>CM064966.1:61205386-61816015 GCA_032847665.1 Solanum chilense
TAAACGTGGAAGGAATATTAGGCAAAAATTAGATTACATTTTGTCCCTATATCATATAAAAATATTAATCGTCTAATAATTGTTAACTAAATATTAAATAGTAAATTTTAATTACTATAAGGGAGGATTAAACATTAAGCAATATCAAATTTATCAAATTCTTCCGGTTACAATTTATTTATGTTGATGGTTAATTAATATTAAATTGTTAGAAACAATTATTATCAAGAAGACAAAAAGACTTCTAATGATATTGTTCAATGAATTAAAGGTGAAGACTAAAGGTTACAAATTAATTAGAAAACTGATTTTATTTTTTCCTTTCATCTCCCCTCACCTAAAATTTCCTATTTAAAGTCACCTAAAAATGAAAATTAACTTATAAATCTCATCTGATCTTCTTACTAAAGTATGTTAATATGTTAGTTTTTGAAAGTTATTTTCATAATTGTTTTAAATGTTCTTTTATAATGTTTCTCTTCTTATTCATTTTAAGTTAAATATGTTCTCTATTTATATAAAGAAGTTTATGTTTAAATAATTAAATAGATGTTACTTATTTGGACATTATAAAATTATTGGTGTAGAACATGTACAATACTAGAAATATGTACCATTTACAAATTATTGATTGTAGTACAAAATTTATATTAAATAGTTTAAAATAAACGTGCAACGCACGTTCTGAAGACTAGTATCTCCTATAAAGGTGGCAATAGATCTCAAGCTTAATTCTAGAAGGATAATTGGCTTGACAACAATGCTTTCAAAGACTCATATCATGGACTATTCCTGATAGCAAACAACAAAGTGTCATCTCTCGAACAATAAAGAGACAACAACTCTTGGATCCCTCAATTCAGAAGGAACTTTTTTACTGGAACTCCATTACCTCCTCACTTTGTTAGCCACTCTAGAACACTACAGAATTGATATACAGCAACAAGACAAATGGTATGGGGGGATCCCAAAGATGGGCAGTTCACAGTGATGTTCTCTCAAAATGGTATGTTTGACAAGTGGCCTTGGAAGTATGTATGGAAAATCAAAAGACCTCCAAAGGCCACTTAATTCACCTGGATATTTTTAAATGAAATAGATCTAACCTGTCAGTTCAGTGAGCCCAACGTCAGCTCGAGCACCAGGAGGTTCATTCATTTGACCATATATCAAAGCACATTTGCTTTCACCCTGCAGATAAATGTAAAAGAATAGCCAATTGCAAGAATGTCTGCACTATATATTAAAAAGTTAATCTTATCGAGTGAAGAACCAGCGATTTTTTCCGGTCTTGAGCCTCTCCTCAAGCCTAGACTTGGCCTCTTTCGCACCAGTCACCTTTTTGTCAAGTGCCTGAATATCATCAGCATTGAAAACGTCCTTCAGATCCACATCGAGTGTGTAACAAGTAGGCATGATGTGGTTGTAGTTCACAAGCTTGATGAAAGCCTTCATCAAGATTTCTTCGCTTGCTTCTTTGCTGCATTCCTATGGATCACCTTCTCCGGGTACTTTGAGAGACCTACAACCAAACAATGGTCATTTGGCCTGTCCCTTTTTGCAGGTCACAGCTTTGCAGGTCGCATATTTGCGTTGAAGAATGATAACAGCTTTGTTTGGCTTCAAAAATTTCACCATTCTAGCAGCAGATTCTGTCTCTCTCACTATCTCTCTCAGCTGGATGACATGGTAATTTTTTAACTTACAAACTCTACAAATACACTATTTCAAATCAAAATCCAAAAAATAATTTGAATCGCTGAAAACACAAAAAGAAAACAATAAAGTTGGAACTTATGGGCACTACAGGTAAACCATTTCACAACCAAATCCAAAAAGTAACTTAAAATCACTGAAAAATACAATAGGATTTGTCATCCTATTGTATAACTTATATCACATTTTCAGGTTCTTTAACATCCACATTCCTTGGTGCACAAATCGCCCCAATGCAAGCTCTTGAATAAACACAACCCATAACTATAAACACCAAACAGAGATAAACCCACGCCCCAAAAATTACCAAATAATTATCAGTGGTAAGCTGGTAACATTCTATAGAGAATGAGGCTGAACATTCGAATTATTTTATTTATGAAGTCCTCTAACAACTAAACAGTACATTTCTACCCTACCATTATCACAGTACACCTTAAATTTTCTTTCAACCCAGATAACAAAGCAGTTAAGAACCAATTTAACAATTAGCAGTGTAAATTTTTCCTTCAAAATTCAAACTCACATTAGGGATAAGATTGTTGGTTCGAAATTTCGAATGAGAACAAAAAGGACGAATCCAAAAAAAAAACCCAGATCACAAAGCGTGTAAAAAAAAAGCAAGAAATTAACAACTAATGGGAACATGGCGCATCAGGGTTTATACTCTTACCCCCATTGTTACAGACCCTTCAAAATAAACAAGCTCATACAGTCAATTTTACCTGCAGATTTCTCTTGTGAATTGTTTCCTACTCCGTATATGTTCATCGAATTGAAGGTTCCTGCTCTTTCTTCTTCCCTTAACGTGTGATTTCAGGCCTGTGGGTGTGACAATTTCTCATAGAAAAGACTGGAAGAGAAACGAAAGAGAAACCAAAACGGTAGTTCCGCCATGGAAGAAAACAAAGAATTGAAGAATTGGGATTTCTTCTCACTTGCTATAACGGCTATGATTTTGGAGCCTTATATATCAAAATGTACTGATTTTGAAAGCCTTGTCAAATTAGCCTGTGGTTTTGATCTTCTTTTTTTTAAAAAAAAAAATATAATGAAAGAATTTCATTTTATTATATGGTGCTACACCATATCATTACAAACATCTTTAAGTAGAAGATACCATATCACTAAAATTAGTTTTCTTTTTTTTTCTATTTTTATGTCACCATTTTATATTTCATGTCTTTTATAATTAACTATTATTTTAATAAGATAGAAGAAATGGTAACAAAAAAAATAAAAAATAAAGAAGGTCGGTATAATATTTAAAACTAGAAAGAGATGAGTGTTATATCTTCGTCATTTAAAAATTTTAAGAATAAATAGTTGATAATTCACCGGTTCATTAATACAAATTTGACAATACAGTTTATGTCATAACAGATGGGAAGCTCATTCAAGAAATCTTTTTTTTCTTTTTTTCTATCGAAACATAATATAATAATTAAATAACTAAAAGTGTATACGTAAAAAATGGTCCGTAACTTGGTGATTATATATATCTTTCACATAATGTGACCAATATTATTATTAAATAGGACGAGTAAATTTAAAATCAAATAAAAGAAATTTAAATTGTTTATGTAAATTAATAGACACTAAATAAATATTCAAACATTTCTACAATCAACACTAAACAAAGAAAAAATACACAAGCATACGTTTTAAGTTTTAACCAACTTGTAACAAATTTTCAAACAAAATTGACACTAACCAAAGGAAAAATATTCTAAATTGTAGCTTCGGATCTGCAAAGCGAGGCCGTTTTAACTACGAGGCCACTAAAGCAAGACCCATAATTTTGTGGGCTCCCATTTTTTTTAAAAAAAAAAATTATATATATTTTTTTTAAAAAAATACTTATTTATGTACTTCTAATTATTTAAAAAAAAAACATGTAGGATGTATCAAAAAAATTAATTAGTTTTCGACTTTTCCCACTTTTTTACGGAATGAAACATTTTTTGAAAATAATTTTTGTTACGTGGAAAATTGTGTTTTCTTATTTATCTCCTAAAAGTTTGATCTTATATTATTATTTGCCTAATACTCATATTTTTAACTCTTTAATTTTAATTTTATTGTATTCTCAATCTTTTGACCTTAAGTCATATACAAATCATTCCAACACTAAAAAATTTAGCTTTACACATCTGAGAAATTTAAGAATCATCAGATACAATCTTACATGCAAATAAAAATTGATTCGAGAATTAGCTTAGAAAAATTTAAAATATTATAATTTGAATCAAATTTACAATTCAATTGAACTTATATTATTAATCCGCCCATTTTGGACGCAAGCTCAACCACCCCCATCAATTTGCTGAAGTAATTTGCAAAATAAATGTCATAATGAATAGTACTTTAATCTTAAACTACTTGTATTGAATAACATTCTCAGAAAAGAAACCTAATGAATGTATCTAACATTTGTCTTTTAGTTTCATATTTTTAACTCTTAAAAGAATTTAGTATAGATATGCTGACTACTATAAGAAAATTTTATTATTAATCTAATTTAACCGTTTGTATAGTAGATTTGTCATACCCCATTTTAACCTCGATCAAATTAGAGAACAACATATTAGTATATGCAAAAATAATTAATTTGATGAGTTGTTGTCATGGTCGAGAAACTCGAGCCATGACGACACCTATTGTAATCCACTTCTAGATAAGACAACCCGCATCTCAGAATGACAAGTAACAAGCATATCTGAAAGAATCAATATAATAACATTTTAAAGGAGAACGCAATATTAAAAAAATGACAAAATCATAACATATATTCACTGGTCCAATCTCGTGACCTAGAGGACGAAAGTACAAAGATACTATAAGAATACAAATCCCAAAAGTAGACCAAACAAGCACAAACTTGTCTTGAGTACAAAAGATTAGTTAAAACTATATACCCCGAGATAAGTCGAACTAGACGTCATCAATACATTCTCTATCTTTTACGATCTCCACGAAAGCTCGAATCACCGTTGTCGGTTGGTGTTAAGGTCACATCAAGAAAACAAAATGTAGAGTGTATCATAAGTACCAAAAGAATAGGTTTCCCGTAACCATCATACGTCGATCGATCTTGAAAAGTAAATACTATATGAGAAGCGCGAAAATAACGGTGACTGGAGGTCAGATAAACAAAACAATAACATAAAGTCTAAATATAAAGCCCACAAATCTAGATGAACAAAACAGTAAAGTAAAACAACTATCTATAACCTAATTGGACCTCCATAAGCCCAGAAGGTACATTCATGCGCAATTGGAAAGTAAATAACCTTAACGGACCCTCATAAGCTCGATGAGATCACATAAGAGCTAAAGATAATACTAGCAAGGATTAGAAGTAGTTTAGAACTATAACGGGCCTCAGACTCAAATTGCGGCGAAGGCAACCCAAAGAACCCAATGAAACCATAATGTCTAGACTTAAGCTTGACAAATAGAAGTGTACCTGGACTCAAATTGTGGCTTGTGGTAATGTGTTAGGGCTTCACACCAAGGTTGTTAGAAATGCGCCAAGGCTTCAAACTATGGCTAAATTAAAAGAGATGTGGTAGGGCCTCAAAAAGTGGCTATAAGAGATGTGTTAGGGCCTCGAACAATGGCTATTAGACTCTGATTGTGTCCCAATAGGGTTACATAAGGAAATATATGGACGAACAGTTACACGAGTTGAGTTGTCGCATAGCTAAGGATTCATATTATCATACCCAACTCTGCTACATCACTCTAGTGAGAGCTAAGTCATCTGAAGCGAAGGCAGGGGATTTCAAAAGCCTAATAGCTCCAAATAGCAAGTCTAAGGCTATCACTAGCTTATGCCTAGTCTAAGGCAAAGAACAAGCCATCAATATCACTACAATTAAACAAATAGATACAACAGGGCAAAATACAACATGCAAACTAAGAAGGCATGCTCAATTTCCCAAAAACTATCCAAAAAGGGGCTAAAACACGTGTTCTATCAACAAAACATGATTCAAGATAGATAAACCTCCCAATACTAGCTAAATAACATGTAAATAGCAACAAAAACTCAATCTAAGATCGGTAAGTCGTATTCTACCTCAAAATTGATCATGCGCGCTCCAAATTAATCATGAAGCAAAAGCTTAACCTTCTAAATTGCCCCCAATTGTTGTCACACTGTCAAATGAATGACCACGGCGTTAATATAGACTTTTTTTGACACCCAAATTACAATAATTGAAGATGAAATTTAAAACGAATCAAAATTGCATTTTGATACCCGCACCAGGAGTCAATTGATCTCATTCAACTAAGGTGCCTGTGCCCCAAAAAGGTCACAATGCCTTAAATCCACCTTAAAAGCTCATACACTAAAACTTCAAGAAATCACCATTAAAGATATAACAAAGGAGGTTCTGAACGAGAAATTACCTCCAAAAGAATCCCATAACGCGCACCCAATAATCCTAACTCAAAAACCCAACAATTTCTAGCAATTAGAAACAGAAATCAGCTCAATCGGAGTTCTAAAGATCAAGAAATTAAACTTTTATAATTGATTTTATATTACAAAACTTTAAGCTAATCTTTTCTAACATATATAGAACAAAGTAAGTGGGACGAAAGTCATTAAATAAAATTATACATGATGAATTTATGTGGAATGAATCTATGGGGACATGATAAAACGAGGACGAACAAATTGAAAATAAATTATTTTTACTACATGAGACAGGGAGGGCAAGGTTAGATGGATCGAAAAATTTGTAGCTCTTAACGAATTTAACACGCCTCACCTCGCCCCGCGTCTTTGCCATCCCTACTTTCGAGGGGGCTTAAGTATCAAATCTAGGATATGTAAGGACCATAATATGAGTAACAAAAAGTACAAATCTAATCCACTCCCCCGCTTCACTCTTTTTTCCTCCTCACTCACTGAACAACTATGAGCGCCGGTCTCCTCTTGCCGCTTCCGGTGAAGCTTTCAACCTTCTCCACTGCACCTTCTTCACTTTCTACACCGACCCTTTTCACCGTTTCATTCGCTAAGACAATTTCCAACAACCTCATTTTTGTTAAACAAAGTTTGAGCTCAAAAAGACCGGATTTCAGGGTGTTCGCGGATGACGGAGATGCTGACGGTGGAGGTACAGATGAATATGACATGGACGAAGATGAAGTGGAAGAAGCAGACAACAAGAAGGACTTTGATGTTGACTATGATACCCTCTTAGGTGGTGGTAGTGCTATAGCTTTAGCTGTTGCCAGGGGTGATGATGACATTGCGATGGTGAATAGCAGTAGCTTTGTGTTTACTCAAGGATGGGATTCGGAGAAAATTGTGGATTATAGGATTAAGGAGGAGGAGTTTCATAAAATTTGCCTTTTCGATTGTGATTTCTTCATTCGTAAACCTCCTGATCCTGATAACGATGTTTATGATTTTCGTGAGGTTAAATTCTGAGTCTCTGTCTCTCTCTCTTTTTTTTTTCTGCTGGGAGCATTAGTATGTTAGCACTAGAATCTGCACATTGGAATTTGCATATTTGGTTTCTTGTTATGGATAAAATATCTTCATTTTTGCGTTTTGCCTAGTGTTATATGTAATGTTGTTCGGAATGCATATTGATGTACACACTTTGTTGATTTCTGTCTTGATAAAATGGTTAACAGGGTTGTCCAAAAGGGATGACCTAGAGGCTGAGTCAGGGGAATAATGTACTGTTGATCACTATCGGAATAATAGCTTCCAAACTTGGTGCCAATCTGCTTCAACCTATGAGCATAATAACATTGGCAAAACCTGTGCTTGTGGACTGGACACGCTGTTGGGTGGATTACACCTCAGATGTGTTTTTTAAAAAGAATTAGGGATTTGTCCTTCCATGTTACATGGACTCAAATATGGGTGTGTATTTGATATGCCAATTGATATATATCTGTCAATTTGATAACATTTTTGGAGTATTATAAGGACTGCACCTAGTACTATCGCACCCGTGTGTATGTTCAACATGGGTAGGTCGGCATATGAAAAGAACATTAGACCAAAGTTTGGGGTGTAGGAGAATTCAGATAGTGAAATTTGAATGTTAATTACCGTTTTAACAATGTATGTGCTAGCTAATGAAGTATCATTTCTATTTGGTATGCAGATGTATGTTACACCTCCAGATACTGATATATATGCCATTCCCAGAGTTCTTGCACCAATGCCTCAGAAGGTGTAGTATTTATATATTTATGATTGTACATGTTGAATTCTGTACGACTTACTTTTGAGTACTTATGATTCAACTTACAATAGATATACTGGGTTTAAGTAACTTCTTGATCATCAATATGTTTTTTCATGTAGTATATCAGGTGTGCGATAAGTGATTATGGGTGCTACAATGTGACAGAGCCTCCCATTGATGCACCTAGAGATCCCATGTATAAATCTGAGAGGGAAATTATGAAGGTATTGATGTCTTCTGTTTCAACTGATTAGACATTTGTTTGTCATATGCTGTATATGTAGTTTATTTTGCTAAAGGTATGAAGCTTGTGAAGTAGTATTAGTTGTAATGTAAAATGCAAGCTGGACTACGAGATGAGCTTCCATTGAGACATTAGAAAACATGAAAGGAAAAAGTTCCAAGGAACACACTTTTAGTATTCTTGTTTTTGTTTCTTCTTTTTCTTTATTTTTGCTTTCAGGAAAATCTTCCTCCTTAATCCTTGTTCTTGATTTGTTTTTGGAGGGACGCCGTAAACTTTATTACCCATTTTTGGTGATCATTTTGGAATTTTTGTTGCTTAGGCCTTATATATTGATCTCTTGTACTCCATCCATGTATCCTGAAAAATGTTCATCAAAATTCTTATGCTTGTATCACACAACTATGATGTTCAAGTAGTTAATCCAGACATTTCCTCTGGACTGGTATGAAGGCTATGTTAGGAAGGTAAGAATGTTTAATCTTGTATTCTATGGGTCGTATGATCAGCGTGTTTCTGTTGCAGGTATTCTTGACAAAGCACTACAGGAATCGCAGGGCAGGTGATCCAGAATTTGCTCTTGATTTCGAAGAAATATACGTTATTGATTCTAAAACCAAATCAATTACAAGAGCCAAAGTAGTGGTAAGGAATCATTACAAATTTGATTGAACACCTTTTCTTCTAGATTAGCTAATTTTTTTTTATCAAAAGTAACTTGGCTGATAAAGCGATCATCTTTTATTTCGCGGACATAGCTTTTTTATTTTCATATGGCTGAATTTGCTGCCTGTGTAATTGGAGTTCCAAAAATTGGATTGTTAATTCTTTGAGGAGATGTTTAACATTTTACACCGCTCAACAATCAATTCTGACTAAATTATACGGTGCAAAGGAATACAGAAATTTGGGGAAATGGTTGTTTTGTTCAAGGGAAAGGGTGCAGGGTTCAGGAGGAGTTTGCATGGAAGAGGGTAAGAGGCAAAGGGGGAAAACTAATGGATTTAAGTTTAAATTTATTTCTTTGTTCTATGGAAGAGAGGAAGTGGTAAGGTTGCAATTGCTGCCTTGCACTGATAAGTGGTAATTGTTTTGTTTGCAATAGAGCCGGAGTGAATTGTCATATAACAGACCCAAAAGAGCCAATTCCACTTTGCTGATGATGCCAAAGGATTTCATTTTTATACTGAAAAGGGAAGGAGTGTACAACAACAACAACAATATATCCAGTGTAATCCTACAAGTGGGGTCTGGGGAAGGGTTTAGTGTACACAAACCTTATCCCCCTACCTTGTAGGTAGTCGGCTCAAGGAAATAATTTCAAAGCTAATCGAAAAAAGAAATAACATGAGTGAAGGTCATGGGAAAATACTATAAGAAGTATGTCAAAGCATTTTGAAAAAAGAAATGCAACTGCTACAAAATAATATGATATCAAAATGCAAGAAATAACGATAATAAGTGACATTGAGGGACAAGAAACTCCTTGAGTAATACTATGACTACTAGTATGAAAAGGTAAGGAGTGCGTGTGTTAATAACTGTTTTGACTATGATTTAGGGACTGAAATCAGAATTACTCTAAAAGCCTATGCTGATTTGCCTCTTCAAAAATGCCAATCGGTGCATATCAGATCCTCTAAAATAGTGCATTTTGGAGGATTCTACACAGGTCGTGAACAATTTTTGAAATCTGAGCACAAACAAAGAGCAATATGAGAAGTCGATACTAAATGAATGTTGTGCCAAAGATATGTGGCTTTGAGCCGGCTCAAGAGAAAATTTGGTTGAGTTGGTCTATAAGATGCCCAAGTATAGTCTTCAGAATGTGATAGAGCAAGCTCCTAGTTCTTGACTTCTCCTCCATCAAAAGAGCTTCTGATAGGTGTTATGAATTCATTGTAGCTGCTTTCGTTGTATCAAGAATCACAAGGACAGACTCTTATACAAATTAGAGAATGTTGATCCTCCTTTTTGGTTCTTTAGATTGCCTCTAGATTTTAATAGAATAGTTAGGTGGGAAGAACACCTTGTTTAACAAAAGTTACCTTTATTTGTAATATTTCTAATTGGACTCAACCTTTCCTACTTTCGCTTGCTGGGTGGTTGGACATAAAACTGTTATCCTTTCTCTAACTGCTTATTCTGCCTTGTATTAAAGATTTTTCTTCGTCCCATAATTATGCTTTTCTTAAATGCTTCAATTGACAGAGTGTTGCACAATCAGTGATCACTGCTACACAATGAAACATAAAATTAGGTTAAAAAGACAAGAATCTGAACCCCTAACACATCCATATTTCCTATCAATTCTTTATCTACAAAGACTCATTTTCTAGCTGTCTCTCTGTTTCTTTTCTTGGCATTTTATAGTAGGACTTCCCTTGCAAAGCCCTTGAAAAGTAAGTCACAAGGTATGCTCGGAACATCTTACATACTATTAGACATGAAAGTTGGATTGTTCAGTCGAACAAGGTAACGAGTCTAAGGGAAGTGACATGTGTACTTTAATATATAGTTTTCCTGAGAAAGGTAAGGTTGGATGGAAGAATTTTTAAGGGAAAGGTTTGGAATACTTCTGAAGCATACCTTATCAGCAGTCCCAAATATTACTCATCTTCTTTAAAATGTGTAACAACTACAGAAATACGGCTTTTCTCTTATTTATTTATTGTTTTTTTCATTTTATCCCTTTTGCATTGTCTATGTAGGATTTAGTCTGTAGAAAAGGTATAAAGTTTGAAATGATTAAATACATGAATTCACACATTTACCAGTTTCAAAAAATAAAATAAAATACATGATTTAATGATAAAAAGTTTAGGAGATATTGTATTTCTGATTGAAAAACATAAGAAAAAGTATCAGAAATGTTCGAAATATGTTCAACGCAGATACGTGTAACTTGCCCTTTCTTTAAGGTCTTGAACTCATTTGAAAATGATAACTTTGATATATATATTTCTACCACTCCCTAAAAGTCCAGTTTTATTGTTATAATAGGTTTGCATTTTGACGTACTTATCTTTATGAGTCTGATGTGCGATTTCTTGTTGGTAAGTACTAGTATCCAATGAAAGAGCTTTTATTACAACTTTTAAATATATTGTCTGCACAGTGACAATAGCTCTTCACAGACCCTCTTTTCGATAATAGTGCTTATTGTAGCTTATTACAGCTGTTGTAAGCATTATTATATTCAAGTGTTTTATTTATATTTTTGTTGTTCTTTTGTTGGGAGGCACATCAGATACAACTATAGTTAGGCTGTCTGCAAAATATAATGAAAGAAACTGTAGTGGACAAGAAAATGATCATTCTTTCGCACCTCGCCTTTCTCCGAGAAAAAAAAGAAAGAATTTTGAAAAGAAAGAGAAAAAACTAAACACTTGTGTAAAAATTCATTGCATCATTATCCTTTATATTGTTGTTATGGTGTGGAGAATGAAGAAATGCTTTGTAACAGTGAGATATTGGCTGCAAAAAGTTAGACATTTCCCATCAAAATCTGTTTCAACTGGTAGACATTGAGCATCTGGTTGTAGCCTTTGGTTTCTCACTTCATTTATTGTTAGTATTAAAAAGTTATTTTGTGTTCCAAAAACAGGTGACAGTTCCTGGAGGAAAAAGCAGGGATAGGAAGAATGATTTACTTGTCATCCGTGATAACGGGAACTCATTCAAAATTATACCATCAGTGAGTATTCTTACTCAAATTCTTTCTTATCTCTGTATTATTATCGCTGTCTATCCATCTCTGATGAGGGAGCATCATATTAATGTAGGAGGAAAGAGATGATTTTACCACTGTGATAGAGAAAGAAGAGTGGAAGAAGACAAGGCAAGACATGGAAAGACATCTTAGTAAGCTAAGGGATTTCAGTGTTTCAAACTGGTTTTAGTTGGCCAATGAATACCATTGTCGAATATTTCTGTGGTAGTTACCTCAGAATTGCTGGAAGAGGTGGACGGATTGAATACCCTAATAGCTGAAGGAAACAATCAGGTTAATCCGAAATTGTTCATGGTGCTGAATGCCGTTAGAGCCAACTGCTTCCAAATTTCAGAATCTTAATCTTACATTATCAGTGCCGTCATGACTTGTGAAAATGATCACTGGATGAAGGTTTACGGTGAGCTTTGGTAGAAGGTAATGTAGCAGTTAAAATTCATAGTATTTCTAGTACATGAAAATGTGCAAAACTTGAACCAGTAACATTATCGTAAAGCAATCGAAACAATTTTTCTGTCCTAATTATGAAAGCTGGAGGAATTTGGAGTACAGTGCAGTGTAATTTGCTTCAAATTTTGTTCAACTGTTTTACAGTCAATTTTTTCTTCTCTTTAACTATTACCAACATCTGTTTTGGTTCTTTAGTATCATAAGTCATCATTTCTGCTTTTTCGAAGTAAACCAGTTTTTCGAAGTAAACCAGTTTTATTTATTTTCAAAAGTAGCCTTCTCATTTTATGAAAAATTGCGACTTTTATGAAGAGTTGTGACTTTAATGAAGAGATGTGACTTTTATGAAGAATTACGACTTTTATGAAGAGTTGCGTCTTTCATTATAAGTTGCGACTTTTATGAAAAATTGCGACTTTCATAAAGAGATGTGATTTTTATGAAAGGTTGTGAGCTTTCGGAAGGTTGCAACTTTTCCAAATAGTTTTAACCTTTCAGATAAGGCATAATAAACATTTGTGCATGGTACCCTTTGTTGTCTATAAATAAAAGGATTTCCTCTCACTTTAAAACAACGAAAATTCTAAACCACCTCCTCCTCCTCCTCTTCTTCTTCTTCTTCACAACTAATATTTATGTACTTTGTTCCTGTTGAGTGGCTCACTGATGATAGCTTATATTACAGATCTTAGTATAATTTATTAAGTCATTAATATGTTTATGTTAGTAAGGATAAATGATAGGATGTAATAAATTTCATTTTCTTTACATTATTAATGTTTGTTACCACGTAATAATTGTATGTGAGATAGTACAGTGTTTTGGTTTTAATAACTAATAGATTTAAAATATTATTTTATAAATTCTCTGATATTAAGTTTCCGCGCGAGGCGCGAGTAATTTTCCTAGTTTTATGATTAGATTGCATTGAAATAGGTAAAGCATCAATTGGAGAAATTTATTACAACAATCCAGTAAAACATGTATTTCAATGCCAACTAGTACCAAATTGTTTTTCCAACAGAAAACTCTCAAAATAAGACATGTCATGTATATTCTGAATGTTTGTAATAAATAAAGATAAAATGTGGTGTTGCTTAGACAAACTCATTTTGACATGCTTGAGACTTCCTTGGGGAATTAGTTTTTCTTTGTAGTAGCAAAATGTTTTTAGGAGAAGCAAGCAATTTGACAAACTGCAAAACTCGGGCATTCTCGAGAAGAGTTTTTGGTCGAAAACATCGTTAACCTATATTCTGAGTTTAAATTATATTTTAAGTAAATATATCTCTTTTTGGCAGAAAACATCCTTTGAGTATTTGAAAGTTAATAATTTTCATCCTTTTGTTAGATATTGTCAACAAACATACATCATACATTCATATAATCACAACCATCACCTACGTCGAAACAAGTTTGAAACCCTAAGAAACTTGATCCTTCCTTTCCCGAATTCCTTCCACTTGTTCTTGGTCTACAAACAATCAATATGATACGGAAATCATTCAATTATCACTAATTACCCGGATTACTAACAATTCCAACAATCTTAGATCATACCCATGATCACAGGTATTCAAGTTAGGGTTTTTTCCACCATAGTTTCTATATCATCCCATCCCCCATCGATAGTTACCCATTAATTTACAATCTATAGATCAAAAAACGGATTCAAGGAGTTAAAATCTTACCTTTAGCCTCAAAATGGTGAAAACTGTCTAGAATCGTCTAAGGCACGTTCCTTAGCTCTAAAACCAGAGAAGTGCAGAAATAAGGACGTTTAGGAGTTTGTTTACAACTTTAAATCGCATCTGGCCCACCATAGTGGCCCTCACCCCGCTACAGCGGCATTGCCAGAGCGACCAAAACCACATACAAAGCGGCTTGCACGAAACAGTGAGCTATTTTAATAATTCCAAGACCCCCATTTCACAACACACCTTTAACCAACGACGTTCAGAAAATATTGTTCACGCTAAGATCGATTTTGGGAGTTCTACTCGCCCAAATTCCATTTCGTAAAGTCGTACGGTTTCCTTAACGACTTATCTATCTACTCATGTAATCAAAATTCTAAATAATTCACTCATTTTTTACCAGATTTCCTTACGCCTTCATGACTCCAATTTTCGTCCACATCTACCACGAAAAAGTTTTTCGATCCAAAAAATTTTCCCGTTGACTTTTCTAACGATGGAACCTAATCGTTACAACAACAACATATAAGGAGAATAGAGAGGCATCTTGATTCAAATCTGCAGCTAGTATAAGTTTAGATGAAATATTTGTTGAACCGATCTAACAGCACCAGAATTATCAACTTCAATAATGGAGGAGCAAACTGATTTGGGCGAAGCGTCATTCGTACTTGAGCTATTAAGAGAGATTGAGCAGTAGGAAGATGAATCTTTTTCTCACTAAACCTAATGATCTTTATGTTTCTTACTATTCCTACACTAAGACCATTGGGTCAGACCATTTTTAGGTCTGATCTTGTACATAACTCAATTTCCCTTTTTCATAATAAAAGCCTTAATGCTAACTTTTAGTAAAAAATAAATAATAATATTTTGACATTTAATAGGTTTCCTTAGCCATTCTTTCAATATTTATCTAAAATGTCAATATTCTAGTTTGTTATGTATTTGATTTCTATATTTCTTATTTCTTTGATTTTCAAGATTACAATTATTTAGAAAGAAGAAAATCAAGGGAGATAATATTTTTTAATATAGAAACATATCACTTAAAATTGTCAACAATTACAATTTTTTTAAAAAAATCCCTTTTTCATTCGATTGGATAAATTTTCCTTTTTATTATGTTTTCACTGTAATTCTATACCAATAATTATTACATTTATATGTTCATTACCATTCAAATTAAAATTGATATTTTACTTTCATAGTGAAAACTGCAAATTGTGTTTCAATAATCAAAATTGTATTATATGACTGTCTAATATGTATTTCTTTTATTTGCATTACAAAAATATTACAGATTGTATCTCAATATAATTTAATCATTACATGTGAATATAATTTATGATAGGATACAATATTCTGCAAAAGAAATAGCATACATGGTGAAAATAATAAAATCTATTGAGGAAAGATATATAATATTCTAAAACATAAATACAAATTACCTTGAAAGAAATGAGGATACAAGATTCTCGAAAACAAACAGTATACATAGTGAAAGTATTACAATCTGCTGAGGAAGGATATAATATTCTAAAAGAATACAAATTGACTGTCAAAAAAGTAGGATACATCTATGCTTGAAATACAAATCTATTTGGCGTACTTATTTGAATGACTACAAACTAAAAAAAAAAATACAATGTTCTTAATAAAAATTTAAATAATGAGTAAAGAAAAACAATTGACAAACAAAAATTAATATGAATGTTATTCTGGTATGATACAATTTTTCAACCATCTTCTCTAACTCTCTTTTTCTTCTTCGTATGCTATGTTCCTTTTTCGATTTTTTTCACCAAACCCAAATGTGAATCTGTATTCACTTGTGCATTATAGTCCTATAAGAAAAAATCAAAATTATTAAATATGAATATTTAAAAAATCAAACAATATATGATGTATGAATGCTTAAGTTGATTAATACATATTACAATCAACTAAATCTCAAATATGAAAATAAAATTACAAAAAAATCAAACAAATAGTGCTTAAAATAATATAAATTCGAAATACATAAATATTTGATGAGTATGTTAACAAACTCACATAAGAATAAAAAATAAATAATGGAAAATCTATAATACATACAATCTGAAATTCAACATATTTCTGACTTGAAAACAAAATCTCATGAAATCTCGCAAAGTAAATAATGACTTCGAAAATAACTTTAACAATTGAAAGATTTCTTGAATTAATTGATAAATTTGAACAAATTGGTACGAACTTTAATAATTAGTTCTTCTTCAACAATGAGGGAGAGAATAATGACGAAAATTTGATGAAAGACAAAAAAATAAGAAAATGTGCATGATAGGGACAATGTGAAAATTGAAAAGTTGATGAAAGAGAAAAAAATTTGAAAACGTGAAAGATGAAAAATAAATTTAATGATATTAAAACCTAGGAAGAAGTGTAAATGGGAAGTGGATGTATTTCTTTTTCATTTTTACCGATTAGTGGTGTAAAATTTGGGTCCAATATTGGACTGTTTAAAAATTAAAAGGAAAGACAAATAACAATATTTGAATACAAATTATATATATATATATGTGCGCGCGCGCGTTATCAATTCCTGTGTTGGGTCAAGTCCATTCATAAGAAATGCTAAGTAATTTGTTAGCCCATTACTTGTCCTCTTTTCTAACCCTAACCCTCATAAATAAATACACAATTATAATTGAAGGAACAAAGATGATTTTCCCTCATTAGTTGACGGCCAGGCTCTACAGTAGAGAACATACTATATATCTCCGTAAATGATCTCTGGACTATGAAAAATGGGGATTCATCCATCTTGAGGGAATTTCCGTTTTCAAAAGTCGTAATTATTATAGATCTACTTTCGCTATGAAGAAATATGTAAGTCTCCGAAGTAGTATTTATTGATTCAATTACTATATATAGGAATTAAAAAACAAACTTGAAATTAAATGAAACATGTACTCTATTTGAATCATCGCTAAGATTGGTTTTTCAGTTGCATGAACAATGAATTTCATTTGCCATAAACTAGGTATTAACCATGGGTTAACTTTTTCGTTAATATACATCGGGGAGGGAAGTGTTACAACAATGTTAAAGTTATTTTTGTGTGATTATAGATCAAAATTTCAAGATATGAATCTTACAATGAACTCAACAGAATCTTTGTGATATAATGAACCTGAACTATTTCTTTCTATAAATATATGTATATGCCTACTGAAGATGTTGAGACTATGACCAATTTAATAATATTGCACAAGTAAAATCACATGAGGTATCATTGAAGAACTTAATTTTTTCTCTTTTTATTATACTAACAGTTCAGCTATTTCATCCTTTATACATTACGTGTTCCTATTATGAGAATTGTCCCCCATCAGTACAATAAATGTCTTCACCTAAAGGGAAAATAATCTTCACATAAAACTGTATAATTAAACATTTATCGTCAATATTAAATTTTCCTCGTAAAAAAATCTAAGTTTGAAAATGAAGTTCATATAATTAGTGTTTTTTCTTCTAATTGGCCATTGTATGAGATAAAGTTAGAATAGTCACCTAGTAAATACAAGATATTAAATGGTCAATAAAAATCTTTATATTTTACGTTCGAAATAACAATATCGATTCTTCGTAGTAAAGTTGAATAAAGAACAAGGATCAATATCTCAACGAAAAAGATCGATAGAAAAAATTTCAAAGCATATAAAATCAATTGTCATTTTCAAGTACTCCTATTGTTAATAATTTGTATTGTTAATAATTTGTAGACTTTCAAGCCACAACAACTAATTACGTGAAAAAAATCTTCAATTATTTTTTATTAGACTTGCCATGTGGTGGTGCTCTTGAGGTTTTCTTTCTTCTTATTATTTATTGGTCGATGAAATTTTACAAAATTTCATGCCCTTTTGTGAATTGTCTTAAAAATTATTTTCTGAATTATTTATTTTACGACTCAACATACATGTGCAATGTATGTGTAGAGAAAATATTACACCAAAAAATGACATAAAAACATTATAAATTAAATAATTAATAAATTTAAAATATTTAAAAGGTATAACATAATTGTGGTGATTGCATACTGAATAGAGTAATCAAATGAGGAAGTCTATATCATTAATTAGACTTTTTAAACTCAAAATTTGAAATTTTTATAATTATTATTTTCTCATTTAATAGGCTCGTATATAACTTAAATTCAAATTAATTCAAATAGTAATGTATCATGTACTAATTTTTTTTACATGATACGTAAATTCAAATTTATACTAATTAAATATATTTAATACATGGCAACTATCACAATTCACACAGTAATGTATCTCAAACCTAACATATTATAGGTAACAATTACTTATTTAATGTATCTAGTAGAAATACAATCAATTTAAACACTATACACATACAGTAATGTATTGATAAATCTAGTCATCTCGAAATATAAATCAGAAAACGATTACACAACATTATAAACGATATGGATGATCCATCAAAACTATGTATCTCTTCAACCTTTTTGTCTGTTGTATCAATATATAGTTGATAGATTGAAAATTCAATATTTGTTTCTTCACATCAACGATGTATCTGATCTTCAAATTTTTACTCAATTCATCGATCTCTAACTCAGCTGCAATGACTGATTTAATATTCACAAAATCAATATTTTAACCAACAATAATTCTATCACTTTTGTATCGTTCATACCTTACCTCACTTTGTCATACTGCGGAATATCTCAACAAGATCGATAGGTTTATGTTGTATCAGTACAATTTGTCGATAAGTTTAAAAGATTCTTCAATGAAAAAGGAGAAGAAATTTGAATAATTAATTTGTTGATTTTGTAGGACTCAATTCGTTTCTCCATATTTATTGTATCAATCCTTCTTCAACTTCACTTCATGAATTTGGTAACAGAACACCTGGTGTATTCTTCATTTGCACAAAAAGTTGACCCTATTTTAGTGTTGAATTCCATTTATAGCAGTATCTCCCTCTCTTTCTTCAACAATTGAATTTACAAAATTGTTTCTTGAAAATTGATTCGACCCATTTGTTAAAACCACCAAAAAAAGTTTCTGTCACTTTGTTATGCTTTGAACAATTTTTTTATACTCGACGATTTCGAATTGATGATTTGAAATCGTGAATTTTATCTCCAATCATCAAAATGGCGGATTTGAGATTCAAGATTTCAAATTGATAGTGAAGATGATAATTTGATTTATGAATTTGTGAAGTTGTTACAGATGTAATGAATTGATATCAATCAGTTATGCATAATTTGTGGGGAAAAAAATTAATTCTGCGTGATTTATGGGGGAAAATTAATTCTACGTTAATATTCCATATTAAGCGCAATAGACAAAGTTTTATAATATATCACAATTAATGTATCTGGATGAAATTTATGTATTTAAACGACTGATATTTTAAGGAATTTTTGTAAAATAGAAAAAAGTAGGGATAAGATGTAACTTAAGTCTTATACTATGAGATTTATGTAAGTAATACAGTAAAATAAGTATACGTCAACTGAATCAATATGTTAAAGAATTATTGATTTTAGTGATACTTTTTATTTATTATCACTTATAGCAATATATAACAATACTATTTTAAATCTGCAATATGTATTAAAAGTGAATTATGTATGCAATATATATGTATTATAATTGTTTTTAAAAATAAAATATGTTTGTTTGGTAAGAAATTGACACATTGTAACCAATAAAACCTGTATTATATGTGAATAATAAATCATTCCTTGTAATATGTATTAAAATTGTATTAAACTGTTCAAGTGAGAAAAAAAATGTCATTGCTATAAATGGTAAATATTTTTTCTAATATTGTATATTTATGTAAGTTTCCAATAACTAGTGTATACATAAAAAAATCAAACTGCTACATATTTCCGTATAATAACATTCCTAATTTAAAAGAGTATAAAGACAATTACTATTCTTGTGAATACAGGTTACGTTAGTTAAACATGTAGATATCAAATATTTTTTGCTAATTTAGGGAGAGTGATAATTCTTCATATTATGCTAGTTATAAGTAGAAATTGTTGGAAGTTAGAAGAAAGATGATATCTAGTATCTTTATTATTATTTTTTAAATAAACAATAATTTGAAAGGAGAAAGATAAATCTAAATAATATTTTTTTTAATTTTAATGAGAAATAGTTGGAACTAAAAGAGAAATGATATTAAAAATCTTCTATTATTTTAAAAAAGAATTTTAAAATGTTGATATATTACTTATGGAGGATTCATTCATCTTATTGGAACTCCCAACGAATGGTGTCAACAATATGATTGTTATAGATCTATTTTTGCTATGAAGAAACTTGTAAGTCATTATTGATTCAATTACTAGCTATAGGAATTAAAAAGAATTGAAATGAAATGAAACATGAATTATCGTGAAGATTGACTTTTCATTTGCTAGAACAATAAATCTCATTTGCTATAAACTAGATATTAACAATGAGTTTAACTTTGTCATTAATATACCTCGGGAAAAAGGAGTGTTAGAGCAATGTTAAAGTTGTCTTTGCATGACTATAGGTCGAGTTTGTTGGATTTTGTTTGCCCTAAATTTCTTACCAAAAATAGGTTTTCATTTTAGGAAAATGTTTTAAATTGACTAATCATTTTCTTGTAGGAAAAGGTTTAGGACTCTATAAATAGAGGCATGTTCCTTCTAACTTAATCAGCATTCACAATGTAGTCTTAAGGGCTTTGAGAGTTTTGGTTAGGGGGAGAATTTATGGGTCACAAGTTGGATACGTTATCACTTGTGTGAACCTCTCATGTATTCCGAGTGAATTGGTTGAGGTTGTTTCTCTCTGTATTTTGTACTCTCATATTTATAGTGGATTGCTCATCTCCTTTGTGGACGTAGGTCGATTGACCGAACCACGTTAAATCTTTGTGTCTTTAGTATATTTCTCGTTGTCTTCTTACTCGTAGTCTTTCGAGGTTTGCTTTGCTAGTTTTCGCGTTTACACCTGCTTATTTTCGGTCCTAACAGAGATATGAATCTTACAATGAACTCAACATGATTGTTGTGATATAATGAGTAAGAACTATTTCGTTCTATAAATATGTGTGTCTGCCTTTACTGAATTTGTTTTGTGTTATTCAATTTAAGTTTGAGAAATGAATCATTCAGTAGCTAAGACGATGTATAAGTGCAAAAAAAAGAAACATTAAATTCGGTTCATTTTACTCTTATAATAAAGGACAATGATTATGTTATAGTGACTTCGATTATTTCTAAATCAAATTTTTTCATTCAATTTTTTCCCTTTTATTCACTTGTGCTTTTGCAATTTGACCTAGCAAGTGTTAGTGCCTCATGAATATGCTTATTTATTTTGATTTACATGGATTTGAAATCATTTTTAAATTTGTTTCCTTTATCTCTCATTTGGATTAGAGTGTACATAAGGTATTATTAAAGAACTTATTTTCCCCTTTTTATAAGAATTGTCCCCCAGTATTCTCATCTCTTCACCAAAAGGGAAAATAATCTTCACATAAAAATGTATATTTAAACATTTATTGTCAATGTTACATTTTCCTCATAAAAACATTTGGTTTTAGAATTCTAATTTTGATAATGAAGTTCATATAACTAGTGTTATCTATTTTGTTGGCCATTAGGTGCGGTAAATTTAGAATAGTCCGCTAGTATATATATGATATTAAATGGTCAATAAAAATATATCTATTTCACGTTTAGAACAACAAGATCGATTCTTCATTGTTAAAGTTGAATTTAAAACGAGGATCAATATCTCAACGAAAAAGATTATAGAAAAAATAAATCAAAGCATATAAAATCAATTGTCATTTTCAACTGGAGTACTCCTATAGTTGATAATTTGTAGACTTTCAAGCCTCAACAACTAATTATATGTGAAAAAACTCTTCAATTTATTTTACGACTCTAACATACATGTGAATTTATGTGTAAAAAAAATATTATACTTAAAAAAGATATAAATACGTTATAAGTTAAAACAATTAATAAATTTAAAAGGTATAACATAATTACGGTGATTGCATACAGAATAGAGTGATCAAAGAAAATTCACCCATAAATATAACAAGATTGAGGAAGTCTCTATCGTTAATTAGACTTTTTAAACTCAAATATTGAAATGAAAGAAATTCTTATAATTAATATTTTCTCATTTAATAAGGCTCGGATGTATCGTAAATTCAGATAAGTCTGTCAATAATAAATTCAGAATATATACTGAATGATTAAAAAAATATCAAAAAGAAAAATTTCAATGGATTATAAAATCTATCACCATATTGATCATTTTGAGTAACCCTAATATTTCGATTAATACTCTCAAAACTTTCTAGATTTTTCTTTTTTGATATTTTTGTTGACCATTCACTATTCTAAATATACAAATGTACTTACTGAATTTATGTCATGTACGAACTTATTAAATGAAAAAAATAATAGTTATTTGAATTTATTCATTTTTAAAATTTGAGTTAAAAAAGAATACTTAATGATAGACTACTTAATACTTAATGATAGACTACTTAATTTCGCCATATTTTTGGGTGATTTTCTTTGATCACTCTATCGTGCATGAAATCATTGAAACTTGTTATTTTTTTTACGTTATACTTTAAAATATTTTAAATTATTAATTATTTTAGTCTGTAGTGTTGTTGTGCCGCGAAATCTTGACATAATTAATGCTTGAAAACTAGGGATTAAAACTAGAATCGAGTGTATTATGTGGATATAATGTGTTTGGAAATGTTTGTACATGTGAAATATGAAACCCTTGATGGGTCATGATAGTACCGTGATTCAAATTCCAGTGTTAAGGCGTTCAAGACCCAATCTTGGGAAATTCCAAGTGAAGACCACGAAGGGCTTCACGGACCGTAATACCCCTGACGGGTCGTGGAAGTGGACGTGAAAGAGCCCGACAGCTCAGTTCTAGTTCGAGTAAGACTTTTTTTAAAACAATTATTTGAATTAATTAGGTCGTCTGAGTTTTTATCATACCTTAGCTTGAACGACGAAGGATTTTTCATTTTCTAAGTTTGAGATTTTCGATTTGAACATTGAATTCAGTTTGAAGTTTGGATTCCCAATTCTCAAATTATTAAAGTGATTGTTGGTTTTCTTATTCTCGTAATTACTTTCTAACATATATTTCATTGTATATTATTGATTGTTTATGTGAAATCATGAGTGACTAAATACCACAACTGAGTTTGTGAGATTCATGACGTAATTATAACTGTGATTTCGTAAAACGGGTGAAAGACAATTTGTGGTTACAAACTGTAGTTTAGCTTTCATATTCATGTTTTCTGATGAGTGCACACATTAGAGTGATCTTGTATCTGTCATTTGTTCGAGAGAAGAAATGACAGTTAGGAAAAAGCTGAACTAACCTAACGAATTAGAGTTAAAGTTTCAGTTCGAGAGAAAAGAACGTTAACATCAAACTGTTGTAAGTAAGGGTAAATGTTGGCAACACTCTAAGGCCGAGAGGAAGTGTGTGAGAATTGTCTAATTAGACTGAAAAGTGTCAGATAACATTAGTTCGCACAATCAATTAAAACAACTTTATAACATAAGATTCTGTTAGTCGTTAATCTGGAATTCTAATTCTAATCTTAGTGATTATAATATCAAAACCAAACCCAATTTACTTTTCGTCATTGTTTCTTCAGGAGATAATAATGACAATCGAGTAAACGCGACAGTGAAACCTTTTATGTAAAAAAAATTCTCTATGAAATCGATCTCAACTCACGTAAAGTTCTGTAATGACTTCGATCGTTTACGCCTCTTAATTAATTGAGGTGTAAGTTTGGACATATCAAATATGTTTATGTCATCTTTAAATATATTATTTTCTCTAGACATGTGTTGCATGTATATTAGGTTGTATAATACACATTTCAGAAACCCACTTTAAAAAATATCAAGAGGATTAGAAATTCCACAAGGAAAATCACTTAATATGACTTGCCCATACCCAAAAAATTAGAGGACATATAGATACTAATTGCGACCAAAATATCTTAGTGCATTGATATATTATGGCAAAAAATAATTTACCAATTAGGTCACTTGTGTTGAGCTGTTATAATTACAAGTAAACTTCTACATATAGATCATAAAAAATTCTGATAAAATCTCATAGGAGTACTATTTTTCTTTCAAAGTTGACCAATCAAAATTTTATCATAAACATTAATAACCATAAAATACACTTGAAAATTTTAGTAATATTGACAATGTATTACATACACGTAGGGGTGACTCAATATGATATGTGTTCTATGGAACATAAGAAGTACTACATTCACACATGGAATTATAGCTTTTGTGATGCAAAATTATGAATAACTTTTTTTATGATCAATTTTAATTTTAAGAAATTTTTTTCATCAGAGAAAATTGTTATATAAACTCTATAAGTAATATATGCATTTGAAAAATAATAAAATCTTCGGATCTAATTGAAATATTTCTTACCTTTCTACTCCCTGTGTCCCACATATATGTTCATTAAGCAAAATAATAAATATAGGGTATAGTTTACTAAGTTATTTCTAATTATTCCTAAAATATTTTGTTCCATGTTAATGAAAGAGGTTATAGAAAAAAAATCCCAAAAAAAATTCAAATCTATTTTTTATTTTCAAATGTTGTACTCCTTCTATTTATAATATAATTGATATGTTTTTACTTTGAAGTCCCTCTATTTCTCTCAAGTTTATAATTAGTACATTTTCAACCAAGTGAGTTCTTAATGAATAATGAAAAGTGTTCGTTTTTATTCTTGTTTAAGAAATTTTGCACAGTTCCAAATCCTTTTTGAATTATTTACTAAATGATGTATTATACGATGTGACATACATACGTAAGACATACATACGTAACGTCTGTAAGAGATAATATTATATTTTTAAAAAATAAACATAAAAGCACTATAAGTTAAAACAATTAGTAATTTAAAATACTTAAAAAGTATAACGTAAAAAAAAAAAAAAAAAGAGACAGGAGAAGTTGTGATGATGGCATGCAGGAGCCAAAAAATCACTCCAAAAATATGGTGCGGTTAATGAGATCTCTATGATTAATTAGATTTTTGAACCCAAATATATGAAAATGATGGAATTCTTATAATTACTATTTTCTCATTTAATACGCTCGTATGTGACGTAACTTGTGAATGGTCCACAAACATATCAAAAAGAAAAATCTCAAAGAATTTTAAAACCTAATCGACTCGAGCAATCAATCTTTTTGATACTCTTTAGACTTTCATGTCTCTTGTTTTCTCTCAAATTCAGGAAGTCTCATATTTGGTAAGTTTTTAATTACTTGAATGTTATATCCTTCAATTACTTAAATTTTTACATCCTTTTATTTTCTTTTTTTGTTCTCCCTATAACACATATATAAAGGGATCTGAAATAAAAATCATTTTTATTTCTTATTTTTCTCCCAAAAACAAAAAAGAGAGATGAGTTGTATGAGTTGTAGGAAATGAAAGAGAAGAAATGACCCTCTCATTTTCAAAGTGTTTATTTTCTTTTAGGTTATTTATTGGCGTACTTGATTAACAATTTGTAAGTAGCAAAGCTTGTTTAATCACTTAGGGAAAATAATTTATCATGCTTATAGTTGCATAAATTGTTCCATAGTACTATCCTAGCTTGCTGTAATTATAGCATTGTTTTGATATAGTAATATGCTAGTTCAATGTCTATTTCATAGTATTTTGTTTTCTAGAGAAAAAAAAATTCAAAATGCAAATCTAGATTATGTTTTTGCACGTGTGATTAAATAATATCGAATGATTAATCAAAAAGCTCATAGAGAATTAATCTTAAAAACTGAATCATTTGAAAGCGAACCCAACAATTCTTTTTTCCCATTTACTAATATTACGGGCATCTCTCATTCTTCCACACGGAAAATTGAGAGGAAATTAAAAAATATTACATATCATTCCAAAAAATGCACACTTTTATGATAGAATCAAGAATCATAAGCACGGTATCAAAAACGTACCTCAAAAGTATATCACAATTCTTAAATAGGTCACAAAATTCAATAATTTTAAATAATGAAATTTTCAAGTCATATCTAGTTATTTCAACAGTTTGTACTAAATAATTTCTGAATTCACAATTTAATCGTACTCCTCTTAACCACAAAATTAAGAGGACTAACAATATCATTTGCAATCCTTAAATGCAAGAATGCATTTGCAACACCAAACACACATACAATCTTCATAAATTTCTCACTTACTATCTCAAACATGAATCAAATAATAAGATCAAAGAACTTTCACTAATCATAATAAGTTTTCTAATATAAAGGTCAAAGATATATAAATTTTTATGGCCTTTAGAAGATTAAAAAATAAGCACAAGTCATTCAAACAAATTATTTTAGTTTTAGAAGACAATGCCACCTCAAACCTCTTTGCAGCCAAAAAATTTGCTCCAAGTATCTTACCTCTTTTTGGATCCTCTGATCATATTGTTTTTACAAACAAATTAAGAAATTTAGTAAATTTATCAAAACACGAATTATCACATTTATTCCTATAAATATTCAAAAAAAATTCAAATGGATCATGTTTATATTTTTTCCAGATGCACTCATTTTTAATAATGAATCACCACTTTTATCAAGTACATACATACACAATTTAATAATGAATTTATCATTCAATTAAACTTTATCAACAATATTCACACTTTTGAACTCAATTTCTACATTATGATCAATGTGAAGCACATGATAAAAATACGACAAACTTAAAAACAACTCACATTATCAACCTAAAGACCTTTTAAGAAAATCTTTTTAAATAAATTCACCAAATAAAGAATAAGCATAAATTTTGAAATTTAGACATTCTTTTAGGAGCTAAATGAATATCATCACACTTTCATGCTCCGATTTAAAAGTACTATCACAAAGTATATTCATGTCCTTACCAGATAAATAATTGTTATAATTAAATTCACTTGCAAATGGAATATGATTTTTTCTTTTAAAGAGAAACATACGTAAAATTAAAAGGAAACACATTTTCAATAATATCTTTTGACGCATACGCACACATATATAATAATAATTATAGTATTATTTTTATTACTAATAATCAATGCGATACACACGACTAGTTTGATAGAATTATTATCTCACCTCAATATAAGATAAGTAAGACTATAGTTCTATAAATAGACCATGTAATAATTTTATTCTAACCAAATACAAAATAAATTCATCTGAAAAAGTTGGATAATAAATAGATATTAGGATTTGGGCCGGGCGGATCCCTTTTCCATTTTCCATAAAAACCGTTTGAAGCGATTCCTTTACTTTCTCTTTCTACACCAACCCAGAAAAACCAAAACCAAAACAATTCTCTATAAAATTCATTGAATTTGCTATTGACTATTCTTCTTCAACCTCTTTCTCAATTGATTTTTTTGTAACAACGGGTTAGTCATCTTCTTCGTGTATGATCTCTGGTTTTGAGTTGTCTGATTTTTTTTGAATTATTTTTGGGTGTCAATGGTGGGTGGTTAATATGTATCGGCATTGGTGTTGCTGCTTTGAATTTAGTGTTTTGATGGTTTGGTGAATCGTTAGCTGCTTAGGGTTTTCCTTTGTTGGCGTTTTTGGATTTTTGGATTTTTGTGGGTGTAAGTGCAAAAGGGACGTTTTTTTTGTTTCTGCTTTCACACACGCACATACGACATGTTTGAGCTCAATGTAGTTAGAGGTTATTTATTTGTTGTTGGGTTTATCATTTTTTTTTGTTTTTTTCTTATGCGGTTTAGTTTTGCAATTTGGTGTTTTTCTTTTTTATCCTAATTTTTGGGGTTATGAACTGTTGAATTGGTTTACTTTATGCAAGTATGTGGATTTATATGGCTTGTGATTTTTAAAAAATAAGGTTGACTATATTTCTTGTAGAAAGAGTTGGGCTTTTTGTTGTTTATCTTCATTTGTTGGTAGATAAGAGAATTTTGGGTTATGCTTAACATGTTGATGCCACTTGCAAGTTGAGAAGATTGGTCTGCAACTTACTATCTTTGATCCGGAGGGCATTAGTGCCTTCCTCAAAAGCTTGTAAAGGCCTATTTGATTACTTTAACTGCTATTTGCACTCACATATTTCTGTTGATATGCTCGTGCAATCATCTAAGTTTATTTGTCATGGCTCCCGATTGCACCACTGAAAATTTATGTTAATCTTTGCAATTACCTGATCATTGTAAGATAAAAAACAATTATGTGTCTCAGGGAATGGTTGTATGTGATCTTTCAGGAATAGATATCACTGCTGCTGCTTTTGACTTGATCAGCTTAACCAAGGATTGTTTACAAAAGAAGAATGATAAACTCAAATAAACTACTATAAGGTTTGATGCTTTGGAAAGAAAATTTCCTGACAGTAAGTGTTTTGCCCCTGGGTGGAGGCCTGGATACAGCAGTAAGTTGACTGTAATCAAGCTACAATACCAGCAAGAAGTGGCAGGAAAAAACAGTTAAGAAAGCATCTATAGATTTCAATTTCCTGCAAATTACAAGAAAGAGAAGAAGCTATTGCAGTAAGCAAGTTCGTTATTCTATTTGGCATTTGCTGTGAAATATGGTGCAAGCTGTTGAACATAACGGTGTGCTTGAGATAGCTCAAAGTGAGCACAAAAAATCAAAAACAAAGAAGGGTAAGGGAAAAGGGAGGCAGGGCAAAAATCACACTGGTCAAAACTCGCAGAGATCAAAAGGAAAAAGCTCCATTCCTAGCGGCCCTATCTCCTTGAAAGTTAAATTTGGTTCACGTTGCCTGATGGATGTTGTTCCTCTTATTGATGATCACATGGACAAACAGTGTACTACTGGAAAAGAATTCAAAGAATTGCCAAATGTTGCAAGAAATTTTGATGATCGGTTGGAGGCGGGGTTGCCCAGTCTGCAGTTCTCCAGTTGCAACAGAAATTTGGATAATGTGTATGTTTCTGTATCTGAATTATGCCTATCTGGAAAGAACATCAGTCAAGAACCAGTGGACAAGCTTTTGGACTTTCACCATGAGTCACCTTCTCAGGAGGGAACATCAATTGATAACAGGTGCTCAGATTCTGGAACTTCGCCCGACTCAGAAGTTATCAACCTGGTTCCGGATAATCAAATTATTGAGGGAGAACCAGAAGAGTTGAATGATTTAATCCCGTCTAGGCCATCTGTTGCTCCTGGAGATGTTCTGAGTTTGCGTGTGTATGACAGGAGCAAGAAAGGAAGGAAAAAAGATAGGCTCCCAAAGTTTGCCAGTTTTGGTTCAAAAGATCTGCGTAGTTCAGATAGTATGAGCAATTCCCAAATATTCGGTCCACTTATGCAAGGAGATAAAGTACAAGGGGGCTCTTGTTATGCGGATACTTCTGCTTTAACAATAGGTAAAATTAGCTCAGGCAACATATCTAGCACTGAGATTATTTCTGGGGAACTGTTACCTTGTTCAGGAGTGCCAGAGTTCGATATTTCCTGTGCTGCTTCAAAGCTTGGAAGTGGCATAGAGGGTAATGTTTGTTCTAGCTTTGGCACCGAGTCACCAGAAACTGAGTTTGCTGAAAAAGTGGTATCTTGTCATGATGGACGAAGTAATACCAAAAGTGAAAGATCAAATTTATCCGGCAAAGGCAGGTCACAGGTCCCGAATCAGAAGTTATCCAAAAGTAGAGAAAGTGCTTCTAAAAAGAAGGGAAACAAAGAAAAGCAAGATAATAAGCTTGAAGTGAGACATGAGAATAACCAGGTCAAGAGTTTAAGTGAGGTGAAACACCACCCTGGAACAGGTATGATTAGTTGATGAATAGGCTTCTGCTCCCCTTGCCCCAAAAGAAAAATCATGGAAATATTCATTTCTATGAGTTCAATGTTTGACTGACCCTCAAGCACTGTAGTATTAAATGATTATGTCAAATTAATGTTGTAGAAAACGAAGCACCATACGGGTTTGGAGAAGTTGGATCCAGAAATGAAACCTTAAGTGGAGGCATCTCAGACTTGGACATTATGCGGAGTGAGGTGTCTCAGCCTTATTTACAGCCAAGAAATGCTTGGGTGCAGTGTGATGATTGCCAGAAATGGAGGCGTATAGCCTCTGTACTTGCTGATAAAATTGAAGAAACAAACTGCAAATGGTATGTGGTTGCTCATCCTCTAATCATGAATGCGCTTATGTTCTGCTCTTCCAATTAGTTGTCTGCCATGCTTTTTTGAAGTTTATTCCTGTCAGAATATTTTGGTTTCCCCAGACTTTGTAAACTAATGAAGCAATTTTTTGGTGCTGAATTGTAATAGCTCACACTTGCATCCTGGAATGTGGTGTTGCTTAAGTTAGAGAGCTAATAAATGGATCTTTGACCCCTTCGCTTATTACTAGAAAAAAACAAAGAAGCTGAGGAAGTGATTCTTGTAAGTTTGAATCTGTTGGTAGTTTAATCAGCAGATTCTGTTTAGCACAACCAATATGCAGATCTTTGATGCTTATATGCTATGGGTGATTCTGTATGTGAGTGAAAAACTAATTAGTTGCTTCCTCTCCTATCTAATCCAATTAGAAAAGATGTCCCTTTTTCAATGAAGAATATGTATCTGACCACTTATCTATTAGGGGAGACTCCTCTTGAACTTTGTAAAAGAAAGAGCTGCACTCTGACTTGGAGATCCTAAGTTTGTATGCCAGGTAAAAAAATTTGATATGAGCCCATTTTCTCTAGCCTTGATGGGCATTACCCTGGCAACCTGTGCTTGTGATTGGACAGGCTACCACGGTGGATTGGTTAAGGTGCATGTAAGCTAGCCTGGACACCATTTACAATTAATTAATAATTATAAAAAAAATAAAAAATAAAAAAAAGGAAAGAGTTATATTCAATAACAAACTTTAGGGACAAAAGTTAGTACTTGTCTTTTAAGATTTTTAACTCTTATATGCTTGATTATTAGCCTATTGCTTGCAGAAAAAAGTATATAAATTTTAATGCATATAGATTGTTTCCTGCAAACTGAAGTTGACATATTAACACGAATACATAGTAGATAGGTATTAGGTGTACAAGTTACTGTGTTTTTCTGGAATCTGATGTTTTTTTGCAACTAATCTGTTATTACTGTAAGTTTCTTTTAGTATTTAAAGCTTCAAATGTTTGAGGTTTACTAATGGATCTGCAGAATATTGCGGTTGAGCAAATGTTATGTTGTTTGTTTGTTTCCAAGAGTTTATTGCTTATTTATCTCATGTAACATTAAAGGACTTGTAAGGATAATTTGGATAGAGACTTGGCTGATTGCTCGATTGCACAAGAAAAATCAAATTCAGAAATTAATGCTGAGCTGGAAATATCAGATGGCTCTGGTGAGGAAGATGTCCTCCGTACACGCTTGAATTCAAATCGATCAGGACAGAAGAAGGCTCTTGGTATTTAGTGATTGTAGTAATGAATAGCGGTGATGTTGACTTTGAGTAGATTGTGCTAATTTGCCTGTCTTCCTTATGTGCCTGCATTACAGTTTCCCTTCAATCATCTTGGACCCTGATTAAGAGAAATTCATTCCTGCATCGTAGCCGCAAAAGTCAAACTATTGATGAGGTGAATGCTTTATCCAGTTTGCACTCTCATACATCTGGATCTATAACTTGAATAAAAATAATTGGAAAATAAAGTCCCATGTTGCAGTGTTCTTAGACATGACTGGTCTTTAAATCTTAAAATTCATCAGGAAAGGGTAAATATAAAGCTTGATTTACCCTATTATTCTCAAAAGATTAACCTATCAATTTTCTCTGTGGGAAGCTTTCCTTGAAAATAAATTTTGTATTCAGTAGAGTTGCTTCATATGCTTAGACAGTGTATCATTGTCACTGCTGGTTTCCATTTCACAAATAACAAACATTTCCCTTTCTCCAAGTGTGGCAAGATAGTTTTATGCTGTAATAAAAATAATTGTTGGGGATTTATGTTTTTGATAATATATAGTTATGTATATTACTTATTGTTAACTTGCTTGACTCATAATTTCTGTTCGCTCTGGATTCTGGGATTTTCTGGCCTTTGGAGTTGTCTATTCCTTCAGATTAGCTATCAAATGTTTCTTTCTACATTACATAATTCTATCAATCTTGTCTTTTGGCATTGTCAAAGTTTCTTGAAAAATATTTGGTCAAATGTAACTGTAATCCACTTAACCTCTTCTCTACCTAGTCTATTATGTGCTCCTTCACACAATTTCTGTTCTGTTTTTCCTTGATGTTGTCTTATTTTGGGCTTTAAGCATACTTTTGGCTGGTAGAGATACTTTAGGTACATAATTTGAATGAATATTGTCCATGTGGTATATGGTTCCGTTAAATAATTACCTGGTCTCTAAACGATGGATCCTTGTTATTGTGAGGTCAATTGTTCATATACTCTATGATGTGTCATGGTTAGTGGGTGCCACAATGTTTACTAGATTGTATTGTCTGTTGACATAACTTGTATGAACTAGTTCACTTTAAGAATATTGCATGTTGACAAGGGAGACAGACACTTCTAGGTGTCCATTCAATTATGTCATCAAAAAGCAAATTTCTCTATCATCAGTACTATCATTAAGTTTAAGGCTAAAATCCAGCATGAAAAATAGATAAGAGCAATAATTAGTTTCTATGAATAAGCAACTTGATTGATGGAAGGGTTTAGGCTCCCAAAAGAAAAGGACAACGACCCCCGAGTTAGTTTCTTCTTAGCAACACACTTTTCTGGGTTGGACTTCCATCAAAAAGGTGGTTTATACTCTTCCACCAGCGGGTGTGGTTTCTTTGCATTTTAAAAACTATCTAGTAGCACTGAAGCAGGATTCTGAGCATTGTTTTAGCCAGTTCAAGTTTGTAGAGAAGTTTTTAGGGTTTGAAAAGATTCTTTAGTGATTTCAGCAACACCATGTTGTTTGTTTGCTAAGACAGATGGAAAGTAAGATTTTTCAGTTGTCAATACAGTGTCTAAATACTTGATTGACATTTTATAAGCCTTTCCTGACCCATTTGAACATGAACCAAAAGTATATGGTGCACACCATTGCATAGTTGGTCTTGCTTCTGAGGTTCAACACATGCGTACACCTTACAAGGAATCTGTAGCTTCTAACATGCGTATCTCTGTTTCCTTGCATACAGACAAATCTATGTATATGTTCACTTATTCCTTGAATCAACTTATGATGACGGATGTTCAAAGTAATAAAATCTAATTTGCTTCCTTCTCTGTCTTCTATATATTTCCCTGTTATCCTTCTCTATTAGATCATGGTCTGCCATTGCAAGCCTTCAGAACGCCGAATGGGATGTGGGGAAGGATGCCTGAATCGGATGCTCAACGTTGAGTGTGTTCGAGGGAGTTGTCCATGTGGAGAACGTTGTTCGAATCAGCAGGTACTTGAATTCGCAAGACACTCAGTATATTGTATATTGCTTCTATTATGCAGATTGTGTGACCCTCCATTTATGTTTGCTTGCAGTTCCAGAAACGCAACTATGCTAAATTGAAGTGCTTTAAATGTGGAAAGAAGGGGTATGGCCTGCAGCTGCTTGAGGATGTCTCCAAAGGGCAGTTTCTTATTGAATATGTTGGTGAGGTGAGTTCACTATTCCACAATATTTAACAGTCTTTTAAGTCTTCTCCCCGTGCTTCCTCTAAGCCTCCAAGTCCTTGATGGATTGAAGAATACTCCATAATCCATGATGGCTTTGATGCCATCAAATACTCTTCTCTGTACATTTATCCTTCAATCTTGGTTTTGCAAGGATTTTCTCTCTGTCCTATTCTTTTAACCTACAACACTACTATTTATAACTTGTTTTATCAATCTCTCTAACCTTTTGCCTGTTCTCTTAGTCTATTGTAGATACACAATATTGTCTCGTCATCTTTAGAGTATCTTCCAATCTTAGTTTACCCTCTTACTTCATCATGCCACGGAAATGTGGAAAGCCTTCTAATATCATTTAATTACTTTATCAAAAAAAAATGTGGAAAGCCTTTCATGTCTTATACCACATCCAAGTCCAATGTGGTTCAATTGACTTCTTACCTCACTTGTCTATGATGTGGAGACCATGTTGCTCATACTCCCTCTCACCCAGACAGTGCAATGGAACTCTGTGCCCATTTTATACCGCACTATGGTATTGTTGTAGCGTGCACTCCTATGACTAAGCATCTGGACACATTCATTATTGTGGGCATTCATCATAAAATAAGGTTGGAAGTCATCCAACCACACCTTTATCCGGTCTTGGTGGTAGAGATGCAAAGTTAATAGGTTGTGAATTTCATAGGCAGAATTGATTTGTAACATAGTATTAGTAAACGCTAGGATTCAAAGAGTACTCGCCACCTGATCTAGAGTTTGTTTCAAATTCACTTTGTGGCTACCATCCATCTATAATTTGATGGGGTAGCAATTTGATAATTTTTTAAATATCTATAAGTTACTTGCATCTGTATAATTAAGCATAGTTTCCCATTGCTTTTTTGATGTATAACAGGCTGTAAGTGTAACTTTTTCTAGGTGTTGGACTTGAATGCGTATGATGCAAGACAAAAGGAGTATGCCCTAAAGGGTCATAAGCATTTCTATTTCATGACACTTAATGGCAGTGAGGTATTAATGTTTGCCTTGTTTCGTTTTTTTTTTTGAGTCAGATGAAGTTGGGAATTACTCATGTATTTTCTTGTCCTTTTGAGTTCGGTTACTACCTGTTGTTTCTTGTATTTTGATTGTCATATTATATTGTTGTAATTACTGTTCAGAATGATTTGTCATGTTTTCGATGGTATATTACCGCGGCTTCTTTACTTCCGTTATTTCTTTCCCGTACTGCTTTGCACTGTTTTTTCCTTGAGTTGAGGGTCTATCGGAAACAACCTCTCGACCTCCAAGGTAGGAGTAAGGTCTGCATACACTCTACCCTTGCCACCCCAAACCCCACTTTGTAGGATTACATTGGGTAAGTAGTTGTTGTTGTTATGAATTATCTTGGATACATATCCTTTTATTCAGTCATTTATATTTTGTGAACTACTCTTTGTATGATTTTATCTTTCTATCACTTTCTAGTGGCTAGTGTAGATTGTAAAGGCCCATAATTGTGGCATCTAAATCTATCTGTTCTCTTCATATGTCAGGTTATAGATGCATGTGCTAAAGGGAATTTGGGACGTTTCATTAACCATAGCTGTGATCCTAATTGCTGCACAGAAAAGGTAATTGTACTTTCTACTTCACTCATTAGCACTTGGTCCAAAAATTTGCTTTCATGTTCAATGAATGGCAATTTCTTAATTAATATAATTAACATATGATTCATATTAAATTTTTGGAGAGTAGTCTAGGAGCCCGTTGAAATTATAAAATTTTGAGAAGCCATCAGAAGATGTAAGGAAAAAAATTACTGCAACATGATCAACTAATGGTGGAGTCTGCAAGGTTGGGATCTGATTTTTAGAAGAGCTCTAAATGATTGGGAAATTGAGAGTTTTAACAGAATGTTGCAGTTACTGGGATCTTTTGGTGGTACATCCGATTGCCATGACAGACTTAGATGGAAAATAAATAACAAAGGGATTTTTTAAAAGTAAAATCAGTTTACTAGAACCTGAATTAGAGAGGCCCTAGTAAGGTGAATTGGCCTTGGAAACAAGTTTGGAAAGTGAAAATTCCAATGAAGGTATCTTGTTTTGTTTTATTGGTGATTAGCAAAGCATGCCTAACTGAAATCAACTTACAAAGAAGAGGTTTTCAGATTTGTTCAAGATGTCTTTTATGTGACCAGGAGGTTGAGAGGAATGAACACCTCTTTTTACACTGCAAAACAACTATATTATCTTTGGCATATGTTCTTTTTGTATTTTGGGGTTAAAATGGGTAATACCTAGCTCTACTCTGGGGTTTCTGAGTAGCTGGTGGAGTGTAGGGCACAGAGGAGGGGAGGGTGATTGGTGGAAGAGCATCCCTGCTTGCATCTGGTGGAGTGTGTGGAAAGAATGGAATTCCAGATTTTTTGAAGGCACTAGCAGTTCTATCCTTAAATTTAGGATAACTGTATTAGGCTGTTCTCTTTTTGGTGTAAACGAAGTATGTAGGAAGTAGGTGACTTAGTTAATTTAATTGGCAATGTATAAGAATATAGATTTTTGGACAGTGATCTTTTGTACTTTTTGGTTGTTTTTGTAAAGATCTCAACTAAGCCCTTCTTTTATGGTGTCTTCAGTTTTGTTTAATAGAAATACTTACCTTCCTAAAAAAAAAGAAAAATAATTACAGCAAAAGGTGTCTGCTCCTGTGCAAGAACTTACTAAATAACTTAGGTGCAAACATTGTGCAAAAAAAAGTTCAACAGTAGTTACAAGGTGCCTGGTTGAACCAACTTTATAAGATGACCAAACAGTTGGACTTAAGAATGTGCTTAGGAGTTGAAATCCCATCAAAACATCTACAATTCCATTCCTTTCCTTCCAGATGCATCAAAAGATAGCAGCAGGTAGTAAAACCATGCATAACCCTGTGATTGATTATATCAAATTTTGTGTTTGTAAATTTCATCTTCTTTTGTCTTTTTTAAATATTGGTTTGTTAATCGAATGAATACCAATCCCCCGTCTTACTTGATATTTTTGAGTACTGTTGTGACTCAACTTTCTTTCACTTGCTAAACACAGTGGATGGTCAATGGAGAGGTTTGCATTGGACTCTTTGCCCTAAGGGATATCAAGAAGGTAAAGTGTCTCCTTCTGATTGTAATTTGACTTTCACTGTTGTACATTTTTACAGGATATTTGTTTTTACTTTTTTCATAGTTAGTGAAGTAAAAAAATGTATTCCTCTCTCGTCTTAACGAACATTCCAGTTATATGTATGGTCAACAAACACATTAGGAGTAGTTCTGAGATCTCTAACACCTAAGCTGAGGACAGTTGCATTATGGTTCTTGTGATAGTTATTGGTTTGTTACAATGAGCATTCCAAATCACTTTTAGCAAGTCCTTTGGTGATATTTGATATGCTTCTAATTTTAGTAGCTTGCCAATGAATATATGCCATACTGCTTGTGAAGAAAATTTACTCTTACAAAAATATGATAAGCCAAAAAAGACACTGTTATGGTTTAAGATTTGCCATGTAAAGGTAGTTCTTTAGGCCTACAGAGATGTGTTTGGGTAGCATACCCTCTTACTTTGTTCTTGTGAAAAAGGAATTTTATGCTGAAATATATCAAAAGATTATGTTAATAGATATCAGTTTCAAACAAAAATGATTATTTTAACTGATAATGAGTTTCAGATAAAAGTAAAAATCATATATCTGAGAGTTTCAGTTTTCTAAGAACTTATCTGCATGGTAGTATGTAGACCCCAATTCCAGATTGGATAAGGGGCTTGCCAAAACTCTATTTAGGAATTATTGAAGAGGTAGTATGTAGACCCCAATTCCAGATTGGATAAGGAGCTTGTCAGAACTCTATTTAGGAATTATTGAAGAGGTTGTAGTAGGCGACTAGCCATTCTTAGTTGTGCTCAATACATAATCATCAAGAATTATAAGAGTAACACTCCATTCTAAACTGTGGGCTAACTGGTAAAACTTTAGAATCAAGACTTGAAAGATTTTTATAATTCATTTCGAGGTTTATCCTGTTGTTTGTTGTGGATTGCAATAAGTTTCCTCGCCCTTCAATCTGTTATACTATTAATAGGATTCATATATTTCTATGTAATGAGGTTCCAAGTCTGAATAGGTTCAATGACAAGAAAATTCAACATTGATATTTCTTGGTAACTTCTTGTTGGCGTTTCAAAGTTCAATAAAATGCTTTAATTTTTTTATCTCAATTGTAGCAAGTGGCATCTATGAATCAAAATAATTATAGCAAGCAGCATCTACTTATCAAAACAATTGTAGTAAATAGCATCTACTTACTAAAAATATTGTAGCAAATGGCATCTGAGCTAGCTACGTTCATTTGAACTGGGATTGTAGCATGAAGAAAATAATGATGGTTGAGCTTTTCGTACACTATCTACTTAAGTTAATTTCAGCACTCCATCCAATTTTATGTGACACTTTTTACTTTTTTAGTCCGTCCCAAAAGAATGTGACCTTATTATAGTTAGAAACAGTTTTAACTTTAAAATACCCCTTTTACCCTTGATGAAATGATTTTCAACCACACAAATATCTAAAGATTGTTTTAGACCACAAGCCCAAAAGTTCTCCTTTAATTCTTAAATACCATTCTAAGTCAGACGGTGCCACATTAAATGGGATAGAGGGAGTAGTATTTTGCACTGAAGTTTATGATAGATCATCTGCCTATGGATTTTAATTTTAGTTCTGTTGTCACTTGTTATCTAGGAAGGTCTTCTTCTTCAAATAAATGATGGTTAAGTTTTACTTTGTCAAAAATTAAATAAATAATGATGTAGTTTTAACAGTACACTTGTACTAGCTGCTAAATTCTTGAAGAGAAGTTTGAGTACTTTTGACTCGGGAATATACTTTTAAGTATTTTCCTTTTCTTCTCCCCCTCTCCCCTGATTCAATAGGCTTTACGTGATATATATGCATTTCACTTTGTTTATCATCTAATTTTCTAACCACATCATTATAGTGCAACAAGTTAAGTGCTTGGGTATGAACCATCACCTGCTACCCTTGAATTTGTTAAATGTGTGAAACCAAATCAAACCTCTCGCTTTTTCTGTCCTATTCTGCTGTCTTTATCTTTTTCCCCTTTACTTTAGCAGAAGCCTTTTCTCCTTCTCTGCTTTTCATGTTACTGGTGAGAGACGAGTGAGAGTGATGGGAAGAAATATATAGGTATGCTTCTCATACTGGTTCCTGGAATCCATTTGCTTCACAAGTTGCTAGCTGTTTTTCCTGACTAGGCTTTTGATTGCATAACCTTTATGGATCAAATCTTGAGTTATCACAAATTTGCAATCTAAGTAAATGCCTTTTCATTTGTTTCTGTTATTTTCCCAATTAATGTGCTTATTTGCTTGTTCAGGGTGAGGAGGTTACATTTGATTACAATTATGTGCGTGTCTTTGGGGCTGCAGCGAAAAAATGTGTCTGTGGCTCGCCTCGCTGTCTGGGCTATATAGGTGGAGATCTGCAGAACGCCGAAGTGATAGTTCAGGATGATTCAGATGATGACTATCCTGAACCCGTTGTTCTCTGCGAGGATGGTGACATGGGTGACGAACTAAACAAAATTCTATCTGCAAGAAGTTCATTTGATGTCACAGAAATTAGAACTCCAGGGGAAACACCTAAAAACAAATATAAACTGGATGAACCTTTTACTGGAAACCTGGAGAATACCACCCAAACCCACACACAGAATATAATGAAACAAGAAAATTCCAACATGGACAACTCTGTTGCTGCTTTTGGCTTGAAGATCAAAGAGGAAAGCAACAAGTCCCACAAAGAATCTCCTTCATTATCTCTGAAGAAGAAGGAATCATCTGAGGCAACGGAGGGGCTAGAAAGCCTGTTGCATTCTTCTGTACGACCTGTTGGAAATTCCTTGCAATCGGAAGATATAACCGCTAAAACCATATCTGAAGTCAAAAGAGAGTGCTTAGATGCTGTCAAAATTTCTTCTGCACTGCCATCTCCAAATGCTATGCTTAGCAAGTCTTTGAGGAAGAAATCAGGCAATGGGGAAGCCGGTGATGAATCGTTGACATCTTCTCGTCGATCATCTTCAGTTAAAAAGGGAAAGTCGAAGAATAGTGCTGTGAATATGACATCTGCACCTGATGTGAACAACAAATTGCAAATTCCACAACCTAAATTCAAGAAACCAACACATGATTCCGCAAATGGTCGGTTCGAAGCAGGTATAGCATTATTATCAACATTTTGGAATCTGTAGATTTGGAAGTGTTATTAAAATAAACTCTTGCGCCTGAATCTGCAGTTGAAGAGAAGCTTAATGAGTTGCTGGATCATGATGGTGGAATAAGCAAACGCAGGGTAAGTAGTTCCTAGCTACAGGATGTAGTCTATATTACCTTCTTTTCTTCTGCTTGGTGATCGGGAGTAGTGGCTGCTTTCTTTTTTCATCAGGTTGTGTTTCTAGTGCTTAGGTCACTGAATTTGGAAAAAGTAATCATTTTTTTAATGGAATGCACATTTCCTCGGCTTTCTGTCCATCCTTCCACTCCTTCCACTGCCATTTGGTGTGGCTTCTTTGCTGTGTATTGATGAAACACCATAGACAAGAAATGTGAAAGGGAGGCCTGGTGGGTGCTCATAGAGGGGTGAAATATGGCTTATGATTTGGCACTTGATATAGGTTTTAGTGATGTCTCCATTTCTAGGTCTTCATTGGTCCTCTTTACAGTGTCACTTATGCTATGGTTAATGTTCGCTTAATTACTGTTAGATCACTCTACATTTGAATATGTTAACCTTTTCTCTCTGCAGGATGCATCTAGGTGCTACTTGAAGCTCCTCCTTTTAACTGCTGCTTCAGGGGATAACTGCAATGGTGAAGCTATTCAGAGGTAATAGATGGCTTTCGGCTTTCCTATTGGAAACTCTTCAGTTGCCATGCTTTGTTGGTGATACCTTTTGTTCGTTTAATCTATTTTTCATTTTTCTTCTTTATGCAGTAACCGGGATCTTTCAATGATCCTTGATGCGCTTTTGAAGACCAAGTCACGCACTGTTTTGGTGGATATTATAGACAAGAATGGTAGTAATGTGGTTCTTATTGCACACTTTCCAATCCCCCCCCCCCCCCCCCAAGAATAAATTACCGATTGATGGAGTGTGATTGTTTCTTGCTTGTTAGGTTTGCAGATGTTACACAACATAATGAAACGATCTCAAAGGGAATTCAATAAGATCCCAATTCTCAGAAAGTTGCTTAAGGTAATTACTTTAGAATTTATTCAGTCCAAGTAAAATTTACTGACTGATGAACTAGCACTTTTAGCAGTACCAGGATTTGAGAGGCTGCGGAGAGAACTTTTTATTTGTTAGTTAATCTTGATGGAATTGGTTTGAGCAATAAGTTGAAGTGTCTTAAAAATGTATTCAACTATTTTGGCCCTGAGTGTTCTCTTGGAAATGCTCAGTAGACTCAACGTGACTATTAAGATCTTATCTAGCTTTTGGCCAGAATATGTCAACTGTTTTCCTTTCTACAGGTTTTGGAGTATCTGGCTGCGAGAGGGATTCTTTCTCATGAGCACATTAATGGAGGTCCCTCTAGACCAGGAGTAGAGAGGTTAGTATATACTCTTTCATTTCACATACATGGAAGGAAGTTTTCAACTTACTGCTCATTAAGGATCTAAAGGGACTCCACTATAACTTATATGAATCACAGCATGAACAAAAAGCATGAAAACTCAACTAGACAATGCATAGATTGCCTTCTGTTATATAGTTTAGAAAAGGGAAAGAGATAAAATCAGGATGACTACTGAAATCACTAGACGGGAGATTCTAAGGGTTCTTTTGGTACAAAGATTAATAACGCAGGGATTAGTGATGCATGTGTTATCTTTTTATCAAGTGTTTGATTCATTGCTTCCCACCTAATCTTGTGTTTGGTTTAAAACTCTACAAAAAGCTCTTTTCCAATTATATCCTTGAATTATTATGTGATTTTCTATTTCATGTAATTGGGTTAAGGTAGATAAGTACTACCGGACAATATTATTTTTTTGTGGCCTTCTAACTAGCAAGGAAAAGAGTGTATTTTCTCATTTGAATTCTTTGATGGTAAATAATTGTCATCTTATAAATTGATCACTCACAAAACCTCAATTTTCAATTTTTACAAAATAGACCATCTACTTTAAAAAGATGGTAAACAATAGCAAACGAATAAACTATCAATGTTTACTCATAAAAATTGCGAGTTGTACTTTTAGTATGTATGCAATTTTATAAATTGTTCAAAATATAAATAATCAGAAAACCACATATATATAAACAAAATAATACATTCAATTAAGCTACTTGAACTATGAATCGGTAGCAAAACATATACAAGAGCATTGAAAGGGTAAATATAATGCTCAACTTTTGGCCATATTTATCAAGCGAAAACTTGAGATTTCAAAATTGATACTGAAGTTATGTTTGTTTCTCTTGCAGCTTTAGGGTCTCAATTTTGGGATTGACTGAACACATAGACAAACAGGTAACCTGTTCTTGCTTTATGCACCACTTCATTTCATCAAGTTGTAAATGGTATATTAATTAGGGAAAAAGCTTGATATACCCCTCAACTGTGTTTTTTTGAGTTGATATACCCTCGTTATGAAAGTGACTCATATATACCCTTACCTATACCCTTACCGTTGTACAAATGGCTCACATATACCCTTCTTTATATCCCTACTCTATTCATTAAGTCAATTTTAAAAGAAGTTCAAAGAATAAATGAATTTTAAAGGAGTTGCCACCTAATTTTAGGAAAAAACTAGGAAAACATTAAGTGATCTATGAAATCATTAGATTCTAGGTAAGGAGTTCAAGTGATTTCGAAGGGAAGGTGTTAGGCATCCTTCGAAATCCACAACTATGGGTCCCGACTGAATTCATTTTTTTCAAATTGAGGAGGAGATAAAACAATCATACAATATAGACAAGTACTAAAATAAACAATAATACAAGAAACGGCCTAAATTTGCCTATTGTCAATAATATAATAATGAGTCAAAAATATTGTTCGAACTTTGTTCGAAAGACATTTAGTAAAAGTGTTAGTAGTACTAAATAAATACGAAAATGAATAACTCAAATAATAACTTAAAAAATAAAAATCCGTCTTATTAACATGGGACACCTTAGAAATCGACGGTAATTTCTTCGTCGGCCATTTTAACAAGTAAATAATATAAGCTTAACTAAATTTCCGTCGTTTACAATGTGGAGGCCTCTAAAACCGACGGAAAGATTTTTTCATTGGCCAACATTTAACTTCATTCAACTAGTAAACTATGAAAAATCAAAAGACTAAACCAGAGATAAACATAATATGAAAGCTATAATATAAAAATAGTCAAAGCACGAAAATAGCAATGGACTAGTGACTAATATCATACATAATCAATGGCAATGACAGCGAGCAAGAAAATATAGCAAAGAAAAGGCTCAATATGAAAATAATAAGCGATAATAGGAGCAACATGGAACTTACTAAAATTAAGCTTTTCAACCCAATCAACACCAAATTAGCTAAAAACAATATAATAGTGTCTGGGACAACAATAAATGACATTAAAATGATTAAATAGATCTGGAAACAATCATTAAAGGCTTTGCTAGGAAAGGTCAAAAGCAATCATAAAATTAAGAAATAAACTTGACTAAATAACAGCCAAACATCAACATAGAAACGGGAAAAATATCCAATCAAATCTATAATACTATCAAAATTTAATATACAATAACTAAACCAGATAACCATATATAATTAGCTAAGACATGGAAACAAACAAACAATAGCAAGATGTAGCAAGAAATATACAAAAGGAATCAATGTAAATACAGACAAAGAATTTGCATATTTGATAGGTCTCCGGTCAAATTTAAAACGAATTAATCAAGGAAAAGTAAAGGGAATAGGAGGAGGGTTGGTTGGAGCTCACCGGAGAAGAGAGGGTAACAATGGTGTTGGGCTTGCCGGAAACTCGAAGTTGCTGTTGTTTTCTTGAGCAAAAATCAAGTCACTATCCAGAAATCGTGAATCCAATCAGATCTGGAAGCTCTGGGGGTGGTCACTGGTTGTCTCTTTGTTTGGAGCATCGGGGTTTGTCGGATTTATCATTGTTGCAGCTCGTTGTTTGCCGGAGTTGAGTTTTGGAGCGTTGGGAGTTTGGTATTAGCAACTGTTGGAGTTCAAGCTTGCTGGAAAATGGGGTCTTTGGGTCGAGCTCGTGAAGGCGGCGAGCTTTGGGGGGCTGTTTCAGACAGTTGGCTAGAACGGGTGGGGGGGAATGGTTGTTCCATGATGGGGTTTTGGGTCTTTGTGGTGGTGTTTTTGGCTTGGGGTTTTGTATTGCCGGAACCTCGCCGGACGTGAAACCCTTTTTGTGGATAAGAATTTGAAAAATTTTACAAACCTAAAATAAATTCACTCCCCTCATTTTTTGACTTAATAACTTAAATAGGAAAACACGAAATGGGCTCAAATGATGGGCTTAGGCATTGTGGCCCAAAATTATATGAATAGAATCCTTAAATTCTTTTCGTATTTGAATAAATTTTAGACTCTGCTAAATATCAACATAAATATTAATAAATGTAACAAAATGAACATTAAAAAAAATATAATGAACGTAAATAATGACATGTAAAACAATTAACAAATAAAAAATTCTAAATTTTAATAAATAAGGATAGTTATCGATAAACTTATTTAAAATTATTAAAAGATCATTTTGAACTATTAAATAAATAAACTGAAAAATTACGAATTTTGAAAATGTCAGGCCAAAATTGGGTGTCAACACCCCTACCATTACAAAATGAGCTCATATACCCTTCATCTTACGGAAGTGAAAAAACTAGTTTTAAATCTATACTTTTGAGTTCTGGTTTTTAAAAAATCATGTAGGGGTGGGTATATATGAGCATACTAGCAAAGTTCAAGGTATATTTTAATGTTTTTCATACGTAATTTTTTTTTTTTTTTTTAACTTCGTTGATTATCATTATTTGAGTTTCTTATTCCTTTTTTTTCATTCTTTAGTGTAAAGAAAAAATTTAAAACTAATCTCTTTTTGACTTCTAAAACTATTTTTTCGGCTACATTGCAATTTTGTTTTGTATTTGTAAAAATAATTGGGGCATATATAATAAATTTTACTAGAAAAATTAGTGAAACATAATAAATTTGATTATCAAAATAATAAATTTAAATTAATCGTTGAAACAAAAAAGAAAAAAAAAATACGTGTGAGGAAGATCAAATATACCCACTATATGGATTTTTATTTTTTCACTTCCGTTAGAGGAAAAAGGTATATATGAGCCATTTGTATAATAGTTGGGGTATATATGAACCACTTTCATAACGAGAGATATATCAACTCTAAATGACAAAGTGGAGGGGAATGTTAGGCTCTTTTCCCTATTAATTGTACTTAATAAAATGTTTCAGTTCGATTGATTCAGTTGTATTGCCCCCTCCCCGTACTTTTCTTGGTTTTCACTGCGAATTGAAATGATTCCCATTTTGTGCTCGTGATGATTGGAGAAACCTATGGATATATGTAAAGTAAAAAGGCTGATTTTTCTCTCCTAATATAGCATTATAATCTATCCAAGAAAGTTAATATCAAAATTAGGTGAACATAAAGGGGAGGGCACACATTACCAATGTCTCATCAAGTCTTATCTGTCGTCTAAAATCTTTAGAATCTGTTTGACCAAAACTTAGACAGTACTCCACACCGAAAAGAAGCTCTACTAATGTGGCATTCAGGGGGAAGCATTCAGAAGCCTTTATTCTGTGTTCATCATATTGTTTCAAGGGGAGATGGCACATATCCTGAACAAGATTGTACCTGTTCTGTTGAGCTAACCGAAAAGAAGCTCTACTAATGTGGCATTCAGGGGGGAGCATTCAGAGGCCCTTATTCTGTGTTCATCATATTGTTTCAAGGGGAGATGGCACATATCCTGAACAAGATTGTACCTGTGCTGTTGAGCTTGTTTAGTTTTTATATTTTTTCTCAAAAAGCTGAGGCTTCCAATGACATATTCTTCAGTCCAACAAGCTGAAACCTCTAGAGTTTGGTTTTATGGTTGGAAACCTCTTGTTTATGTTAAAAAGTATGTGCGTTTGTTGATGGTTAATTTGTGTGCTGAAGAAAGTGACTATACTCTGCTATTAGCTTTAATGAGAATTAGATGGAGGGAAAGAGGAAACTCTGGCTTTTCAGGATGGAACCTTTTCCCAGAGCCGCCCCAGAAAGTAGTGGAGTGGTTAACAGGAGGGAACTAGTTTTAGAGAAAAGGATTCTAGCTCCGGAATTTCGTATGTCAATGTTGATGAACAGTTTCTCTTTTGATCTTAGTTAGAGAAAAAGTTACTACAACTTGATAAAGGGGGTCAAGCTAACTTGGAAGGGAGTCTCGACTTTTTACAAATTAGAAGGAACTTTCTAAAGAACTTGGAGACAATTTGCTTTGATGTTTTTTCTTCTTGCTTTTAATTGGGCTACGAGGTTTTTTGACATTAATTGATTTACTGTGTTTATGGTGTGTCTCAGGTTCATCAAATTGCAAGGAACTTCAGAGATAGGTGGATACGTAGACCTCTCAGAAAAAGTAGCTGCATTGACAGAGATGACAGCCAGATTGACTTGCGTCCTTCTCCAGGGTACAATAGGTGTTCACCATTACAAGACCATTGTGGTGTGAAACCCTCAGAAACAGAAGAATGTACCTCACATTTAATGGTAGAATCTACTAGGGTAGATGCTGGTGTCCTTGATGGCTCATCTGCTTCATGTGTTGATGGGGCAACCAATGGAGCAAGGAAACGTAAGCGTAAGAGTCGATGGGATCAAGAGGCAGAAATAGATGTAGATCAAAGAATTGAAACCAATGCGGTTGATGATCAAACGCAGGACATAGATGATGCCCCTCCTGGGTTTTCAATCCCCAAGAAGGCCTCTAGGATCTCATGTGGTGCTTCTTCAAGTGCAGATTGTAGTCTCCAAGAACTCAGTTGCAAGAAGCATCCGCATCCAATGGTCACAGGGCATCTACAGCAGAGGTTTATTTCACGATTGCCAGTCTCCTATGGAATTCCACTTTCCAAAGTGCAGCAGTTTGGGTCAACACCTCAGAAAGAAAGATGTGATGCTTGGGGTGTTGCTCCAGGAGTACCTTTTCATCCTTTTCCTCCTTTGCCTACATATCCCCATGATAGAAGAGATTCTATATCTCCTGCAGATAATGCTGCTGGAATTTTTAGCAAGCCACCTCAAAATCCACAACATGGCCTGTCTACTCATAATCCCCCACGCCTCTCTGGCGCAAGCCTCCGCAAGATTCTGTAAATACCCAATTTGATGTTGAAGGAGCTAGGGACTATCATAACTTGTGAAGGAATTATGTTTGACAGCAGAAGTGTATTAATTCAAAAATGGCTGGAGGGGTGCACAGGAAACATCTCAAACGCTAGTATGTGAAGTGTAGGTGTAGCAAGCAGAGAGATTGAATCAATGAGTTTCCATACCCGTAGAATGGAGAATTCGGGGCATACTACCCCAACAGAATCATTCACAACACAGTTTTTAGTTTTAGCTAGCTTCCATAGGTTAAAGCCCTCAGGAGCTTCCAAGTCCTTTGTACTGATAATTCTTTGCCACCAACAGAATTGTAAAGCACTTATTCTGCTTTTGGGGGTCTGAGTCCATAATTCTTTTTTCTTGTTCTTTTCTCCGATTGTTAAGGTTTACAAAGAAAAAGAAAAGATATTCTTATTTGACGCGTGCTACATTGGCGATATCATTATTTATGCCTCACAGGGGTAACCTTCATATTTTTTTTTCCAGCTCTTTAAATATATGTGTTTCTGCATTTTTATGAGTTTGACAATCACTGATGTATATTTGGGGTTAAAGGTGAAATCCCCTTTTGTTGTTCTTCTATATGATTTCTTTGCAATCTTTTTTAAAAAACAAAATCAGAGATTAAGTTGTTTCTAGTCTATACTGCTACCAACACAGTTACATTTAACATTACCAAAAACTGATAGTATCTACACCCATTTTCAGGCATTCTTGATGATGTGCAAGGAACTCAAGCCACTTGGTAAAGAAGAATATTGTAATCTCAAGTCTCAACAAAGACCAAACGTTCAACTTTCCATGTATATTAACAATTGCAAATGACTTACATTCTAGTTTACAAAAGGTACAAACAAAAACAAAGCATAATATTATATCATCTTTAACAATTATTGTTGTAAAACTATGCAACTGCGAGTTCTTCCTCCCTTCCTAAAAAAAACACAAAGAAAGGAAGAAAGACAATACACTGGATAGCAATAAAAGGAGAAGAGTTGGAACTGAAGTAGAGAAGTGCTTGCCTCTCCAACATTCATCTCTCAATATTTTCGGAGCATGCTTCTGACACGGATGAAGCACCATGTTTTCAGCAGCGTCTTTCGTCTTCTCCATCCATCAAAATACTTACCAATCACCTTCTTATAACTAGGTCTTTGTTTAACCAACACCCAATAGTCTGCTATGTTTGGACGACTGTTTATGTACTCGTTTTCCAAGTTCAAGAGTTCTATTCTAGCTAGAAGAGGAATGAGCATTACATCAGCTAGACTGAATTCTTCCCCAGCTAGATATGATGTTTCACCAAGTTTGAGTTCCACTTCATCAAGAAGTCTTACTAGATGGTTTTCACTTCGTCTCAAAACGTCAGCATTCTTCAACTTGTCGTCCGTATCATATGCCTGTCGTAGCTTACAGTGGTAAGCACTTGCTAAGTCGGGAGATTCAGCCATTCGGGCAATTATTACACGTCTTAGGAATTTAGAAACACATAGCCGATACTTCTCAGGGACATGGAAAAGGGTAAAGTACATTGAATCCCATTCTTGTATTTTATGCATCCATCCGATAACTTCTCTACTGCTAAGGTTCAGATTGTTTCCGCCAGACGACACTTTTTCTGCAATTCTTTCAATATACCTGTGCATGTTGGAACAATTAAATATTCTTCCGCTACAAATAACCCCCCCAAAAACTCAGAAAATAAGAAAATAAATATCATTCAGCCAATATACTTGTACTAATCAAGATGTACATGATCTATCCATCTGTCTATATATATGCTTGATCATAAGTAATCTAAAACATTATCGTCCAGAGAGCAAGGTACAACTCTATTCTTGTCAGGAGTAAAGGTCCCTGGAGGGTAACAACCTGGTGATAAAAATATAATTCATGACTATTCCTCTATTAAATCAACCAAATGATGTTTAATGACAACGGCTTGCAATACTCCTTTTTAACCTTTCATGCTTATACTTTTGTACCTTTTATAGAAGAAAAATATAGCAAGGCATAGAGAAGACTTACTGAATTATCTCAATGGTATCATATATGATGTGAGAACCATTCTGGAACACAGGAACTTTCGCACTTGGATTCATACTGAAGAAAAATGCATCCATGTTCTTGCCCGTTAAAGGGTTCACATGATGCGATGTGTAATCAATACCTTTCTCTTCCAAAGTAAGTCTCACCTTCTGGCTGTTCAAGGAAAAAGGATGATGATATAACTGCATGGTATTATTAACATAGAATGCCAAGAATGTTATACCTGCACCAGATTACAAAAAAATCATCAGTTTAAAACCCTCCGAATAGGCAGATGCAACAACATTTTCTTCTTCTTCTTTGAGCAAGATAAAGTAGGCAACAACATCTTCTTATGATAGACAGATGCAACAACAGTGAAGATTGTTGTTCATCTACAATAGGCAGATGCAAAGACAGTGAACAACATTTATTCCTACAGGACTTCGTGATGACAGGACTAAACTAATTTCGATAAATACTATGAAGATTGTTAGCAACAAAATGCAAGACAGCAGAAATCATATAAGTAAATCAGCAAACAACAATAAGCCACAAAACTCATGTTGCCTAATTCTAAATTTTCCCCTGAAGATTAATGACAACTCGGTATTCTGCAATCAATTCATAGAAAAACAGGACTACTAATGCATATGTATAAACTTCATAAGTTATCACATTCCTTTCTCTTTTTTCACCTTTGTTGTTTTCACATTCTCAATCTACAACTTTAAAGAGTCATCTGGTGTGAGGTATAAGGTATAATAATCTCGAGATGATATGCAGGGTTATCTCATCCTACTTTTGGTTGGAGGTATCAGATAGTTCATGGATTATTTATCCCACCATTTATACCATACCGATGGGGTAAGTTAATCCTGGAATAACTTGTTCCCAACCAAACGACCCCTATAAGCCAAACAGAGCCCACAAAGTTGGATACACTAAGCTAGAGTCTGACCATAGTCAAAAAAATTCTTCAAAAATAGTATCTGTTCCACCACAAAATTTGATCTTCAAATATTTTCAAGTTCCCAAAAACTGATCACGGGTTTTAAGGAATTCCCTCATAAAATTGCAATTTTTTTTCCTAATTTCTAGACACAACTTCAATTCCCAAAACCTCAAAAACTCAAAAAAAAAAAAATTAACTTTTAAATCTATAACCAAACAAGTGTATGAACCCACAACTGGTGTGTGGAAGATTCTAACCAATACCAACTAGACTATAAGCTAGACCAGAAAACTTTTCAAAATAAATAAATATTACTCAATTATGATCAGAACCCACAACTTCCAGAAACTAACAGAACAATCCAGAAACACCAACAATCACAACAACAAAGAAACCCAGAATTGGTAAAATTACTCACCATTAAAAGCAAGAATTTTGAAGGATTAAAACAAAAAAGTAGCAAAAACAGAACATACCTAATGGAATCCAGTAGAGAATTCAATTTGGCAGAAAGAGAATTGGGGTCTCTCTCACACACACACATATAGAGAGAGAGCTTAAAGGGGTTTATGCCTTTTTGTAGAGAGAGAGAGAAAGAGAGAGAGAATTTGACAACCGAGAAAAGCAGTTTTCTAAATGCCTTTTACTTGGCTTTCATGGAAATAGGAAAGCGACTACTAATTCCTTATTACTTTATTCATTCAAACAAATTAATATTATCAAAATTATTTATAATAAAATGAGAGAAAACAATATAATATAATATAAAATTATACCACAGTTTATGGGACGATACACAATGACTGTTCAAACGTATTGATATTAATATGTTTTTATAATTTTTGTGGAAAAGTATTTCAACAAAGTACATATTCAGTGAAATTTTATAAATAAAGTTTGAGAAAGATATAGCGTACGTATATTTAATCCTTACCTAATAGAGGTAAAAGTGTTGCTTACAGCGGATGACCCTTGGCTTGAATATCGTGTATCAAAGTAAAAATGAAAAAGGGAAAAGGAAAATATGCAGTGAAGAAAATAAATTACCTAATAAGAAAATAGTAATAATAACTATAGGATAGTGTGGTAACCCTAACACAATAACGACAAATAATGATAGAAATTATAAAAGCTAAGACATTATAAGAATCATGCTAACCTTTCACCTAAATACACAATTTTCATACCCTTTTATCTAACATTATGTCTCTAATAATATGAAGTTGTGTCATATTTTTCTAGTCATCGTTTACCAATATCTTTTTGTTCTACCAGTACCTCTTCTCGTACCCAATATATTCAAGCCCTCACTTCCCCCACCTTATTACCACGGAAGCCACCCACTTTGTTATATATATATCCTCATTCATAATTTTATTATTTATAGTATGTCTACACATACATATCTTAACATTTTCATTTTTACAACTTGAATCTTTGGAACATGAAAGTTCTTGACTAACTAATAGTGCACCTCATACAATAAAGTCGATTTAACCATCACTTTGTAGAACTTATGTTTAAGTTTTATTGGTACCTTTCTATCATAGGAGGCAGGCCTTGACATCATCGGCAATGTCCTTACTTCCCTAGATTAAGATCAAACATACTTGAAACTATCTCTCTTGAAAATAACTTATGTGTCAAGCCTTATTCCCGTGCCTATCTCATGCATTATATCAATGAATTTGCACTTTAAATATTTTAATCCTACTCAACCAGAACATTTTACACTTCACAATTTATCTCCACACCTTCAATCTTTCGTTAACTCTATTATGCGTCTCATCAATCAATACTTTCTCATCCACAAATGGGAAACACCATAACACCTTATCTTGAATATACTACATCAATTCCTCAACCAAAGCAAATAGGAAAGGTCTAAGAACTGATTCATATTCCATAGTGCAACCCCATCTCAATTAAGAAGTGCTTTGAGTTTCCTTTTATCATTCTAATCGAGACTTGATTCAATTATATATATTCTTTATCGCCCTAACATCTCTAAAGAACTTCCCTCAAAATTTTATCATAAAACCTTTTCAAAGTTAATAAATATTACATGTCTAAAAATATTTATATTTTTCCATTATTCTCCTCATGATATTAATGACTAACAATAAAATACTTAATCTGAATAATATATAGAACAACAAACGAAAGCTTATAACTATAAACTTTTATAACGCAAATCGAAGGATAAAAGAAAAGTATACTATAGATGCCTCAATCATCAATAATAGAAAGGGGGAGAAATGAGTAAAATAAAAAGGTAACTAATAACATTGTGATGCAGTGGTAAATATTCTTTCATTTTTAAAATAGGTTTGATTTAAGCCTTATTGGATATGAAGTTATTTTGCATTTTATTTTTAATATAAAACTTTTTATTATTAATCAAAATTTAATTAAACTTTAATATGAATATCGAATTGAGAAAAAATATAATTATAAACCGTCAATAATGTAGTCAACTCCAAGTCGTGTGCCAACCTCCGCCGCCCCCTCCCCTTTTTCTTAGTATTAAAATAAGTTGAACTAAAAAGTAACTCAATAAACAATAAATATATTAGAAGTTGCTTTCTCCGTTAGCCACGCGGAATGGAATGCTGATACTTTTGAATTTTTTAGATAGTTTAAATTTGATCAGAAATTTATATATTAAATTTTTATTTTTTAAAATTGAAATTTATAAAATACGTAAAAAGTATTATAAATCACAATATTTGATAATTTAAACTGTCTGAAAAAGCTAAAAAAGAAATTTATTATTAAATATAAATTCATTTAAAACTCAAAATTAAAATATTATCATATAAAATAAAACAAATAGAGTATTTCTTATTGGATTTGTGCTATTAATATTCTATTCCAATTCCACTAGTAACAAGTTCATTCACCCAAATTCAACGGGCAACTTTTATTGTTAAAAAGGAAAAATCGTATTTAACAATGATATATTTCATCAAAATTCTAAACTAAAAGTTAGTCAGCGATGAATTTCATAAAAAATTAGTAAAATAATATTAATATTAAAAATTTACGATTTTAAAGATATTTAGGCCTCATTTTTTTTTAAAGATTAAGATGTTTAAATCTCAATATACTTTTGAGTGATTGAGATACTGTTTCTATATATCAACATTGAATAATCAAAATTATTATAAACATAATTGACATACAGATTTAAATAAGAAATTAATGAAATATTTAAGTTAGAAATTAATCCAATAAAATTAAATCATTATTTTGAATAAAGAAATGAAATATTCTTATGTTCGTTGGTGATAGTGGAGATGATTTGTAGTGATGGTAATGGTAGATATTAGTGACAAAAAAGGTGGTGATGATAGTTATAATGATTGAGGTGATTGGTGTTGTATTAATTGTCATGTTAGTGACGGTTGATAGTGATGGTGATAGTTATTAGTAGTTGACGATATTGATGGTGATGACTGAAGAATGTGGGGGTGATTCACAATGCCTTGGTGGTAGTTTATTGATAGTGGTGCTAGTTGTGATGGTGAAGTTGGTTGGAAGTAAAAATCGACTGCAATGGTGTTAATGCAGTGGTGGTAGAGGCGGTGACGATGATGGTGATGGCAATAGATCAGTACAAGAAAATATAAAATTAGCTACGAAATGTGTCGGCAATCCCTAGATAATCTATCGCTAAAACGCTCCTATAGCTAATTGAATTCTCTCGTAATCCACAGGTAAATGTGATTTATTATTAATTTTCATTGTTTAGCTACACAATTTCTTTCTTTCCTTATTTCTCATTTTCTAGTAGTGGATATAAATTATAATGATGGAGATGATAAGTGTAACGATTGACAGTAATAGTTGACACAATGTTCGTTGTCTATGGTGATAATGATGGTAAAGGAGGTTGGTGGTCGACTAAAGTAATGATATATAGTTAATAATGACGATGATAGTTGTGATGATTGAGGTGGTTAATTAGTGGTGGTTAGTTGTTCTTGTGAATAGAGTAATGATAAATATTATCGACAAAAAAATACTTCTTCATAAAATTAAGACTTCGTTCAAGATTTTAATTATTAAGACATATTCAGACCAATTAAATACTTGATCTTATATCCGTATCATTCAAATTTTGACATTTATTAAGTACAAACACACGAGTCACAGTTATAATTGTAAATTGTTTGTGCAACTAGGGCACTTACCTCGCTACCTCTTACGTACTAAAAACTCGATTATAATCAACTATTCTTGTTCTTTTCCACATTTTGTGATTTTTCATATATCTAGGAAATTTTTTTTTTTTTTATACAACCAATTCCACATTAAGTTGTCCACATGATAAGAGTTTAGACATAAACCTATTTATGTTATGTGCTTGTGCCAACTTTGTTCATATTTTTTCCTTCTTATTGAACTTTTCTTCCTTGGTGTAGTTCTCTTTTCATGGCTTTTACAATTTCTCTTTGTAGCTTGTATCAATGTATGTGATGTATATGCCAACATATACACTTGATATACGACTATATACATTGACATACACAAGCCATATACATAATATACAATGATATACATATACACACATGTTTTCCTTTGTATATACCCACATGTCAGGTCTATGTCATAGTATGTATAATATGATACATCAAACACATACTATACTAGATATATCCTACATGTTCATTCATTCCACCATTAAAGCATTGACACAAACTATTTACCCTTTAAAATGATGCAATCAAATCAAATTTATTAACATTAACTATTTTTTTTTAATAAATTAATAGTATAATAGGAAGAAAAAGATATCCTTTCTTGATTTGTTAAAATTGACAAGTAAAAAAGAAAATCAAATTAAAAAAATATTTGACAAGGAAATAACGATAGATAGAGTACCAGTTACCAAATTAATTGTTTTCATCATTGTCTAAATTGATACCCTTGAAGATTGTAAAAAGAAAGAAAGATATACACTATCCTAATTTAGTGTGATACAGATTTTATTTTAGCCCTTTTAAGCAAAATAATAAATGTGATTTATAATTAGAAAAAGGATATTTTTTTCATAATCCTTTTGTATCATTCTATTTAAACTTGAACATATTGTAAACTTTATCATCAAATCAATTTTTCTTAGTGAGAAAAAAAAGAAGAAGCAAAAAATGAAGTTAGAATTTGGAATTGCAATTATGTTGATGATGATTTTTGTAGCACAAGGGATGACTGATGTACAACGATGCCTTCATGCTTGCAAATTACAATGTGGCAATGATAAAAAATGTTACAATGATTGTGTAAATAATTGTGTTGTTTCTATGAATGTGCAAAGTCAAATTCACTATTGTAAGATTGGTTGTTTTTCTAGTAGATGTTCTAAATTTGATGTAAATGATAAGAAAAGAGAGATTTGTTTGGACGATTGTTTTAATAAGGTTTGTTATTTCAAAAATTAGTCATGTATTTGTTGCTAAAATACATGTATTGAAAGAACATGATTATTCTTTTTTTTTTTTTACATTAATTTTCAGTATAATATCAATCGAAAAAAGATTCACGTGGTGTCCAGAGTTCATATTAGAGCTTCGACTAAATTCGGATTGTGCACTGTAGGACAATTCGAAAGTGGCGCTTCTAACAAGATTTTTTTTCGTATCAGGGTTCGATCTGATTAAAGGTGAAGCACTCCCACCAGTAATGAATAAAGAAATTGATTCATTATTATTAAGATATAAAGTATTTCTTATAACATACCAAACAATGTATCTGGTGAAATTAGGGTCCAAGAAGGCTAGAATGTAAGCAGATTTTATCAAAACTTATGGAGGTAGATAAACTAATTTCAAAAAATCCTCTTCTCAAGAAAATGAAACATAACGGAGGTATATAGTTTATTTAAGGTAAATTTGGTGTTGGAAATGAAGGTTGTGGGTGTGCACACGTAAAAACCCTCGATCCTATGCGATAGCTCACAAATTGTACCAGAGAGGTATATTGGAATCCTTTTTAAAAAGAATTGCACTTGACATTATAAAGTTTAGTTAGCGTGTTACTAAAAATTATTTTGACAAACAATTTTGCCTACTAATAATGTTTTTGACTCTTTTAATTGAAGGGTGTTAGTTGCATGAATAATCCTACTTTGTTAATCTTCAATTAGAAAATACTAATGAAAAAATTCCACAGTTGTTGTTGATACTTATTACTATTGCTCGACAAAACTAGAGTTAAATATTAATTGAATAATTATGTTTTATCATATGCTCAATTGCTAATTTGAAACATGTCATAATTTCAACCTCTAAATAAAATTTTCTCAGAAATGTAAGCGATACTCAATTTGTCAGGATATAAAAAGTGGTTTAAAATCATATCGAAACGAAAAAAATTATTGATCTATCGATAATGGGTTAGTGCTTTAGCGGTTTCAATGATGATTTTGATTTTCTATTATCGCGTTAACGATTCTTAAAGTTTTGATGATAGTAAATTAAATAATTGTATTTATACCATTTGGTATATAGAGTTCTTAACTTAGAGTATTCAAGTCGTTATTCTACAATGTGATACTATTTGTTTTAAAGCAAGATGCAATTTGTCAACTCATGTGTATGTTCATTTAGTTTGTCACTGATTTTAAGTGATCTTTTATGTGTCAAATCTTAACTGTTAAACTGATAACCATTAATAACCGATAAGTGAAATATCCTAAACTTTCTATTACAGTTTATCATGTTTACAAAATGATAATCGATAAACCGAACCAACTGATACACAGACTAACCGATATTTCATATTATATACTCGAACAAAATGGTCGAAGTAAAGAATTAAAAGCCGTATGAGAAATTAAAAAAAGAAGTTTTGGAGGGAAAATAGACAGTTTTAACGGTAAAATCAAGAATTCAACAAGTTAGTTTTCTATATATAAACAGTACATTTTTACTTTGTGTTGTCATAATTTCCATTAAATTCATTCTTCTACTGATCTCTCATAATCTTCTCTCTGAATTGATACAATGAAGCTATACAAGAAATCAAAAAGAAATTCTAATGAAAGAATCTACTGTCGTACGTGCAGAAATCCAGTTGCACGCGTTCAAGATTATATTCGGAGGGTATGGATTCGAGTATAATGATTTCATGAATGAATTAAGTTATAGTCCTTGCAATGTAACTTATGATCTTGTAAACTTTGCAGGTTCGTCGAGGAACGATCATAATTAGAAGAGTGTAAGTCTCGTGATTGATTGATTTTGTGCAACTTGTTGAGATCGATTTATTAATTTTCTGTGTATATATGTAGGTATAATGTTTACGTACCAGGCGATATGGATCATCTGTATGGATTTATCATGGCTGATACTTACTGTGGCCGATGTGGAACGTTGATTGGCTGGAAATTTGTACGATGGTTTACATGAACAAGAAGATTTTGTTGTTCTGTAAATAGTTTAAGTACTGAATTTGTTTTTATTTCGATGATCTCCAGATTGTAGTCCCACTAGGGTCCGTGGCTGCTAGAGCAGGAAGATTCTTGTTGATGTCGTAAGTTTCTAATTATAAATTTGCAACAGAGTGTACATATAATTGTAACGGTTGATACAAATGATCGTGTTTTATGGCAGGAGAAGGGTTGCTTTCTGGGATGGAGTACCATTGCTTCGTTTAAATGCAAATGAAGGTGTAGGCGCTAATGAGCAAAATGCAAATCAAGGTTTAGGCGTTAATGAGCAAAATGCAAATCAAGATTTAGGCGTTAATGAGCAAGATGTGGGCGCTAATGCTGCAGTTCAAGATGGAGGCGGAAATGAACAGAATGATGATCAAGATGTGGGCGCTAATGCTGCAGTTCAAGATGGAGGCGGAAATGAACAGCATGATGATCAAGATGTGGGCGCTAATGCTGTAGTTCAAGATGGAGGCGGAAATGAACAGAATGATGATCAAGATGTGGGCGCTAATGCTGTAGTTCAAGATGGAGGCGGAAATGAACAGAATGATGATCAAGATGTGGGCGCTAATGCTGCAGTTCAAGATGGAGGCGGAAATGAACAGAATGATAATCAAGATGTGGGCGCTAATGCTGCAGTTCAAGATGGAGGCAGAAATGAACAGAATGATGATCCAGATATGGGCGCTAATGCTGCAGTTCAAGATGGAGCTAGAAATGAACAGAATGATGATCAAGATGGCGGGGATCCAATGAACTGAATGAAGATTCGATGCAGAGCAGCTAATGATGAGAATGTAGACATTGATAGCCTACTCATGCTGACATACTGCTTATACAAAGTGCTATAATTCGTAATTGTGTGATATTCTGTTTCCATTTCTGTTTTGAGACTCAACTTTTTACACGTTCGAGCTCCGTTCTCTGTATGCTGTTTAGTTTGTTTTTAATTTCCTTTAACTGCAACAGCTATACAGTACTCAATGCTAGTGAACTTTTTGTTTGTTTTCTTACACTATTGTATATGGTGAAGTCACATTTTAACGCCTATTTTTCAAACTCGAGATATGTGTATGTATGCTATCGTTATTGTAGGTAGCCGGTAGAATGTTGAAAAATTGGTACATTCTCCATAAAATTCAGTCGCTACAGTGAAATATTGTTATAAACGAATGGTTGTAATAATGAGAAAGGGCCTATCTCAGCTGCTTTTCCTAAGCCAAAAGTTGCCTACAAGTTTCAATGGAGGCGTTCTGGAAACGTTATTTATGGTATCTAATAATTAGGGAATAGATTAAAATATAAAGTGTATTTCTTGTAAGTAAATAAAAAAAACGAAACAAAAACATACTCGGTGAAATTCATTAGCTAAAGTGAGGTCTGAGTAGGATAGTATGTATGTAGACCTTATCACTACATCGTGGAAGTAAAGAGACTATTCTCGAGAGACCCTCGACTCAAGAAAACTATACACGGTACATTTTTTTCTCTATATAATTTTAAGGTCTAATACATAATATGTCCTTTAACTTTGCCTCATTGAATATTGGAAAAATTACGCAACAAAGCAAATTTATACTTACTATTTAATTACTCATCATAGTTATAGCTTGCTATAATTACCACTCGATACTAACATTATACATTAATTAAGTGAGTTGACTTCGAGTTTGTATATGTATAATTCGCCAGAATATACAAATACATATGTATAATATACAATTATTTAACCTATATACATATACAGTTCATCTCTCTCCCCTCTTTCGCTCGCCTCTCTCCTCCCTTTTCCAATCTCGCTCGCCTCTCTCCTCCCTCTCCCAATCTCGCTTGCCTTATATACAAATGTATATTTATAATATACAATTATATACATATACAATTGACCTATCTTTTCTCTCTGCCTCTCTCACTCGTCTCTCCTCCCTCTCCCAATCTGGCTCGCTTCTCTTTTCCCTCTCCCAATCTCGCTTACCTTATATACAAATGTATATGTATAATATACAATTATATACATATACAATTCACATATCTCCGCTCTCTGCCCTCTCTCGCTCATCTCTCCTCCCTCTTCCAATCTGGCTCGCTTCTCTCCTCCCTCTCCCAATCTCGCTTGCCTTATATACAAATGTATATGTATAATATACAATTATACACATAGACAATTCACCTATCTTCGCTCTCTGCCCTCTCTCACTCGCCTCTCTCCTCCCTCTCCCAATCTGGCTCGCTTGTCTCCTCCTTCTCCAAGTCTCGCTCGCCTCTCTCCTCCCTCTCCCACTCTTGCTTGTCATATATACAAATACATATGTATAATATACAATTATCTAACCGACATACATATACAATTCACCTTTCTCCCACTCTTTTCGCCTTCTCTCTCCCAGTCTCGCTCACCTCTCTCCTCCATATAACATGTAGCTACAAATAGTAATTATCAAACTATAGCTATGGAGTGTAATCACGCTATTTTTAAGTGGATATATGTGAAAGTTCCCCTTTTATATTTATGTCGTCCAATTTTGCATGTGCACAAGTAAACAATTAAACTTGTATAGATTTGAACAAATAGGCACACACGTCCTATATGGCATTGGTGTCCTATGTGTATTGTGTCACATATGATTAATGGGTCTACTTGTTAAACTTTATACAAGTTTAAGTGTTTATTTGTACACACCCAGCGTTGGAGGTTAAAAATGTGAAATGAGAACAAGTTATAGGGCATATATATATATATCATGCCTAATTTTAAATATGAATATGACTAGTACTAGAAATTAAAAAGAAAAGAGTTTTGGAGGGTAAACAGAGAGTTAACGGTAAAATCAAGAATCAAGAAGTTAGTTTTCTATATAAACATATTGTTTCTCATCATTTCCATTATATTCATTCTTATAATTCCCATCCATTTTTCTCTTCATTTGATATAATCTCCTCTATGAGTTGATACAATGATGATACTCAAGAAATCAAGAAGAAATTCTAATGATAGCATCTACTGTTGTATGTGCAGAAATCCAGTTGCACGCGTCCAAGATTATATTTCGAGGGTATGTAATGATTCAAATATAACTATTTCTTCCAATTTGTTTCTTCACTAACAACAGAACTAACTTATTTTCTTGCAGGTTCGTCTAGCAGGGGTCTTTAGTAGAGTGTAAGTCTCATAATTGATTTCGTGCAACTTGAGATTTATTTGTGTAGTCTAAGTTATATATGTGTATATATGCAGGTATAATGTTGTTGTATCGAATGATCATGAGAATTTTCATTTTGGAAGTATCATAGCCGATACGTACTGTGGTCAATGTAGAATGTTGATCGGGTGGGAATATGTAAGATGGTTTTCATGAACAAGAAGAATTTGTTGTTGTTTGTTGTTTTAAAATAGTACTAAATTTTTTTTTATTTGATCTCTAGATTGAAGTCCCACTATGGTTTGTGGTCAGAGATGGAAGATTTGTTTTGTTCTTGTAAGTTTCTAATTACTAATTTGCAACAGTGTACATATAATTTGTAAGGGTTGATATACAAATGAGTATTTTGTGGCAGGAGTGGGCTTTGTTACTGGGATGGTGTACCATTGCTTCATTTAAACGAAGAAGAAGATTTAGGCGCTAATGAGGAAAATGCAGATCAAGATGGAGATGCTCATGAACAAAATGATGCTAATGAACAAGATGTGGGCGTGAATGAGGAAAATACTGATAAAGATGGAGACGCTACTGATCAAGATGGAGACGCTACTGATCAAGATGGAGACTCTACTGATCAAGATGGAGAGGCTACTGATCAAGATGGAGACTCTACTGATGAAGATGGAGATTCAACTGATGAAGATGGAGACTCTACTGATGAAGATGGAGATTCAACTGATGAAGATGGAGACTCTACTGATGAAGATGGAGATTCAACTGATGAAGATGGAGACGCTACTGATCAAGATGGAGACGTTACTGATCAAGATGGAGACTCTACTCATCAAGATGTGGGCGTGAATGAGGAAAATGCTGATGAAGATGGAGACTCTACTGATGAAGATGGAGACTCTACTGATGAAGATGGAGACGCTACTGATGAAGATGGAGACGCTACTGATGAAGATGGAGACGCTACTGATCAAGATGGAGACGTTACTGATCAAGATGGAGACTCTACTGATCAAGATGTGGGCGTGAATGAGGAAAATGCTGATGAAGATGGCGGCACTCCAATGAACTGAATGAAGATGAAAATGCAGACATTGATAGACTATTCATGCTGATATTCGCTGCTAATACAAAATGCTATAATTCATAACTGTCTGTATCCATTTCTGTTGTAAAAATTGCAGTACATATTACTACTTCAAGTGAGCTCTGTTCTCTATGTGCTGCTTAGCTTGTTTTTAATTTCCTTAACTGCACCAGCTATAGAGTCAATGCTAGTATGTTCGTGATGGAATATAGGATGAAGTTTCATGCCTTCACGATACTAATCTCGACGTTCCATTCAACAGGTTTATAGTGCTAAGAGAAAGGGCCTATCTCAGCTACTTTTCCGAAAGATAATTTAAAATATAAAGTGTGTTTCTTGTAAGTAAATAAAAAGAAAATGAAACAACAACATACCTAGTAAAATTCCATTACCTCAAGTGGGATAAGTAATATGCAGACCTTACGTGGAGGTAAAGAGACTATTTCAGAGAGACCCTCGACTCAAGAAAATGAAACATATATAATTTTAAATCAGTTGCAACATAAAATGTGAATATGACTAGTATCAGAAATTAAAATGAAGTTAGTTTTGGAGGGTAAACAGAAAGTTAACTGTAAAATCAAGAATCAAGAAGTTGGTTTTCTATATAAACATTTTGTCTTCTCATCATTTCCATCCATTTTTTTTCATTTGATATAATCTCCTCTCTGAGTTTGATTCAATAAAGTTGATACAATGATGATAATATGCGATCACACCAACAAATCAAGAAGAAATTCTAATGAAAGAATCTACTGTCGTACGTGCAGAAATCCAGTTGCACGCGTCCAAGATTATATTTTGATGGTATGTAACGATTCAAATATAATGATTTCTTCCAATTTGTTTCATGAATTAAGAACAGAACCAATTTATTTTTCTTGTACACTTTGCAGGTTCATCCAGGAGGGATCTTTAGTAGAGTGTAAGTCTCGTGATTGATTTCGTTCAACTTAAGATTAATTTCTGTAGTCGAAGTTATATATACGTGTAAATATGCAGGCGTAATGTTCTTGTATCGGACGATGTGAATCATCATTTTGGAAGTAAAATAGCCAATACTTACTGTGGCCAATGTGGAACGATGATCGGGTGGAAATTTGTAAGATGGTTTACATGAATAAGAAGATTTTGTTGTTGTTTTTTTAATTTAGTAAGTTCTGATTTTTCTTTTTTAATTTGATCTCCAGATTGAAGCCCCACGATGGTACGAGTATGTTAGAGAAGGAAGATTCATTTTGAAATTGTAAGTTTCTAATTACAAATTTGCAACAGAATGTACATATAATTGTAAGGGTTGATACAAATTGAGTGTTTTGTTGCAGGAGCGAGCTTAGTTTCTGGAATGGTGTATCATTGCTTCATTTAGGCGCTAACGAGCAAAATGTTGATCAAGATTTAGGCGCTAATGAGCAAAATGATGATCAAGGAGACGACGCTAATGAACAAAATGTTGATCAAGATGGAGATGCTAGTACGCTTATATTCGTTTTGTTATTGTAAGTTTCTAACCACAAATTTGTAACAGAGTATACAGATAATTGTAAGGGTTTGATACAAATGACTATTTTTGTGGCAGGAGCGTGGTTATGTTCTGGAATGGTGTATCGTTGCCTCATTTAAACGAGGAACAATATTTAGGCGCTAATGAGCAAAATACTCATCAAGATGGAGATGATACTATGATTAGATTCCTTTTGTTCTTGTAAGTTTCTAATTACATATTTGCAACAGAGTGTACACATAATTGTAAGGGTTGATACAAATGAATAACTGGTTTCGTGGCAGGAGCGTGGTTATGTCCTGGAATGGTGTACCGTTGCCTCATTTAAACGAGGAACAAGATTTAGGCGTTAATGAGCAAAATGATCATCAATACTTAGACGCTCATGAGGAAAATGCTGATCAAGATGAAGACTCTACTCATCAAAACGAAGATGCTAATGAACAAGATTTAGGCGTTAATGAGGAAAATGCTGATCATGATGGAGGCGATAATGAACAGAATCATGATTCTTTTGGGGGTATGCCAATGAACTGAATGAAGATGTAGACATTGATAGCCTATTCTGCTTATACAAAATGCTAAAATTCATAATTTTCTGTTTCCATTTCTGTTAGTTATACTGTAAATGGTACTGGACATACAGATTTTTTGTTCGAGGTTCAAGAGGAAGTAGAGGAACCACCGCAAAATGGTGTTTTTACAAAAGTATGGTCACTGGTAGCTAATAACTTCTCGAGACTATCGAACCTGAAATCCACTTTCCACCTCATTTAGCCGTTATAAATAAAAATTTAATAGGTACTGCTGTCATTGTTGATATGGGTACAATGTTATTATAGAAAAATAAATTATAATATGCAAAATCGATTCTACTAAAAAAACTCATAGCATTATATAAATGTCGTTTTAACTACAGAGGAATCTGATTGTATCTGCATTAGTCAAGCTTAATATGAATTAATTAAATTTTATGAGCTTTCTGTAATACGAAAGTATTACATTATTTGTATGTTCTTCGAAACAAGGGGAAAATGACCTAATATAACATTTAACTTTGTTATTTAGAGTTGATATGTCGCTCGTGAAAGTGATTTATATATATCCTCACTGTTATACAAACTGAACACATATATGATATACCCCTACCCTTACAAAATGAACAGTTAAATTCAAATTTATATATTTGACTTTAAATTTTTTTAAATTTATATAGGGTATATATGATCCTTCTAGCAAAGTCTAGAATATATTTGAATCTTTTTCATGCATAAATTGATTTTTGACTTCTTTGAGTATCATTATTTAAATTTATTATTCTTATTATATTTTTCTCTTTCATTTGTCAATGTAAAGAAAAAATTAAAAAACTAATCTTTTGGTGGCTATAATATGATGTAAAGCTATTTTTTCAACTATATTGTACTTAACTTTTTGTATTCGAAAAAAAGAAATTGGGTCATCTATAATAAATTTTATAAGAACATTAGTGAAACTTAAGTAGATTTGACCATCAAACTAATAGATTTAAATTAGTCAATTAAAAAAAAAGTCAAAAAGAGTATGTATTAGGAGGACTAAATAGACCCATATGAAATTATATTTTTTAAAGAAAATTATTAAAAAATCATGTTTAGAATTAAATTTTTCACTTCAGTTAGAAGAAAGGATATACAAAAAGAAGTCAAAAAGAATATGTATGAGTAGGATTAAATATATCCGTATGGAATTATATTTTTAAAAGAAAATTATAAAGAATTATGTTTAGAAATAATTTTTTCACTTCCGTTAAAGGAAAGTATATATATGAGTCACTATAGGTTTTTAATATTTAAATTTTTGCTTAAAATATCAAATTAATTCAACTTTAAAAATGAGTCAAATTGATTTTTGAAAAACGTAAACAGATGGAGGAGTATTTATTTAAAAAAAAAATAGTAAAATACTAACTGATATACATTCAGGGTCGGGTCTATGTTATTGAAAATAAAGGTCTTTGCCTTAGGCCCCCATATTTCGGGGACCCCAATTTTTTCGTCAAGAATAAATTATGTGTTGAAAATTTTATAGAAAAATTTGGTTATTTATGATAATAAATATAATTTTCAAAAATATATTATTTTATCCTCTTTAACCTCCTTTGTACTTTCTAAAAATAAGAATTAATAGTGAAAAGTGTTGAAAAAAGTGAATTAAAAATTCTTTTTTGTTTCTTTTTAAATTTTAGTTTCAAACATTACTACAAGTATATTAAAATGAGGTATACCAAGTCATCAACTTCTTTAGTCAAATTCTATGATTCAAACTCTTATCTTTATTTCATATGTATCAACTAATTACTTATAGCATTATGTTAACAAACACATATAATAATTGTCTCACTAAAATAACGTTTTTCAATATTAAGTTGATAAAATCTTAACCAAAACTAATAATTGAAAAAAAAAACAATATTATATACTGATAGGTTTCATCTAAATAGTGTAAGAAAAATAAATTTTGAATAAATACGTATATTAAATTTTATTTATATTTTAAATCGCTAATTAAAATTTCGCTTTAGATCCCCAATTACGTTGAGTCGCCATTGTATCTTAATTAATGCATATCCAAACCCAAAAAGGAAAAAATAAAATAAAAGTAAGACCAACTTCACCATTGTATTTATTTTAGTCAAAGAAACGAAACTAAAAAGGAAAAAAAAAAAGTTAATGCCATTAAAATGTGCAATAAAATAATAAATGTGATACTCAATTAGGAAGATATTGTGAATATTCATATTTTCACAACCTCACTACATTATTCTATTTAAAACATGACATATTGCTCATATTTTAACATCACCATCAAATCAAGAGTGAAAATAAACAAACTAATAATGGGAGAATTAGCATCAAACATGAAATTGGGATTGAGAATTGTGATATTATTGATGATGATTTTTGCAACAAAAGGGGAAACTGATATACAAAGATGTCTTCGTGCTTGCAAGGCAAAATGTGGTATTGATAAAGAATGTTATAGTAAGTGTGTAGATCGTTGTGTTGTTCCTATGAATGTGCAAAATCAAATTCACTATTGTAAGATTGGTTGTTTTTCTGTTAAATGTTCTAAATTTGATGTAAATGATAAACAAAGAGAGACTTGTTTGGAGGATTGTTCCAACAAGGTTTGTTCTTTTAAAAAATAATAATGTATTTTATTGTGGTTAAAATTAGAACATGGTGTATCTTCATTCTTTTCTTTTTTTGAAACTTTAATTTTAAAGTATATAAAACAAAAAAAATATATAATTTATTGGATGAGTTATCAAGAATATTAATTTTATAATACACACAAAAAGCTGAATATAACTTAATTATACATGAAATATACACTAACTAAAAACTCTCGATCAACTCAAAATCACCTCTAAATAAATCCAAAATTTAAATATAAAACGTATTTTGAATCTATATATAATTCACTTGAAACGTTCATCTTTATGACGATAAAGGAGGAGGATGAATAGTAAAATTGGAAAGAAGAAGAAGAATGATTGGGCCAATTTTACTAATTTCTAAACATGGGCCAATTTTTCGGTAGAGCAAAGGGCCGAATGACCACTTGAGAGAAAAGGATTAAAAATCACTTTTAAACTTGGCGAAAATTATTAGTTTTATTTTGGAACTATCGATGGTCTTATAAATATTCTTTTACTTGACTTATAAAACTTAGATACACTCCTGATATGCAACAAGACGTACTAAGTAGTCTCAAACTCTTGTAGGAGCATGAAGTTCTTAATAAAAATCGAGAGAAGTATTGAAAACACCCCTAAACTTAACTAGAATTTAGAGGTGTATTTCACTAATGTTGCGAGACCAGCGGTGTATTTAGCTTCAATCAGTCAGGTAAAGGGCTTCGAAATGAAACTAACAATTTGCGCCAACTTCAGGGTTAGTTTTTTATACTTCTCTCTTTTCCCAAACAAAATATATCAAAACAACATGTATACTATATATACACTAATATATATTTATCAATATATTGTGATACTGGTTTTACCATACTTAGAGCCTGTTTGGCTCAGCTTAAAAGCTGGTGAAACTGACTTAAAAGTTGGTTTTTGACTTATTTAACTGTTTGGCAATACTCAAAATAGCTTATTTTAAGTTAAAAAAAAACTTATTAAGCCAAAAGTTAAAAGTTGGGGTAGGGGTGCTTTTTTTTTTTTTAGCTTATAAGCTGTTTTAAGTTGACCATATTTTTATGTTTTTTCCCTTAATATTTTTATACAATCTCCAAATTACCCATATAACCCTAACATCTCTTTCTTCTATTTTTCCCTTTTCACGTTTGGCATAACAACTTCAGCACTTTTATCCAAACGCATAACTGCTTATTTTAAAAATAAGTTTCAGCACTTTCAAAAGTACTTTTTTAAAGCTGCTTTTATTAAGCCCATCCAAACGGGCCCTTAATATAAAGATTTGAACAGTTTCAGCTATTCTCCACCTCTACACAAATAGGCATTATTATACTCATACAATTATCATCATCTAAGCCACCATAAAATACACAAAAAAAACATTTCACAATTCTTTAGGTTACTTGTGATAGAAATTAAAGTATGGCATAATGATGTTGTTTGAAATTTAAGAGGACTAAATAAATTATATTAGCAAAATGAGATGAAGGAATTTTTTTTCTACTGATAAATAATAAAGTTAACTATTATAGTCATTATGGAGCATAGAGTTGAAGAGGAAAATAATGTAGCAATAGTCAATAAAATTAATGATTTTGGTGTGATAACATTTATGCCCCCTGTGTATAGGGGTTGAATTTGGTTATTTATGAAATTCTAAAAAAAAATGTTATTTATGTAATATTGAACAAACATCATTACACTAAAAACAATATTTAATGATAATCAATTAATAATAATAGCTTAATTGGTGTTGAGTATGTTTTTTTAGAGGCAATTAGCTAGTATCATTTGTAAATGTCCTTAAAGCTTATAACGACATTGAATCTAATGATTATTACCTAATGCTGATAAAAGATTTAACATTCTGTATTAATGTATATATTTAATGTCGTTAAAATTGATTTTTGTTGCGAGGCATGCTCGGCTTAGACGTGAAAAGATCAAAATTCATACTTATAACTTCGATCATTTCCTAAGATCTAAAATTATATAACAATTATACATGTATTATGACATAATATTCATATAAATAGTAATTATTTATTTAACGGAAGAAATAAAAATTAAATGTTGAAGGGCTCACTTATAAGAATATCTTATAAAACTCACATGCTTGGATAAGGAAATCCAACTAATTTTTGGGACACATCAATAAATGTTGAAAATAAATGTAACCTATGAATTAATTAGAACCAAGATCACATCCTTGAGACTTCTATATGTATTTTTTAATTCACAAAAAAAATAAAATATAAACGTGAAATAGTTTTAATTCTCATCACCAATATTTTTGTCAATATAATGTTGACACGTTTTCAAATTTCAACTATTAATGCGACTCATTTTCAGAGTTTTCCTCCCGATATTTCGTTTTCATCTTATTTTGAAGTGATTTTTAATAATTATTTCCTTTTTAAATTATTGGTCAATATTTTATTTTTTGTTCATACTTCTCATTTAATGAAAATTGCGGATCAAATCCTATTTCACAGGACAAAAATTTAGAGATTTTTTACTTTATTTGACATATATCGAGTAGTATATAATTTATAAGGTATAAGTTTAGAGAATTTTTGTCATGGACATAAATTTTATAGGAACAAGTTATGTTCAAGAGAAATACATAAGTTTTTTTTTGCGATTTTTCATTTTATGAGATATTTTCAATCACATTTTTATTTGTTAAACTGTTTAAAGATAAAATTGAAAATCACAAATTTAAGGGGCAAAAAGGTATACATCGCTCTATTTAATTTTTGGACATGGCGTGACACAAAATAGAGATTTTTCCGATCATAAATTAATAAAAAAAAATTAATTATAAAACATTATTTCAGACCTTTTTTTTTATATATATAAAACATTATTTCACAAATTGACTTTTGAAAGTGTAACATGTCAATTTAAAGTAGACAAATTGAACTTTTGAAAGTATAACATGTCAACTAAAAGTAGACGGAGGGAGTAATCATTTTGGAGTGAATTTTCAATGAGAAAATAGTGATTTTATTTTAGTGACAACGTACACAATTTGTGTTTATTAATGTTTGTAAATGAAATCCAAATATTCTTACGACTATCAAGTATCAATTGCTAGTACAAGCCTTTTAATGCTTGATGTTTACTCTTTTTAATGTTTTCCAATTGTACTATTCAATCATGTGGTTGTCAATGTGTTGATTCTTCCAATTAGGTGAAATAATATAGTATATAATATGTGTGGTTCATAAATGAACGCTTGTTATACGTACAATCTCAATATTATTATCGTTATCATTATTATTATCATTATATGTTCGAAAAATGATTTGATTTGTGCTTAAACACTCCATGTGCCTTGCAGCATGAACAATAAGAAAGAATTTCTAGTGTTTAGATTTTGTTTTGATTTATGTATTTTTTAAGCTTTTTAGCAAATTGCTAAAAATTAATATGACGTCTTTGATAACTATCTTTCATTTTTAATTTGAGATTAGACATTATTATGAATGGTAATTAATAAAAAAAAATTGCATTCTTAACTCGAGGTCAAAACTATCAAATATTGTTATGGTGAGGAGACACTTATAAATATATTTTAAATCTTTAATCAATGATCTCAGATTTTAGATCACTTCATACTATTTCAATGTTCTTTTTCTTGATTAGAAAGAGAGCGGCTAACGATACTAACAAAATGAGAAATACTTGATCTTGTGCAAATCGTTGCATGATTTCAATCGATAAGGTTAACAATTGTTACAAATTTCAAACAAATTAAATTAGAGTTTGAATACGCATTCTTCATAATAAAATTAGAAAAATAGCATAAAATGCAAAAGACATGTACCTAATGAATGTAACAACTAGCCAAATCTCCTTAACTAAGAGAAAGAAATTATTTGAACCACTACAACTTATTATTAATTATTATATGTATAGTAGACTAATTTTAGGAATCTATCATGTTTACGTACATGTTCAATTTGTACCTAAACATACCTTAGAGTATGAAAAGTTAAAAAAAGAAGTTAATAAATGCTAGTAGAATACTAATAATACTCCATCATATGACACTTCTTAATATTTTTTTGGAAAAATACCCAAGTACCACCTCAACCTATGTCCGAAATCTCAGAGACACACTTATACTATACTAAGGTCCTATTGCCCCTGAACTTATTTTATATGTAATTTTCTATCCCTTTTTAGCCTACGTGGCACTAGTTCGAAAAAAAAAAGTCAATCATCGTTGGGCCCACAAGATAGTGCCACGTAAGCTAAAAAGGGGTAAAAAATTATTAATAAAATAAGTTCAGGAGGGTAATAGGACCTTAGTATAGTATAAGTGTGTCTCTGAGATTTTGGGCATAGATTGAGGGGTACTTGACATTGTCCCATTTTTTTTTATAAATTTATGAATAAATAAAGCAACACTACCTAGCTAGGACGTGCAAGAAAGGGCATATGAACTTAGTGAATGCCATAGCCAGAAATAACTTATTAAAACTTTGCAACTTTAATCATTAAATATTTTAAAAATAATCCCTCAGTGGGCTCATCATGTGTAATATCATATATAAGTCATAAAATTGAGATGAAGATTTATTTATCAATATTTTAAGTTGGACACTGATTTTTGAAGTAATTGATACTAAAATAACCTTTTTTTTCCCTCGGAATCTATTAAAGTATTTGACCATCTCATTTAAATGTTTAAGATATTAAAGATAAAAAATGTGTGATTATCTCATCTAAAAGTTTAAGATTCTAAAGAGAACACACTTTTATTATTTAATTATATTTTCAACATGTCGTCTGATTTTTTTTCATTGGTCAAATACGTGAAAATTAAAAAGTTACAAATTAAAGATTTTGTTTTTAATTTTTCTTGCTAATGAATATGATATGAGAGAAACAACTTTTAGGTTTAGGAACATGAAAATCTACCAACTCTTTATTCTAGTCATTGATGAGTATTACTCTCTAACTTTCCAAGTGACTCAAATTTACTTTTTAATATTTTATTCTTTTTTGGCAATCATGTGAGAGCCAACCTATAATTGTTGTAATTAATTGTAGGTCGACTGTCGAAACACTTTTTTGTGCAAAAAAGCAATATTGTAATAACCCCAAACAGAAAATATATATTAAAAAAATGACAAATTAATAAACTAGTGAAAAAGAAATGAAATTGTCAATGATGGATATATATAGTGGTACAATTGTTTAGTATGAGTTAACTAGAGAAATATCACCTTTTAATTTATTTATCACCATTATTTTTTATAAATTTTATAAATTTTTAAAATATTTATTTTTCTCTAAATTCAAAAATATTATTAATGTATCTGATGCTCTATTAATATACCCGACCTTTTTTAATAATGTACCAGAGCGCACGCATTCAATTTTTTTGACTATTGATGTATCTGGATCCTCCAATAATATATCTAACTCACTATTAATGTATCTAACCCTTTTTTTAATGTATCAATACATATATCCGGTCCTCTTTTTAATGTATTAGTGCTTTGATTTTTTGGTCATTAATGTATTCGGACCCTCCATTAATATATCTGACCCACCATTATTGTATCCAACCCTCTTTTTAATGTATCAACTCTTTGATTTTTTGGTCATTAATATATCCAAACCCTCCATTAATATATTAATTTGAGAGATTTTAAAAATTATATACTTTTAAACAATAGATTGTAATTTTACTTTAAAAATATGTGATTTCAGAAATTCACCTTTTTTTAATATATTAAATTTAATATTCTCGGTTACTCGCACGTGAAGAATCAGTAGAAATTGTGAAAAAATAAAATACTGCCGACAATTTAATGGGAACTAAAGTAATGGTCGCAAATAAGAGGAAGGTCAAATCCACAACACATTTTTCATGATACACACCACAAAATTGTTTTGCTATTTGTAACACACAAAAAAAATGAATATACAGAAAGATAAAATGAAAGGGCTAATTACGAAGTGAAAAATTAAATTTTTATCAATAAAGTAAAAATTTGAATAACTAATTAATTGAGTTTCAAACTTCAATATCTCAAATTCACTTTATAATTTATTTATTTATTTTTCGAATAAAACAAAGAACTTGTAAATTGACAATAAGGATAAGGGGGCCAGATTGAATGTACAAATAAGATTTTATTTTTTACAAAATAAAGAGGCAAAGCGCATTTGTAAATTAATACTGATGTACATAATTTTAAGGAATTTTCGTTATATCCTTTTGTTTATTGTAACATATATATATATACACACGTAGCCCACATATACATATTTGTACCTTATTTTAAGTTATGTTTCATTAGAACTATGAAAATTCCAATAGGTAGGGAAAATCACATGCACTTCAACTAACATTATTTGGTCCCTCCACCATTTATTGGAAGACATTATTTTACTCTTGTATGGGTCTATTCCAAGAAAAAATAGGTATCTAACCTAATATTATCTACCAAATCTGAGTTTACATGGACCGTCGAAAGGATGAAAAATGATACCGTATGATTACTTATACATTGAATTAAAGAAAATTATGTGTGAAAATGAAAAATTTTGATAAAAAAAAACGTAATGCCTCTTATAATAACATATAGAGATTTTGGATGAAATAACTATATATTTGGCCTTTACATTAAAGTAGTGAGTAAGTTTTTGTGTCTGGATCAAATATATCAAACCATCATGTTTGAAATACTAAGATTTATTGATTATTTACAAATTGAATAGTAAAAAATGAACTTTTTAAATCTCGCATGTAATTCCTTGTAAAAAGAATCTATAAAACTTAAAACCGAATTATATGTTGATCAATTCTCCTGTAACGACCCCCTTAGTCGTTTTATGAATTTTACTCATTTATCGAAACTTAATTATTTTAGTAGTTTTTATAAATAATTTATGACTTATAGATATGAGTGCTACAAATTTTAAAATAAATTAATAGTTAATTAAGTTTTACAAAATAATAAAAGAAAAATAAATGTACTTAATTTTAATAATAATAATAATAATAATAATAATAATAATAATAATAATAATAAAAAAAAGGGCTAAGCCCAATTTTAAAAGGGGAAAAAAAGGTTAAAGCTGCTGCTGTTGTTAGCAGCAGCAGTCACGCATATATAAAAAAAAAACGATTACGCAGTGTAACAAAAAAAAACGGAAGAAGAAGAGAGGTAACGTTACGTCGTTAAAGAGGAACCATGTGTTTAACTCAGGTAAGAAGATCGATCTTCTATAACTGGATTGAATTATTTTGTATAATTATTTATGAAAACATTAACACCAAAGGGTTAAATTGTAAAGTGTTTTTATCAATTGATTTTAAATTTGGTTAAGATCGTATTTTTTTAATTTGTGGGTTAATGTATAACTAAGGTGTTTAGTGGGTGAGGAATAAGGAAGTTATAATTTTGGATTGAAATACAGGAATAATTCAAGCTTTTACACTATTATATGTATGTTCCTAAGGAGTTATTGTTGTGATTGCACATAGTGAATAATGTGATATCCTTACCAAAAAAATTAAAGCTTTATATGCCGTAAGTATGTATAATGGTTATGGATTTGGTTTAGTTTCACAATTTTCTTATAGTTATCAAGTAATAATTCAAGTTTTGTTATAATGAGATAGGTAATTAAATATTAAGGGCATTGTATTATATGAATGTCATTAGATTTATGATATAGGAGAAGGGAAACATAACCCTAGACTTGAAATCTGGAAATATGAGGGTTGACATCTTAATTGACATCAATATTACGAGCTTGATTACATATCTGAGTGAGTTTTTGTGTTTAGACTAGACCTATAGTAATTTGAGTTTTGTTGGGTTCGAAATCTTATTATGACTAATAATATGAATAGATTGCTTTGAGTTGGAAGTCCAACGAAAAGAGGAAGACTCAAGTCACAGGGTGATTGTTCGACTATTTGAGGCAAGTGGATTTCTAAACTCTTGTTAAGTGTATGAAATGCGTGTATGTCCTTGTGGTATATGTTGGGAGTAACGGGATTGGTGATGGGTTGACTTGTCCACATTGATTAATTCTAATGATGAAAAGAATGGGGTTAACAAAAGGCAATGTGATTAATTGTTTATGTCTGTTGTGTTGAGAAAGGGTTGAAGGCTTGTTGAATCATTGTTGATGTAACTTCATGTTTGTGTGGTTGTGAACTGTGTGATGTTATGAAAATGGTCATCTCCTCATTATATGTGTGAACTTGTCATCTGCATTATTCTGAGGCATTGGTTGTGACAAGTGTTATGTGCATTGAGAAAGAATGGGTACTTAAGAGGATGTACCATTTCGAGGGACGTATCGCGCGCCGCGATGGATACTATATTTCGAGGGACGTATCGCGCGCCGCGATGGTTACTATTATCGAGGGTCGTGTCGTGCGCCGCGACAGATGCATGGACAGATATGTCCCCCATGGGTCCCGGACTGAGAGACAGCGGGTGTGTATCACTAGGTCAGACATGCATCATTATACTTGACATTGCATTCCATTGCATTACACATACTTATCATTGGTGAACTTGATATTGTGTTTTGCTGATCTTGTGATTGACTTTTTGCGGAACTTGTGATTGTTGAACACTGAGCTTGTTATTGAGGATATATAATTTGTTAAAGTGTTGTTGTGGAGGATATGTAATTTGTTAAAGTGTTGTTGTGGAGGATATGTAATTTGTCTAAATGTTTTTGTTGAGTTACGTTCTATGTAAACTGTGAGCTGTTAGGTTGGGCTGATATTTATGCAGGTTGTAGTTGTGGAGGTTCGGTTGGGGGTGGTAGGAGTACCCGTATTTCATCCCCTTAGCTTGTGTTTAGAGGTTTACTTGCTGAGTACCGTGTGGTTTGGTACTCACCCCTTGCTTCTACAAATTTTTGTAGGTTACTAGCCCGGACTTTTATGATATACTCTCTTCTTTTCCGAGGCTTCCTGGAGATTTTGTGAGGTAGTTGTTGGTCATCTCAGCATCCCTCCTTACTCTTGTTTATGATTTTGTTCTACTCTAGAAACAATATCATATGAGACTTATATTTTCTTTTGATCCGATTGTAATACTTTAGAGGCTTGTACACGTGACAACCAGGTTTTGGGGTATAATGTAAGTTGATAGTAAATTTTCCGCATTTTTATTGTAATAGTTGAGTTTTAGGCTTACTTGTCTTGGTGGGATAAGACGAGTGCCATCACGTCCATTTTTGGGTCGTGACATCTCCATATCGATTATGTCCTCATAATTTGTGTTTCCTAATACATCTCAGACACTTTTTGACTCATGCAACGATTGAAATTGAAATACAAAAATATAACCTATATCGCAATTGAAACTAAAATACAAAATATATAAATATACACGCAATTTCTTTTTTTCTTTTCTAAATCTTGCTTGTACCTCTCCATTTAATTTGTTTGATCCCATACTAAAAGTAGAAATAATTTTTTTTGTAGAGTCGTTAATACGTGTTAGACTGTAGTTGCTTGTGGGAAATAAACATATAGAAAGAGGCCAACTTGGGTGAAAGTAGGTGAGATAAATACTATATATATCTAAAAAAATTATTTTTATCATATAAAATAATATAATTTTTCTTCGAAAGGAGTTCGGATGAACTTTGTGTCTCCGCCACTGACTAATGTCCCACTGAAATATATAATTGGAAAATGTACCCTAATTTTTTAGCATTCAAAAGTTTGGATCATAAGAGAATATGTATGAATGAGGTTAATCCTCAACACCAAAGACTTTTAACGTGATTTTATTTGGGGCATTTGGTCATAAAAGAAATCGAATATTTGAAAAAGAAATTATGTTTAGATATGGATGTGAATTTTAAAGTTTTTTTTTTAATTTTTAATAGTAATACAGAGTGAATAAAAAATGAAAGTTTTATAGTGATTTTCAAGTTCTTGAAATTTGCGGAATTCAAATTAATTAAAGTTAAATCTAAGATTTTGTTTATAATTTTATAAAGAAAAAACTATTTTTCTTTGGACCTCAAATTGAAAAAAAAAATTATGGTCAAATACAACTCTCGAAAATAGTTGGCCTCTCTTTAAGTTGGCCCCATTTAAAAAAATAATTTCTCACCGAGTTTAAGATTTTTACTCATTTGAATTTATGTTGTAAAAAAATTATGAAAGGAAAAATATCTCTTAAATGTTAACTTAAAACAAATTATTCATAAGCAAATTTTAAACGTATTCAAATAGTTTAAAAATACTTTAAAAATATTTTAATTTTTTTAAAAATTAAAATAAATCCATCTAAATAAATATTAAGATCGTAGGTAAATTTAAAAAAAGGAGAATTAAATACTATCATTCAAACTATCAACACATTTAAATATTGAATATGACTTGTGAAAGATGATGAATAATGGTGAGATAAGAAAGCAAATTGCTATTTTGGCCTATGCACCTATTTTTATTTTATTTATTGCTTATAATAAAAGTGTCCATTCAAGCAAATAGAAGATTCATGCATGCAAATTGCAAAGGTCAACATACAACATTAAAGGACAATCCATTCTCCCTTTGAAGTATAATATAATTTTGTTGTTTTGTTTTACACTTATCATTTTTTCTATATAAAGAAAATAACAAGCCATTGTGATTCTCTTTCAAGGTTTGCTAAGAATAATTACTATACTATAGAAGAGGCTAGAAGCAAAGTAGCACTTGTTAATATGTCTGCTTGTAGCCATGGGAAGTTTAGTAATTTAAAGTTTTCTTTTAATTTTTTATTTTTGTATTTTATCACTTTATATATATTTAAAAATTATGTAAAAATATATAAATTATAATAATTAATAGAAAATATTTAAAAATATAAAAAAAAAGATCTCGTTAACTCTCAAAATTTTATTTATACCACATTATATAAATTGAGATAAAGAGAAATATTTTATAAAAAATACATAAAATATATTGTAAATCACCATAATTATTAACTTAAATATCAAAAGAATTTATTTAAAAAATAATGAACTTTTGAAATTTCATTTGTATCGCATATATTAACACAAAAAAGTAATATATATTATGTAAAAATTAAGTGAAAAAATATTATAAATCACAATAATTAGCAACTTAAAAAATATCTCTCTCTCTCTCTCTCTCTATATATATATATATATATATATATATATATATATATATATATATAAAAATAAAAATTGGTTGACTCTAATATTTAAAAACATGTTAAGAAATTAGTTACTTCAAGTTCCACATATATCACATAAGTAAATTAAATATAAAGAATTATATATAATTGGGCCCTATGCTGACACGAGATCCATATCTACTAGTATAATATAAGTCATAATAATAATTAAAAAAAAATGTATATAATAGCAAACTATAGATTCAAATTAAATGTTATAATTATAATTTGATTTTGTTGTATCCCATAACAAATTGTTATTATTTCGCCTCTCTCCTAGTGAATCTCGCTCACCACTCTCATTCTCTCTCTCACTTTTCTCATTTTTTATACAAACGCAAATGTATAAAATATATTTATATCTGTATAAAGCAAAAGTAAATTATATATATATAAATTAAAAGTATTTACAATAGGTAAATTTAGATACTTGTACCTTGTGGAAGTAAGGAACCATGACATATAAGTATAAGTTTATTATTAATAGAGGTAAAATGATAAACTCTCTATGTCAATTATTATTTATTTATTTATTTTTTTTGCCCAGAATGATATTTTATTTATGTTATTTTACCTTTTAAAATATTTTTATCCTTTTAACTTTAACACCTTTTAATTAAAAATGAAAAAAAAAACAGTTTATTAAAAATTCAAAATATTATAGTTTTTTTAAAAAATATTTTCTAGCTAATTTCTGGCCATTTAGCACTTTTCATTTTCTTAATAAGTGTGTCAAGTTAAAAATGGACAAGTGAATAGAGACAAAGAATATTATATATATTATTTATTGTTGGAAAAATCTTTTTATCTAGAGAATTTGGCCAGAATGATATTTTTTCTATATTATTTTACCTTTTAAAACATTTTCACCCTTTTAACTTTAATACCTTTTAACTAAAAATAAAAAAATTATTAATTTATTTTAAACTATAAAAATTATCTTTTTTAATTTTCTAATAAAATTCTTCTAAACATATGTCAAATTAACACCGGATAACTATAGTTGATCATGTCATATGCATTTATTTTTTTTGGGAAAATGTGATCATTCTAATTGTAACACCCAATTAATGATAACAATTGTACAGTTAAGTACACTTATTGTGTCCCCTAACTTTTACCAAAAGGTAAGAGTACCATTGCCATTTGCCTTGGCCACTCGAGAAGGAAAAAAGAAACTTTATGCAACTTTTGAACCTTTGAAAGATTAGTCAAGGTTGGGTAATATCTTTTGTTTCTAATTATTTATTTATTTTTAAATTATTATATTAATTAAGAAAATAATGATTAACATACGAGCTTATTATTTGATTTATTTTAATTATAAAGTGAATAAAATAAAAAAAATTAAAAATGTTTTACCTTTTTTTTATAATTAATTAATTAGTTGAGGATATAATATAACATGTAAATTGTTTATTTTTTTTATTTGTCAAAAGAATAAGTAAAAAAAAAATTAAAGATGGAGACATTATTTCTTTATAATATAGTGACAAGTGACGAGATAATTAAGAAAGTAAAAGACATTATTTATTTTGCGTGGGATCAAGTGGTGACTTTTTAATTACTTATTTAACGTCCATGATATAGACATCAAGTCTTTTTGGTGGTAAAAAGAAGCTTATAACTTAAATGATAGTTAATTTCAACTAATCTCATAACAACATATATACTTGATTGTGGACCTTACTTGTTACTACCTGTTTTGATGGCCTCATTCCATCCTTTTAAAAAGATAGTTTGAAGTACGAAATATTATGTATATTGAATTCAATTTGAAGAAGATAAAAACGTGTGATATAAGTAATTTAAGAGAATAAATCAGTGCTATATTGAGTTTAATTAATATACACAAATATAATAATTATAATAATAATAAATTTAGTATAATCTTATAAGTGAAGTTTGAAAACAAATGGATATTTTATTTTTTACCTTTATTTACGAATTTCTTTCAGGAGTGTTGTAATTTTTGTTCATACCTTATATATGTATTTAAAAATTATAAATATTCAGTTGTGAATTCAATCATTATTATAAATTAATTTGAGATCATTATAGAAACTCATACATTTCAAATTTTGGATTCACCTCTATATAGTTAGATTGTTTTCTGATTGAACTTCGACAATTCTCCTCCTTTATAATATGAGTGAGCTCACACATTAATAATTTTTTTCCCCCAACATAATAAGTTGATTATACACGTAACGAAATCTATCGTTGAGTTATTATTTCTTTTTCTTTTTTTAAAAAAAAATTTATACCGCTAAATAAAACATCTTACAATCTTTTATTAAAAATAAATCATTAATCTTACTCCCTATACCCACCCCCCACCAAGACCCTCACTCCCATGTTTTTGTTACAAGTACAAATAGGGAGTCTATTTTATTTATAGGATAAGGACATTTGCAACTAATATGAATGGCTAATTTTCATTTAATTAAAGATCCGTCAAAGACGAATCAAATAATCGGGCTTTGAACGGAAATTTAAAGTATGACTTAGTCAACGTTAATACACTACTCCCTTCGTTTTATTTTATATGATAATATTTGATCGATACGAAGTTTAAGAAATAATGAATATTTTGAAATATTTACTTTTCTTTGAAAAGTAACTTACTTTTCTCTCTCCTCAATTAGAAAATTAAGTGAGATTAATAAGGATAAAAGAGAAATTATACATTTAAATACTTATCATATAAAAAAATGTGACATTCTTTTTGAGATTGACCAAAAAAATTATAATGTCATATAAAATAAGACGGAGAGAGTATTATTTTTATTTCTTCTTCCGTTCATTTTTATTTATTTATTTTTATTTCTTCTTCCGTTCATCTTTACTTACTTATTTTTATTTTTTAAATGTATAAAAATACAGTGGTAATTTCTATTACATCATTCTTAATTACTATATGTCATTTAGCATTTTTACTCACTGAGAAATGACATATACTCTCACGTTCCTATTTATATATTATTATTTTAATTTTTACGTTCTTTAAGAAAATATTTAAATTTATTAATGTACTCTTATTTAGTATTATTCTCTTAAAGTAAAATATTCAATAAATGAACATAATTTTGATCAATAGTTGATCTACGAACGTTAATTAATTATTTAATATTTTTTATATCGGTCAAATTTAATTTTTAAGGTTAATAACTCTCAAGACCAAAATTATAAAAATAATATTATTTATGTATATATATATTTATGAAATAATCATATTCTCTTTGTCCAATAATACTTGTCTATTGTTAATTTTGCACTCTATTGTAGGACAAAAGGTATATTAAGACAATTTATTTTTAATAAAAATGACATATAAATAAAAAGAAAAAAAATACTAATTATGAGTGATTTAAAAAATTTACCAATTAATTTGCTGTTTATTAAAAGAGTATGTCAAGTCAAACTCACATAAATTAAAGCATTACATTTATAGGTGGAATTGCTAAGGAAATAATGATTATTTCTTAATTAGTACACCCTTCGACTTATCCCTGTTTTTGCTCAATTATCTTTAATTAAACAAATACCAATTTAATATAATCTTTTAGTTGTATAAAAATTTACTTCTCTAAATAAGAAATAGTGATTATGAAAAAGAATAATTAATACCTGATCTTAATTATCTAAAATAATATTATTTATTTTGAACTAAATATAAAAATAAAAACATCATATATTATGCAAAATTACATATTTTACAAAATCATTTTCTTTTGGCAAATGTAATTAATGATAATCCACTATGTAATTGTACAAATTAAGTAGGCTTAAAATTATCATATCATGTCTTCTAGCTCTCACCAAAAGGTGAGAATATCATTGCAAATAATGGAACAATAAATTATGAAAAAGAAAAACTAGAAAGAGACTCTATAGTTTATATTATTCTAGTCTTTTAAGGCTATCAAAGATTAGTCAAGATTTTTAATGGCTGCTATTTGTTGTTAATTATAAGATATTGAAAGTCATAAAAGGCATTGTTTACTTTGTGTGGTATAAATTACGAACTTTTTTAATTAATATAATATAATATATTATTATATAGCTCGCGTCTGATCAGATGATTGGTAAGACAATAACTTATCAAGGTGATGATCAATAGCTGATTCGAAAGAATAATCATAATATCATAACTGAGACATAGTCCAAACTCCTATGGGATGTAGTAGTGGAATTTTTCTTAGGGCAACTTCCACATATAGCAAACAAAAAATTCATATTTGTATGCTATAGCAAAGTTTGCATAATTGCGCTCCATAACAAACATAAAACTGTATAATTCGCTATACATATACAATTGTATAATTCGCTGGCCTAAATTGTATAATTCGCTGGCCTATTTCGCTGCAATTGTATAATTCGCTATCCTATTTCACTGCAATTGTATAATGCACAATTGTATGTATATTACATATTTATAAGTGTATAGCAAGAAGATATATGTTTTTCTCCCGCTTCATACAAAAACGGAAACACAATATATACACTTCTGTTGTATAAAGCTAGAGAAAATTGTATTTCACTGCAATTGTATAATTCGCAATTGTATAATTCGTTGGCCTTTTTCTCTGCAATATTTATATAAAATTTGCATTTGTCTACAATTGAATTGAAGTAAAATGTTTGTAAATTGTATAATTAAGAGTATAACACGAAGATATATGTTTTTGAATGTGTATATACAATTTTCTCTCGCTTTATACAAAACAGAAACAGAATTATACACTTCTGTGTATAAAGCGAGAGAGACGAGCGAGAATGGGAGAGTGGCGAGCGAGAATGGGAGAGTGGCGAGCGAGATTTTTGGGAGAGAGATGCCTGACAAATTTTAGCCAATGTTTGTTATGGAGCACAATTAAATCAAACCCTAGCTACTCCATTTATTATAGGTTATTAGTTTGCTATTATATACAATTTCCCTTTTTCTTATAATAAGCGAAAGCCTGATGAAGCAATGTTCGCGTGGAGATAGAAGGTCATTGGACCATGGGCTGCGTGGCCTCCTTTTTTCCGTTAAAGAAGCAATAACAGTATTTGAAAAATAAATATTATTTAATTATATGTCAATAATTATAATAATACAGATAATAGAAGCGTTATCCGAAATAACCGGACATAAAGAGAATCAATTCAATGCCCTTGACAACAAACACCTTCATTGTAATAGACGTTAACTTTTTGGTAAAGAAGAGCTGTGGAAGATTGTTGCTTAATGATTATAAATTAACTTAAACCAATATCTTTGATATTTACCTGTTTTGATGGCCTCATTTCATCTTCAGTTTCTAACTTTCGACTGTTTTTTTTTTGTTTTTTTAATCGGTATTGTATTAAAGTCTTGATTAATTTAAATTTACGTTATATATATAATTTGTAAGACTCATTCAATAATAGTAAAAAATGCATTCTAATAAGATTCTTTTAATTAATACTGACGACTATTCAAGATCTCTAATGATTAAAAGTTAAGGAATCATAAGAAAACAAAGTTTACAAATTTGTAAGACTCATTTAAGAAAAAGTTAATTTAACACTTAGAAAATGGAAGTAATCTATTAAATTTGAATGAATAATTAATATCCATTGAATTATAGTATTGTGTTTTGTAATAAAAGGTCAAAAACACTTATTTTTATAAAGATCTAATTAACATAAAGTTGGTGATTGTTGATCTCCAAGAAAAAAGAATCACATAAGTATTTGTTTAACTTATAATTAGATGTGAATTTTATAATTCAATTATATAATCTAACTAACTAATTATATGACTAAATGAAATCCCACTTGATGGATTAGGAGAAAAAAAATTAAAGGAATATACGATTTGGTCTTCTTAATAATATTAAAATTGCATAACTCTCCATTTTTTTCCTCTTACAATTGTTTGGAATTCATATAACAGATTTGATTTCTAGTTTGGTATTAATATTTGATTATCCATTAAAAAAATACTTTCATAGAGATGTTCTCTCCTCTTATAATCTTCTTCTTAATATTATATCACAAAATTAATTATTTCATATGTCCATGCCAAAGACTTACTTTTAATTTGATTACGCCATATAATAAAATTTAGAGTGGGACAACTTATGAATATCTACTACTTATTTAACGCTTAAAGTTATTGATAAATTTAAAATGTAATCTAAACACATTTGCAAACGATTTAAAATCTTAAAAATTTTGAAATTTTATAAGGAAAATTCCAACAACCAAAAACTAGTAGAAATCGAAAATTTTTAATACAAAATTTTGATTAAAATCTAATCCAATATCTACTAGTACTAAATTCTAGCAAAGAAAAATGATTAATCTCTCTATTCCAAACTAAGTAATATTTCATCAACTTCAAAATTCAAATAACTTTTTTTTATATATATTTTAAATATCTTAAATTATTAATAATATAATTTATTAATATGTAAAGTTAATTTTCAAAATTTAATAACGTCATGTTAGAATCAACGATCAAATCTTAATCGGGACAATGCTCAATGGGGTGTACTATTTCTTCCAAAACATTATTTCTTTTTTTTTCGATCTATAAAGAATATTATTTTATTATAATTAAAAAAGTTTTTTTATAATTATATAAATATTTTTAGAAATATATATTGAAAAATATTGGTAAGCTTGACACGAATAATTAATTTCATATCATAACTATTGATAGCCTTAAAACACTCTTTTATTTGACTAGTTGAACTTAAATGCATATCAAATCTTACAAAATGAGTGAAATATACTTACATTCTCGTTAAGTTTATAGGTGTTTCCAATACTTCTTTAAACTTTTTATAAGAGTCTTATACTCATACAAGAATTTGAGACCACTTCTTATGTCATAACAAATTGAGAGTGTATCTAAGTTAAGTTAGTAAAACTGTCAATAATTCTACCATAATAATCTCCATCAAATTAAAAACAATTTTCAATATGTTTTTAAGAGGAAAAAAAGATAAATATATCCTCGAACTATCGTAAATAGTATGCAGATAACCTAGTCATAATTTTAAGACATTAGTGCCCCAATTACCAAAAAACTAGAGCATATATACCCCTTATACTAATGAACATACACTTGTCATAATCTTATTCACTGATTCGATATTTTAATAACTGATTAGATTGCTCTACATGTCCCTACTTAATTTTTCGTTATAGTAAAAAAATATATATGTTCTAGTTTTTGCATGACGTGAATATTAATGTCTCAAAAATATAACAAAGGAAATATAAATATTATTTACGATAATTTACACTTATATTTATTCTTTTTTAAAATATTATATTAAATTAGATGACACTTAAAATAAAACGAATAAAAAAAATAGTTCGAGTTGCGTATTTAATGTGGGGTGATGGGCGGTTTAACTTGTTGGTATGAAAAGCTAAAAACACCCAAAAGTGGACCAAACAAGAAAGACAAGTCATCATTGTTACTTCAAATAAACACACTTTTCTCTTTCTCTCACCATTTCTTCTCTCTAGCTAACCTTACAAACTCTGCTGCTTCTCTTATACCAAAAAAAAAAAATTCATTTTTTTTAACCAATCGCTAATTTTTAGGCTTATATATGAATACCCTTTTCCCTTTTACCTGAATAAACTCATCCCGCCGGCGGCAAAAAGACTAGTATAGTAGTAGAAAAAAAATGACACAGCTTGAGTGTATTCTTTCTGCCGGAGAAGATGTTGACAGAACTGTTGTTGTTGGAATGAAGCTTGATGGTGCGAGTAGAGAGCTTTTAACATGGGCTCTTGTTAAAGTTGCTCAACCTGGTGATCGAGTTATTGCTCTTCATGTTTTGAATAATAATGGTCGGTTTTCTCTTTTTCTTGTTTTTGAAACAAGTTAATTTTTAGATTGTTGAATTATTTTGGAGAATGAAATGATTTCTTGAATTTTTTATGGGTGTAATTTTTTCTTATAATCTTGTTTTTTTAAGCTGAAAATTGGGAAACTTTGGAGTGAGTTTTTTTTCCACTTTTCTGAGAACTGAATTTTTTTCGAATCATTTTCTCTGAATTTGTTCTGGGAAGTGTTTACCAAGAAATTGAGATTGTTTTCTCTGTTTCTGAAAGAATTTTATGAGTTTTGGTACATTCTCTCTTTCCCAATCCCAGTGAAATTTGTCGTCTTTTGATGATGTGAATGAAATTTTTGTCGTCTTCTGAGTTGGAACTTTTTTCTATACTTGTTTTCCTTTTCATTTTTTTTTCATTTCTGTGTTTGTTAGGATTTTTGATTCTTTGGGTGAAATGAATATTGTTTTCTGGTACAGAAATTGTAGATCGTGATGGGAAATCCTCATTGTTGTCGTTGGTCAAAGCATTTGATTCAGTTCTTGCAGTTTATGAAGGTTTCTGTAATCTCAAGCAGGTAAAAAGAACCTCTCAATTTTTTTATTTGGCGGTGGGGGTGGGGTTGAATTGGATTATGTCATTGTTGGTGGATGGAAATATTGAAGCATTTATTATTTGGTGATGATTTCATTGTCATAAATAAGGACAAGAAAGATGATCTTATAGGCGTCATGAAGTGTTTTTGTTAGTTTGGTTTATATGGTTGAGATGTCTTGCTGGTTTGATATTTTTTGGGTACCATTGCAGGTGGATCTTAAGTTAAAGATATGTAGAGGTACATCAATCCGAAAAATTATTGTTCGTGAGGCGAATGCTTACTTAGCAACTGATGTTATAGTTGGTACTGCTAATCATACTATAAGATCATCAGCTTCAGTTGCAAAGTACTGTGCTAGAAAGTTGCCTAAAGATTGTTCCGTATTGGCTGTTAATAATGGGAAGGTTGTTTTTCAAAGGGAGGCTTCGTTAGCATCTTATGCCAGTTCAAAAGGTTGGCATTGCATTTGTTTTTTTTGGGTTGATTGAGCAGGATTTGTAATTCGTCGTAACTGACTTAAACTTTTTTGTTGAATACTTCATGTATGTAGAACTTGAGCATCACCATGGGAATCGTTTGCTTAGTGTAATTCAGCGGACGCTGACTAAGAACTCAAAAGTATTAAATGACAGCACTGGGCTGAGGCCAACAAATTCCTGCAGGGAAGGTGGTTATCAGACTCTAGGTGAGGCATTACTGAAAGCTGCTTCTGCATCAGCCGACTATTCCCTTAGACAGAACTGTTCAGTTTGTTCACCCAACTGCCTGTTGCCTGATAATTCTTGCACCCAAACACACGAAGACCCTTCAGACAGTAATCATGATGATAATTCAATGGCGATAGTACCTGTGCAAAGCCAGGAACCAGGATCTAGTTCGATTACATTGCTAGTAAAGGATTTGCCTGAAGTGAGGCCTGGTTGGCCATTGCTTCACCGAGCCATTTTATCAAATCAACAAACTGCAGACACTTTGTCAATAAGAAAACTCTCAGTTGTCCAGTGGGCATTGTGTCTGCCGACTAGACATCTTTTGTGCATTGAGGATGCAGACAGGAGAGATCTACACTCTGCTGCTGATGCAAGTCAAGCTCCTGCACTAGACGAAAAAAGTGGTGCAATTGTTCCTGTCAATCACGAGACAACGTCCTCAAAATCTTCTCCAGAAAATTCTCCAAGAGCCTTACCAAGAGAACTGGATGGACTTCATGTGAAGTACTCTGCAACGTGTAGGTTGTTTAAATTCCAGGAACTTCTCTTGGCAACCTTGAACTTTTCCTCAGGTTTGTGCTTTTCCCAGTTGTAGATTCACAAAAAATGTCAAAGTGCATGTTTTATAGTTTTCTCACATTCATTTTCATGACTACAGAGAACATTATTGGTAAAGGAGGAAGCAGTCAGGTTTTCAAAGGCTGCCTTCCTGATGGCAAAGAACTTGCTGTGAAGATCTTAAAACAATCCGAAGATGCAGTGCGAGAGTTTGTTTTGGAAATTGAGATTATTACTGCTTTGAGTCACAAAAACATAATCTCCCTATTTGGATTCTGTTTTGAGGACAACCACCTTCTCCTTGTATATGATTTTCTATCTAGGGGAAGCCTTGAAGAGAATCTACATGGTATGCTAACAACTTTTATGTTTTTAGAGGCAAAATATTGTCTAAAAGTAGAATTAGAGTTATGAGAGTTTTTTTTGTTCTTCAATCTTTTTGACTCTGGAGGTTGTTCATTTAGGTAATAATAAGAATCCACTCGCGTTTGGGTGGAAAGAGAGATACAAGGTTGCTGTTGGTGTTGCCGAGGCACTAGAATATCTTCATGGCAGAGATGATCAACCAGTGATCCACCGTGATGTAAAATCGTCAAATATACTACTGTGTGATGATTTTGAGCCTCAGGTAATGCTCTTTTACTCTTTGCTGCTTATTTCCCTTCTTCATTGGGATAAAGATTGCTACTTTGATGTAACTAGCAGTTTAATTTGCCTTTTCCTTTTTCAGCTCTCTGATTTTGGACTTGCTAAATGGGCAACAACAACCTCATCTCATATTACATGTACTGATGTAGCTGGAACCTTCGGGTATGTAACTTCTTTAGCTATCTAGTCCTGTTCAAACTTGGTGAAAGAGAATATGATTTGTTTTGTAGGATTTTTGATGAAAACTAGATCCTTGTCTATAAGTTCTTATCATATAAAACAATGTGGACTTGTTCAAAGAGAAATTGAATAGAACATATCTTGATGTGTTATTCCCTTTAAATGTGCTTTGCTGCAGTTACTTGGCTCCAGAATATTTCATGTATGGAAAGGTTAATGACAAGATTGATGTCTATGCATTTGGAGTAGTACTTCTTGAGCTTATTTCAGGAAGAAAGCCCATAAGTAGCAATTGTCCGAAGGGCCAAGAGAGCCTGGTTATTTGGGTATGTCCTGCATGCTCATCTCATTAATTGGCTTGTAACTAAGTCGGTTTTGTATCATTAACTACAACATCAAGTATCCAAATTTGCAGGCAAAGCCAATTCTAACTAGTGGGAAGTATGCCCAGTTACTAGACCCACAGTTGAGTTCTGATTACGATTGTGAACTAGTAGAAAGGATGGTGCTGGCTGCTGCCCTTTGTATCAGACGTGCTCCACGAGCTCGACCACAAATGAGCATTGTAAGTCATATCCCCTTGCTGTTTCTGTCTTTGCAAAAACTAGGAGAAATCAGGCACATGATGTTTGGCAAATCCTTTTAGCTTCTAATTGAAATTAGCAATAATCAAGCGTGAAGCATTAGAGTTGAGGCACTTGTCATGATGCAATATTGTTCAACTCCACTGGTCTCTTCGATTTAGGTCTAGATATAGAAGTCTCTTAATGTTTACACGCCTGACATTTGCAGGTTTCAAAGCTGCTCAAAGGCGATGATGAAACAACCAAGTGGGCAAGGTTACAAGTCAATGGTTCAGAAGGATCCGACACAAAGCTACCCATAAATGGCATGGAAGGAGCCGATATGTTGGAAGATGACACCTTTTCACATTCTAATCTCCGGTCACACCTTAACCTTGCATTACTCGGCGTTGAAGAGGATTCTCTCTCGATAAGCAGCATTGAGCACAATGTCTCGTTAGAGGACTATTTACGAGGGAGATGGAGCCGATCATCAAGCTTTGACTAACCAAATCCAATTTTCATCATACTCGTTCCCGTTTATGATTCTTATGTATAGTGTATCATACATTTTTACTCATCGCCTTCAACTCGAAGGTCGATCGGGGTTATTTGGTGGGGTTTTTTGGATGAGAGGTTGTTATGGTGGTGCCCTCCTCCTCCCCTTTTAGTGATTAACTAGATAACATTTTGATGTGCAAGTTTTTGTGATAGAAGAGGGTCAGTTCATTTCTCAATCAGAAAATCAAGAACTCATGACCCTTTACTTGAAGTGTATATGTTGTATTCAATAAACTTGTCAAATTGAGAATTATAGTAAATAGTAATGTAATTCCCTTGAATTTCTCAACAAACAGATTATGATATTTTTCAGTACTTTTAATTTCCTTTCTTGGTGGAGGTCATTATCATGTTTAAATTTCCTCACATGTTTTGTCATTTTTATGTCTGTTTCAGATGATGAAAGATGTCATATAGTGGAAGATCAAAATAATATATGATTTGTGAATAGATTATCTTCAACATAAACCACATATTTCTATCTACTGATGAAAAGTGAAGCTGTACACCAATAAAAAAATCCAATGGACCATCGCTGATTGTGGTGCAGTGGTGAAAATATTTTACTTTTTAATTTAAAATTTCAAATTTAAGCTTTAATTAGAAGCGCTACTCCCGAATTAGCTTTGCAGTACACATTTAAATTTAATCGCGCTTTTGATATAGACTCCAAACACTGAACTAATAAGAAAAAAACAAAACAAAGAGACCACTTCATTTTCCAGTAATGCTCTCAAGCCATTGTCACCGACACTTGGGTTTTAATTTCCTCCATACATTCCTTGTACTATTATTTTTGGCGAAAGGGTTTTCTCGTCACCATAAAGTGTCCCACATAAATGCCCAACAACTATTCTTCGTTTTAATTTATATGATAATGTTCGATATGATATAATGATTAAAAAAGAAATATTTTTGAAAATTGTGATTACAATATGTTATAAGTATTTTTATGACTATAAATCATCTCATTAAAAATAAAATACATATTTTAAAATGGTAAATTTTTTGTGAGTATAAAAATATATCTTTTTTTAAAATTGGCTAAAAAGAAATGTCCTATAAATTGGAAGAGAGTCAAAAACAAATTTGGTTTCTCCTTTTCTATATTAAGATTGAAATAAAAAGTATTTTGCACAAACAAGAAGAAAAATAGTTAAGATGCCGATGGTATTTTTGGCATTGGAAAAACATGTCCACTTGATTTTTGGCACCAATATTTCTTTTTACTTTTTGAGTCTGTCAAAGTTGACAAATATTTATTTATAACCTTTTAAAAATACATATAATTTAAAATTAAAGGAGTTTATTATCCATTAAAAGTGAAGAAGATATGTTTTCAAATCCAAAAAATTTAGAAAGGGATTTAGAGCCGGTTTGGCTCAGCTTAAAAGCTGGTCAAACTGACTTAAAAACTGATTTTTGACTTATTTAGCTGTTTGACAATATTCAAAAGAACTTATTTTAAGCCAAAAGTTAAAAGCTAGGGCAGGGGTGCTTTTTTTTTTTTTTAGCTTATAAGCTGTTTTAAGTTGACCACATTTTTATCTTTTTGCTATTAATATTTTTATACAATCTCCAAATTACCCATATAACCCTAACATTTCTTTCTTCCATTTTTCCCTTTTCACGTTTGACATAACAACTTCAGCACTTTTATCCAAACGCATAACTGCTTATTTTAAAAATAAGTTTCAGCACTTTTAAAAGTACTTTTTTAAAGCTGCTTTTATTAAACTCATCCAAACAGGCCCTTAGTGGGATTTACTTTTTTGTTATATTATTGAAATCTTATTTAAATTTCTTGGGTAAGATAAGACTATTATAGTATGATCCTAATTAATTATCTTTAAGATGATTTTGGATCTTTAGTGATTTCGTTCGCTATCGCTTGGGAGTCAATCACATGAGAAAATAAATAAGAGATTCAAAAGAGGATTATTGAATCTCGTTCTTAGCAATTAATCATGAGAAAATAAATAAGAGATTCAAAAGAGGATTATTGAACCTCGTTCTTAGCAATTAATTATTGATATTAATTTAATTGTCGCTAAATATGTATGTATTTTTAACGATAGTTAGCCGTCTTTACAAAAGTCTATATCGATAATGAATCTAAGGACAATAAGCTAATGCCGATAAAATTTTTATCACTATTTACGAATATATGTATATTTGTTATTACTGCTAAAAAATTGTGGTTATTGTAGTAAATCTTTTATTGTAGTTTATTTTCTTAACTAGAAAAAAAAGTATTTATTTGCTCAGCTAAGTTCTCATAATTTAATTAATCGAGGTCAAGTATCATTGTAAAAATAAATAAATCTTATTAATCCTTAGATCAAAATTTATTTTGGATTAACACGATTTGACTAAAGTTTGGTTGAACTAGCTAGATTCAGTTTGGTTGACTCGCTTTAGTCACCTAATTATTAATTTAAAATTAAAATTATTGAATAAACTTAATCAAGTTATCAATGTTCAATTTAATGCATTATCATAAATTGACAAATTTGTACTTCTTTAACTACGTAATAATTATTTTTTTATACACATCGTCATTTAAGACTATTTAGTGGCCGTACGTAGTATGAAATGTAATTAAAATCTAAAATTGTTTTCAATGAAATTTAATATTATGCAATTTCTTTGGAATTATTGTTGCTTTATTTTTTTTTTGAAAAATTACTTTGGGCTCGATGTTTATCAGAAAAATGATATAGTTAATATATGATCGAGGCCATGCAAGGCCACATATTAAGGAAACTTATTTTTAATCTGTTAAGGCGAAAAGTAGAACTATTGTATTTCTCGATGGTTAGAATACCTTTACAAGTAATAACTTACGTAAACTCAATTGTGTAAATAGTAAATTATATTTTATTCTTTTTTTTTTAAATTATAATAATTTCTTAAAATTTTTAATTTTAGGATATATTAAAGAGTACTTAGGGTACATGACAATTTAAATCGGATATATAATATATAATTTGAATATATTAAAAATTAGCTCGTTACATTATAAAATAAATCGGATACAAGATATGTAATTTAGATACATTAAATATCAACTCAAAAAATACATTAAAAGAGAAGTAAAGAATTTTAAAGATTTTTTAGAAATAAAAGAAAATATTAAAAATAAGAAAAATATAATACATGTATTTGAGTAATTTTTTCCTAGGATGTTTAAATGTGATAGATGCACAATCAATGAACTTACATTTAGATAAACAAGGTCAATTTATCATATCAAATCTAGAATACTGAAAGACCCTAACTTTGACACGTTAATTTAATAGGAGAGAGCTAATGTGTTTTGTGACAAGTATAATTTGGGAAAATAGGTAAAGTTGGATGATATTATAGTCTTAAAACAAACATAAATGATATTCCTAGATAATTTCTCAAACATAAATGACTATCTAGTAAAATTACTCATTAAAATATTTACGAAAGAACTCGATTAATTAATTAATATAAAACGGTATGATAAAGAGTTGAAGAGGCAATTTTGTGGAAATAAGGAATAATTAAAAGCGAAGATACAATCCATACTAACAAACCAAAAACATTAGATACCTTTTTGTCTTCTCTATATGACAAAAGGAACAATTATTTAAAAAAAATTTAACTAATGCATAAATATGAGTATAGTATAAAAATATGTTGACTATGTCAATATATTGGAATTGATTGATACTCAGTTAATTAAGCCGGCCGTCTGCTATTAATTTAATTACTTGTATAATTAGTTTAATTAATTTCTCTAATCTTAGCTTTCTAGCTCTCTCTAAAATTCTGGTTGTAGATTTTGAGGTATTGACTTAATGATCTAAAAACAAAAGATTGATATATTCGATGAGTATAAATTTTCTGATGAAATCCAGGTGTATATATTTCTCTAACATTATATATCTTACGTCCATATTATAGCAGGTAATCTATCTTATTTTCTATCACATTTTTAAGGAGGTATATATAACCCTGGAGCTATCCTTGCCCGACAGGTGTCGAGTTACACTTTTTTGTCGGAAATTTATATTGTATAGATAGGTTTCATCAGTATTGACATATCTTTGACATATGCTGAAGGTTCATCACAATAATTAAGGTGTAGTTAAACTTTCTTAAGGTCGCGTGTTCGATCCTAGCTAGAGATGTTGTTATACATACTAAGTGTTTTTGAATTGAGGATAGAGGGTTTTGGAGTTTCTAAATTAATTGTCATATTGTAATTAGTTCTTTCCAAATTTTAGATAAATAAATAATCAAAAACTTACATGTTACTTTTCTGAATCATATACTAAAACAAATTACTAGTAGGTTTAATAATTTTATACTTTGTAGTTTTCATTTTTCAGTGTTAAATATGTAGTAGTACTAGTTTTACCATACAAATGTACTTGTTCTCATACACTTGATGAAGTCTTCAATGTTTTTGTATAGCTTTTCTGCATATGCATGTTTCTGATATTGTCACATTTCATTTTGCTTGAAGTATCTGGATCGCGTTCTATTGAATTTGAATCCTACAGACATTTGATTATCGCGTGAAAGAATGGCTGGAAATTATAGATTTGAAATGGATCAGGAAGATATAGTTAGGTCCTTGATCACTTCTGTAGGAAGTTTCATTCAAGATAGGCTGATTGACAAGGAACAAAGAACGTCGCATAAAGAGCAATGTGCTGAGAGGTTAGCAGCTGAAGATGGAAGTTCAGATAAAGATACAGAAGTTCGATACTCTGATCAAGCAGTTTTAGCTAATTTGGACTGGGGAATTGATGCACTTGAAGAGGCAATCAACACATCAAACATTGAAACTAAGATGGCTAGATTAGATTACGCGGAAAAAATGTTACAAGTGTGTGCTATGTTGGATTCTAGCCAGAAAACTGCAGGGGTGCCTAATTTCTATCTATCTGCTTGGGCTCATTTGAACCTATCTTACTTGTGGAAGTTGAGAAACAACGTAAACAATACGGTACTTCATATCCTGGAGATGTTTATTATTGATCCTTTCTTCTCGCGGATAGATTTTGCACCTGAGCTTTGGAAATGTCTGTTTCTTCCACACATGAGCTCAATTGTAGGGTGGTACTCGGAGGAGAGACATCGGATAGTGATGGATGTCATTCCTGATTCCAGTGACTTGTCTTTCACTATGGATTTTGATCATGATTTTAATGAGTCTTTGATATTCTCTGTAAGACCTGATCAAGCCGAGAAAATGCAGAAACTCGAGCAGCTTTATGGGCAATCATTGGATGACAATACAAGGCTTTATGCAAAATTCTACAAGGACTGCATAAACTATGATTCTGCAACTTCAAAGAAGGCAATTCCTCTGTTGCCTATCGCTGAGCCACCGATGACTCCACTGCATGAAGTACGCCGTTCAATTCCTGATTATGTCAAATTTGGCCCAATCTTGCCTAAGAGTGCCGGGTTTACACCTATTCTGAGAGTGAAGGAGAATGCAAAGGGAGAGTCGAGGTAAGGCTCATTACTGAATATTTGTTATGGTTTATGAGAACTCTATAAAGGAAATGCATCATTTTTCTCTCTACTCCTTTAGCAGATTGAATATGACTTCTTCATCGTTCGATAATCAGGAGGACTCCACAGCTTGGGATCCAGTAGTTAGTTTTTTCGCCTTTATCTTTGCTACATCTTGTTACATTATGAATTGGTGATAAATTTGCGGAGTTTATTCAAGTTAATGTATTGCTCTTTCTTGTCATACTCAGAAAGGAATTCCTGAGGAGGATGAAGAAGATTATGAACCTGAGCCTCATGTACACATTGCATCAAATAAAAGGAATCAAGAAAACAGTTCATCCTATGCAGAAGCCAGGTCGAAAGTCGAGCAAATTAATATAAACCAAAAGCAATCTCCCAAGGCCTTCCTTTCAATGGACTCCCCTAAAGTGGAGTCCCCTAAAACTCCTTATTCCCAAGAGCCTTCACCAAGAAAATCAGACACCCCCTCGAGAAAAGGTGTACCTGTGTTACGCCTCTTGTCTGGACGTGTTAAGGACTCCTCCATGTCTAAATCTTTGCATTTATCCCAAGAGTTAAAAATTAACTCTGCAGACTCAGATGAAGAAAGGACAGTATGTTTCATATCCTTACTTAAATGATTTTTTCCTACCAATTGTTCCGAGACTTGCTATGATAGTTGCTTACACATGTAGGTGCAGCATGAAACTGTGGGGAAAAGAAATGCTCGAAGGCGGAGCCTTAGTCAATCCTTAGAAAAAGGGTATGTCTGTACAAGTCATTTCTAGTTTCTGATATAGAAGGTGATTGAATTTTTATAAATCTCTTCGAACAATGACAGCTCTCCGAATAATAGTGATGAAGGAAGTCTCAGCTGCATTTCTCTCCCATTGTCAGAGAAGTCGACTGCTCCATCAAGGCCACCAAAAGATTTTGTCTGTCCAATAACTGGACAGATATTCAATGATCCCGTCACCCTTGAAACCGGTCAAACATACGAAGGGAAAGCCATCCAGGAATGGATAAAAAGAGGTAATACAACATGCCCCATTACAAGGCAGTCTTTATCTGCAGCTACTCTTCCTAAAACCAATTATGTCCTAAAGAGACTGATAACCTCTTGGAGGGAACAACACCCTGATCTAGCTCAGGAGTTTTCGTACTCTCAAACACCGCGAAGTTATTTAAACATTCCGTCTTCAAGAGAGAGATCATCTGAGTCTACTCCATCTCCGACATTTAATCATCCCAATCATCGGAGGATAGAGGAAATCGTGGAACAAAGATCACGAAGATTTATGCGAGCAGCTGTATCAATGTCACCTACTAGTGTAATTTCTCAAGCAGCAACTGAAGCAATTATCAATGGCTTAAAACCTCATGTTTCATGTCTGTGCACTTCAGAGGACTTACAAGAATGTGAAGAAGCCATTCTGACAATAGCAAAGATATGGAATGACTCGAAAGTTGAATCTCAAGGAGTTCACTCTTATTTATCAGCACCAACAATAGTGAATGGATTTGTAGAGGTACTATCAGCTTCCATAAAGAGAGAAGTATTGAAGACGACAATTTATATCTTGTCCGAGCTACTGTACGCAGATGATAGCATTGGCGAGATCCTCACAAGTGTAGACTCGGATTTTGAGTGCCTTGCTACTTTATTGAAAGATGGTCTTCCTGAAGCAGCAGTACTTATCTACCTACTCAGGCCATCATTCTCTCAACTTTCAGCTCATAATTTTGTACCCTCTCTTACTCAGATCATATCAAACAGAAATGAGGATTCTAGTGATTTTCAGTTCACAATAGGAACAAAGGAAGCGGCTGTTGCATTGCTCGAACAAATTATAACTGGAGGAGGTGAGAGTGACCGATCTTTCAATGCTATACAGATTATATCAGGAAATGGTATTCCTGCCTTGTTGAAGTGCCTAGAACATGAAAATGGAAGAGAGTCCATTGTATGCATACTTTTATTCTGTATTCGGGCTGATAAGAGTTGCAGAAATATAATAGCTAGTAGAATTGAGTTATCTCCTGTTCTTGAGTTAATTCACACAGGAAGCGATAGCGTGAAGGCAACATGCATAGAACTTCTTCATGAGTTAGTTTTGTTAAACAGGTATTCAAAACAAACATGACAGACTCTATTCTTTCAAATTTTAGTTTATAAAAATCACCTTTGACTTGCTTGTTCTTTTTACTGTATTTCAGGAGAACATTGTGCAACCAGATTCTGCAGATAATTAAGGATGAGGGAGCATTTAGTACAATGCACACTCTTCTTGTCTGTCTACAAATGGCTTCGATGGAGCAGAAATCTACCATTGCTCCTCTTCTTCTGCAGCTTGACCTTCTGGTTGAGCCACGGAAAATGAGCATTTACCGTGAAGAGTCAATAGACGCATTGATTGAAGCACTTCACGAAAAGGACTTTCCTGCATCTCAGCTCAGGGCTCTCGATGCCCTGTTATCTCTTTCCGGGCATCTGTCTAACTCTGGTAAGTCCTTTCTTGAAGCCCGTCTACTCAAGACTGCAGGATTTAATCAGCGGTATAATGCTACGATAAAAGAAGAGAAACAAAGAGCAGGTGAAAATGACATCATAAATACAACGGTATGAAGTTCTTCAGCCATTTGGCTTGTTATTGTGCAATTTGTGCAACTAGTAATCATAACTGAACATATGGTATATAGGAAGAGGAAGAAAAAGCACTGAGTTCTTGGGAAAATAGAATGGCTTTTGTTCTTTGCGATCATGAGAAAGGATTAATATTCAAAGCTTTAGAGGAATGCCTTACAAGCACCTCCATGGAGATAGCAAAATCTTCGTTTATACTAGCAACATGGCTTATTCACATGCTCTATAGTTTTCCCGATACTGGAATTAGAGATATTGCTCGTAAGTCGTTGCTTGAGCAATTTATACAGATGCTGCAGTCAACGAAGAACCTCGAGGAAAAGATCTTGGCAGCTCTTGCTTTGAGAGGCTTTATTACTGATTTAGGTAAGGCTGGATTGACTACTTAGCAAGTACATAAACAGGATTTTATGAATCTTATTGGTAACTGGTGCTTGGTCTTTATGTTATAAGGTGCACTTAGCGAACTGGGAATATACGCGAAATGTTTATGCAGAAACTTGAGGAAACTTAAAAAGTACTCAACAGTAGTCTGTGATATAATGAAAACCTTGATGAACTTGCCATGCATTGATGCTGTAAGTGACTTTTATGCTAAATAAGTACTTAACTAATAGTTGTGCATCTTTTACATGTTCTAATAGTTAGAACTGCAGGCAGAATTATGGTGTTATACTGAATGTCCTGAGATGGATGTTTCGATGAATGGAGAAGTTCTTTGTCTGCTCCACGTAAGAGGTCGGTTAATTAGTAGTCATTCCGATGGAACCATCAAGGTAAGATCCTTCCTAGTAAGCAGCCATAGTTCCTTTTGATCATCTGCTGCTACATTTCTCCAACATGAATATCTTTCTTTGTTCAGGTATGGGAAACTGGAAAAAGAAATCCTCGGTTAATTCATGAAACTCGTGAACACTCAAAGGCGGTTACATGCCTTTACGTGTCATCTTCATGTGATAAACTGTATAGTGGTTCATTGGACAGAACAATCCGGGTAACCTCTCCTTCTAGCAACAAGCTCTGTTTAAGTCTAATCAAAGTGACTAAGAAATGCTTAATTCTTAAACATAGCCTTATAATCTCTTAAACGAAGCACCAGAGTTCAACTAAGGATTTTAACAGTACAACGCTGAGAAAGCCTTTTGAAGTGATCGATCCCTAAGAAACATCTTAATCTCGGTATGCTGAATACTAAAAGGCTTCATTATCGTTATAAAATCTTGTAGGTTTGGGCTATAAATCAAGAGGAAATCCACTGTCTTCAAGTTCATGATGTGAAAGAGCCGGTGCTTGAGTTGATAGCTAACACTCATTTTGCATGCTTCACATCTCAATCAACAGGAGTCAAGGTCAGTAGTCTTGATTTATTTTAACACGAGTTTCTCTTGTCACGCGAGACTTGTTAACCTAAGACAACCAACCATAAATGTTTATTCAGTAAACTAAACCTTGAGCTAACAGTGCAAATGACTCACCAACCTCAAATTTGATAGGTTTATAATTGGTCAGGGGTTCCCAAGCATATAAACTTCCAAAAATATGTCAAGTGCCTTGCCATTATGGGTGATAAGCTTTATTGTGGATGCACCGGTTATAGTATTCAGGTACTCCTTCCGTTTCATTCTACATATCTTTAGTCTAAGACGACAAGATTAAAAAGCCTTCTCTGACTTTCTTAAACTCCGTTTCTAGTCAAAACCAGACAAATAAATTGAATCAGAGAGAGTCATACTATGAGCATTTCAGAGTTTCCCTACATTCCTCTATTGATGTCATATTCTTGATTAGACAAATGACATGACACTGAAAACCAAATGAAACACATGACAGGAAGTTGATTTAAGCACTCAAACATCAACAACATTTTATGCTGGTGCCAAGAAGTTGTTGGGAAAACAGAATATCTATTCCCTCCAAGTACAGAAGAACGTTGTATTCGCTGGTGGTTCATTAGTTGATGGAATGTCAGGGAAGGTAATACACATTTTCTCATTGATTACAAGTTTAGTCACAATTAGATCATCATGACATGATTTGTCAATCTCAATAATCGCGCTCGTGAAGGTATTTACTCTCCCTAGCAAGGCCGTCATTGGAACACTTACAACCGGTTCAGACATCCAACGACTAGCAGTAAACAACGATTTGATATTTTCCGCGACAAAATCAGGCAACATAGAGGTATGGTTGCAAGAAAGAGTAACAAAGATGACTTGTATTAAGATGAAAAGTGGTGGACAGAGTAAAATAACATCTTTAGCTGTGGATAAAGATGGAGAAATGATATTTGCTGGTTCTATTGATGGAAAAATTCAGGTTAAATGCATAAATATTATGTTATTAGCTATGCTTATCACATAAGTTACAAGTTTATTCCTAGTGATTCAATGTTTTATGATCATTGCAGGTTTGGCGTTTGGATTAAAAAAAGGAAAAATTGCTTGGAATTGGAAATGTGACAATTTTTTAATACTTCATGTTACATTTTTAATATTCTATGTCATATTTCAAGAACCATAATGTAACTTTTAAATATTCTACTAAAAATGTACTAGCAGTGTAAAGAAAATTATTTTTGTTTATTGTTTACTTTCTTTTAAGTTTTGATGTTTTTCAGAAAAAATGTGTCAGGGATGTGTATGGTTGGTTCGATTTGGTCTATGTATTATTGGTTTAATTTATCTTCTTTTTTTTTTAATTTTTGAATATGCTAAATCAATATAAATCAATAAATAATTTTTGTCAGTTTTTGGTCATTAACGATTCGATTTTCATTGTATCCGATAAGAAAATGCTCATAAAATAAATCATGACTTCTCACTTCTTTTAACAATTTGTCGTGTTACAATGAAACAAACAAATTAGCTGAAATGCTTTGATACAGTGATACAACAAATATAATGAGAAATTGAATCAATAAGAGTAGATGTAGTCCTCTACAATGGCCATTGTAACATTATTCTTCTCATGCGTAATATTCGTTACGATAACCATATAATAATAATTTAGATGTTGGTTCGCCTCGAAGATACAGTCAATTGAGTGTTCTATACTCAATTCGACAAAGTCTGTTGTAAATGGTTTTCTATACTTTAATTTTTTAAAATTTGAATACAAGTTTAATAAATTGGTTAAGGGTTATAAGATATCACTTTTTAGGAAAAAGAAAGAAATATAGAATAAAAATTAAATCCAAACAATTATAGCTAATCGTTATCCATCACTATCATGCATATTGATTATGGGTAGAAAAAGAAAAAAACAAATAAGTAATGTATGCTTTAAAATTAAAAAAAGTTAAAACATTCAAAAATATATGAAATATTTGTGTGCACTCAAATTTCGTGTCCAGTGTATTTGTGTGCTTAATTTTGTATACAGAAAAATATATATTAAAATAGCTGTTTTTTTTCTTTGAACCGTTAGTTTCTTCCTATCATGCCTTAATTAAAAAATGTTGGGAAAATGCACAAGTATCCCTCAATCTATGCCCGAAATTACAGAGACACATTTATATTATACTAAGGTCCTATCACCTCTGAACTTATTTTATAAGTAATTTTCTACCCCTTTTTAGCCTACGTGGCACTAGTTTGAAAAAAAAAGTCAACCATCGTTGGATCCACAAGATAGTGCCACGTAGGTCGAAAAGGGGTAAAATATTATTAATAAAATAATTTCAGGGGGTAATACGTTCTTAATATAGTATAAGTGTGTTTCTGAGATTTCGAGCATAGGTTGAGGGGGTACTTGAACATTATCCCAAAAATGTTTAATCTTTTATATCTTATGAAAAATTATAAAAAGTTGAGCTAGATTTGACTAAGTGAGAATGATTATTTTTTTATGATCACGAACTAATATTGGATATTAATGAAAAATTACTAAAGACTGCCTAGAAGACTGACTTAGCTAATGATTTTTAGGACGAATTCAAACTAAAATAATATGATTGGCACGTGGAAGAACGATATCAACGTTATGAGTGTTTGAAGAAGTTTCTTAGCTAGGGATCGTTCCAATCGCACATCCTTTTTTATTCAGCCAAAACTCTTCTGCTATAAAATAAATATTTTCATCATTTTGCAACCGCTTGGCTTTGACTAATTTTTGTTTTTGTAGCTCCTTAGCAATTGTCTTTTATTGTTTTGAAAATGCCAATACGTTCAATAAAAAAGAATGAATTTCAAAGAAAATACAAGGAAAATTGTATTCAAGTAAACATAAAATATTACTGAAAATAAATACATATAAGGGTTAATATTTTAATGACGAGGATAGAGATAATCAAAGAGAGATCACTTAAACTTTTTTTTTCTTTCAAAAGTTACACTACATATACTATATATTAAATATTAATTTTATACTTAATTATGCATTAAATCTTCAACGTTTTTAACAAGATTCATGGCTTCACTAATTGATTGAATGTTTATATGAAATCGTCAAAGGCTAGTTTATTAAGAATCTGATTTTAATTATGAATTTATTATATCTTATAAAGAAATATTTGGGCTAACTCAACCCTGTAATAAGATAACTAGTATGGATCTGTAACTTTTAACATAAATTAGTAATATTTTGGGAAGACATCTTATGTCAATTACTCGTATAAGATTTTTCTTTACAAATTGTTAAAAAATGTATAGTTATACATTTATATTCAAATTCAAAAATTATAAGTTTCAAAACTTGGTTCACCTTTGATAAAAATACAAAACATTACAAGCAATAAAATTATGAGTTATCAGCTTTTGTTTGTCAAAAGAAAAGAAGAAAAAATCAGTTAATTTGTATGAGTATAAATCTTGCACCTTAATTCTTTCTTTGTGCGGCATTGAGCGCAAAAGAACTGGTTGTTTATAAATATCTACACAATCATAAATATTTCTGTGATAGTCTACACGCATAAATTTATTTCACTACGAATTATTTATTAAAAAATGAAATATAAAATTTGTTAATATGAAAATTATACCTCAAGGATGAGATCTACATTTCGACTAGACTCATAACCTTCAAACGAGCAAATGGCAATGGTGGTCCAAACTAAAATAATGAAGCATATAGTTTTAAACATCAACGCCATCTATGTTTTTCATTATATTTCTGAAATAACCCATATATATAGTGCAGAAAAAATGGTTATTTAGTCAAACATGATATGCAATGTGATTATCTAAATGTAAGATTTGAATAATGAATAATATTAATAGTAATAATAATAATAATATAATTAGGATCCCAGTGTTAAAAGACTTGAACTTAATTGCCTTTAATATTCAAATATAATGAATAATATTATTATCAAATTCAATCATTGCACAAAGACACTCCAAATTAACTAGCATCTCTTATAGAATTCAAAAAATTATACTATCAGTTTTGTTTTTAGAAATATATATATGTATGTATGTATGTATGTATGTATGTATGTATAATGTGTATTTGTATATGTATAAAAGAGGAGAAAGACAAAAGAGAGGAGAAAGACGACATAACTATAGCTAAAATTATGTTGCGAGCGTAATTAATTCAAATTATAATTATTAGCTAATTAACTAGGATATTTTTATTTATTCATGTAATTTTCCCTTTTAAAAATGACAAAGTTGTATATAATGACAAATTAATAATTTAAATTAAATGCTATAACCACACTTTGATTTAATTGTATCATGTAACAAACTGTTTGTCAGTTGCCTCTCTCCCTCAAACTCTCGCTCGCCACACTCCCTCTCTCGTTCCCTCCTTCTCTCGCTTTTATACAAACACAAATGTATAAAATGTGTTTGTTTTTGTATAAAGCGAGAGAAAATTATATATATACATATATTTTCATTCTCCTATCTCCTCTCTCCCAGATCTCGCTCTTCACTCTCTCAGATCTCGCTCGTCTTTCTCACATATACAAACAGAAATGAAATGTATAAATTACGTTTTAGTTTGTATAAAGCGAGAGAAAATTGTATATACACATGCAAATACATATATATATTCGTCCTATACACTTATGATTATACAATACAAATATTCCCCTGCCCAATTTTCTTTTGTCTTTTTCTTTTTCTCGTTTTATACATAAACATTTTATACAATCGGTCTTTTGTATACAACTATTTTCTTTTGTATATGTATGACGAATTATACAACTGGTTTCTTTGTATATGTATACCGAATTATATAACTATTTTTTTTATATATGTATAATGAAATATACATATTTACATTTGCTATGGAGCATAACTATATATATATATTTATGTTTGTTATGGAACACAATTATGTAAAATATAGCTATAGTATATATTTTTAAAAATTGGACATATTTTTGGGTAAAGCAAAAAGGCCGAGTGGCCCTTTTGCATAATTTTCCCTAAAAAACGCTTACAAATAAAGCCTAAACCGCAAATAAGTCCTACACCTTAATAATGAGATTGCATACCATGTGTGTTTAAGTATGTCAATTATTTTAATTCATAAATAGGGTTTGGTCTAATTTAAAAAGAAAATCTAAATTGAATAGTAATTTTATTTGAATTTACTATCATAAATAAGTTATTACATTTTTTATAGCAATTACTGAAATTCTCTATATCAATTAAATAAATTATTGTACTTTTTATAGCACATAATTTCCCTCAAATCTCCATATTTTGTTCGACTTTTTATTTTATTTTATGCTTTTAGGCATAAAAATAATTTATTCCAACTTTATGATGTTGAAAGAACTATTGAATTTATAAAGTAAAAGTAAAAGTACCATGATCAAGATTTGTTATGGCAAGGTAAAATGCCCTCTACTTATTTGATAAAAGGTTTGAACAAATTGCGGGCATATAATATATGAATTTTCAAGTTTCATTTTCTTCTAAAGTAAATTTAGCAACTTTTGAATTTTAATGTTATGTTGTATATATGTGGAATTAACTCATTATACTGATCCTTGTATTTTATTTATATGGGTAGTTTTTCTGTTGGTGAAAAAGGTACGTATAATGAAAATTGTTGTGGAATAATATTGAGAAACCTATTATTTTGTCATTCAACATATGCAAGTTGCCTTGTTTTCAAGTTCGAAATACACAAATCCCAAATTATTCGCCTATGAATAACAGGGGATGTTTATTGCACATTTTAGGATAGTTAAACGATGTGTTTATTCAATGATTTACCAAAATATTAATAATATTTTTGCCTACAATTATATCATAAGGATATAACATAAGTTTGAGTTATACGTAAAGGATGATTTTAACCAAAAAATTCTACTTTTATGAATATGGTATTTTGAATTTGAATGCTTTCTTTTATCGAAAAAGAATTGCTCTGACCATTTTTACTTTCTTTTAAATAACTTTAATATTTATGGGTTTTGAATAATAGTTGAGTTGATTGTGATGTTGAGATTATCAAAAAAGAATTATGATGTCGTTAGTGAACAAGTTTAAGGAGAGAATTGCCTTCTTTTTATATATATAGATGCTGAAATTGTATAGCCACTTCAGTCGTGCTCGTCCTTTCTCGAAAGTATCTTTTTTCTTGGAACATGGTCAACCAGAAATTATTATGTTCGCGATTCTCCATCCACCGATGGACAAAATGCTCCAGTTTTCCATTCTCACATGAGGCCTTCTCTGCTTCAGTTTGTATTTTCAATTCCATTACCTTCTTCCTTAGCATCCTCCTTTTCTGGGTCCTTATCAGCTTAGATGATTTCTATTATGCTGGACTCTCTCCTACGACCTCCTTCTCAGGTCTCGATTTCTGTGCGGCATGAACCCAGTGATCAGTTGGTGGGACAGTAGACGGTGTTTGAAATAACCATTGTTTATTCAATCGAAATCTCATAAGAATGATTCATTCAACCTCGGTATCGGCAACCAAGACACCCTTCTCTGTCGAATGAATCTTCAAATCATCATCTTCAAACCACGACTGGGATAAATTCTCTACATCAAGTAAAAAAGTTGATGTATTTTTCATAGCAATTGAATAATTAATTGTTAATTGGTTATATCAATCATATTCAATGATAAATAGGGTGGTCTTAGTCTAATTTTTTTTTTTTTTAAAAAAAAATCTAAAATTTGAATTTGCTAACATATATAAGCAAATTATTGTATTTTAAATAAAATAAAATTAGAAGAGCTCTGTATTTTAGTGGACCTTATATAAACCGCCATTTCCAAAACTCCTTTTCTATATTGAAAATGGCGGTAGCAAATTTGAGAGATTGATCGTTGAAGAAGAAGTTTGATTGTAACAATTTGTATTCAAAACAATGGCTTCACGCAAAAATCTCTCTCGTAGAAGCAGTGATTCTTTCATATTGTCGAAGAAACGAAAGATTGAAAATGAAACCCTAGAAGATTGTATCAGTGGGTTGCCGGACGAAATCCTCATACAAATGCTCTCTCTTTTGCCCACCAAAGACGCCGTCGCGTCATCTCTACTGTCTAAAAGGTGGCGTAATCTCTGGACTCCTATTCATAGTTTCTATTTCTCTAATGCAAATTACTTTGACGTTAGGAAGTTCAAATCCTTTGTAGACAATGCTTTAATTCATTCTACCTCTACCGAAATCAAGAAATTCGTACTCGATTTGCGTACTACACTCTGGCAACCTAAATTGTGGATATCTGATTCAAAAATCAGTCAATGGATTGATTTTGCTGTGGGAAAAGAAGTGCAAGATGTTGCGATTTATGCACAGCCATATCATTCACATTTCTCTTATGAATTGCCTCAATCTATGTACACTTGTTCGTCGTTGATTACATTGACTTTGACAAATTGGGTGTTTCATAAACGACTGAACATAGCTTGGAACTCTCTAAAGAGCCTAACGCTGCACTTAACATCTTTAGACGATGACGATATTGTGAAGTTACTGTCAAGCTGTCCTGTTTTGGAAGCTATGGAGCTGTCGTCTTGTGAGAAGTTTCGTAGTCTAAAAATTACTTCAAATTTAAAGAGACTAACATTGTCAAACCATTTGTTGCCTGACGTTCAAGGAAATGAGGTTTTGGAAATTGATGCCCCACATCTTAAGCATTTGGATATTTCAGGGTATCTTGGAGAACTCAAGTGTAGGCTAGTCAATGTCTCCTCTTTGGTTATTGCCAGCCTCACTTTTAGAGATATGTGTATTACTGTTGGCAAGAGGGAATCTGAGATTGATGAAGACGAGTGTCCTTCTTATCATCAAGCAACCAGAAACCTTGTTCTGGACTATCTTGAGAAGTTGAGTAATGTGACAGAGCTGATAATTGGAAGTTGGTTTGCAGAGGTTTGTTTTTATTTCAAGTGGTTGTCGATTACATTTATTTGTAGTTGCTTTCTTCTCGAACTTTTACCTATTTCTCTGAGATTATTTCAACCAGGTCGTGTTCATGTTGCGACTTGAAAGTGTGATTCTACCAAAATTGAGATGCAAATGTCTAACTCTAAAGCTGGGTGTATCGAAGTCTAATATGTATGGTATAGCCAGTCTATTGCAAAACTTGCCTCGTTTGGAGTCACTCAACATACACATCAAATCTGAAATCGTAAGTCCTCTCGATATCTGCTCTTTTTTTTTTTTTTTACGTTTATTCAAGATTTTTGAAGTTTTAAACCACTTTCCCTCAAAAGGAGTAAGTATCTTAAGGAGAATGCAAATATAACATTAATAATCGCTTAGAATATTTTGTTACCATAGAACAAAAAAACTAAGTGATCAGGGTAGTTGCTTTTTGTCCAGTTAACGGGCTCAAGAAATGATCATCGACAAGTATACCTCTTTTTTTCATTTACTGTATGAGTATTTATGATAGTCTATTAGCTATTATAATCATTTGCTGTGAACTGTTCAATATTTATGGGTTTTGAGATCATTTAGTGTAATATTTCCATTATGCTGTAGACCTACTTTGGGTCCTGACTATATTCTTTGTTCCAGTATAATGATTCCTCCTGCAAGCATGTGCAAAGCTATTTGGACAAAGTAAATGACATCAATTTCTGGCGTTGGATTCAAAACCCTCTGTTTCCTAATCTCAAGAATGTTAAGATTGTTGGCTGCGTAGGAGAATGTATCAGGATGTGGTCTACAACGGGTTTTTGTAAACTTTTCAAATTTTTGAAGTTTCTACTAAAGAATGCAAAGGCTTTGCAGAAGCTTGTTATCGTAGAAGAGAGAAGAACATGCACTTTTTGTTCAGAGAGCTGTGTGTCGCGGCATTTATTGAAATTAGCTGAGAAAATGTTAAGCACTCCAAGATCATCTGGAAATCTTGTGATTAGTTACCAGGAGATTGCTTAGCATGACCAGGTTGGAGGTTGTTTTGTTTCAGCATACTGGAGCTTTTGATTTACTGCAGTTGTGATTTTCAACTATGGCATTCGATGGCTGCTTGGTTTCTTAGAAGCCTATGTTTGTTGCACTCTTGACATTGCATTGCAACATTGTTTTCTCGAAACTGTCAAGATTGGCGAAAACCTACAAATGACAGGTTCCTACTGTTTTGCTTAAGAAAATAATCTGTAGCTGTTGTACATTTTGAGCCAACAAACCCACTTTCTTGAGTAAAGTAACTGCTACTATCTCTATTTGTTATAGTTTACTTATGGCTGTGTGTGCCCGGAGTCCACGAAATCTGAAGCTTGTAGATGCTTTAGTTTCTTTGATGGATATTCCACAAAGATTGCAGTATATAGAAAGGATTATTTCTCAGGCCAAAGCAGATAATACGATTCATGAACTTAGACTGTGACAAATATCGATCATATAAATGTGTTGAACTTCATCAATGTTTCAATCTACTTCAATTGTTCAGTTTTGCATGTTGCTGACTCTGTTTTTTTTCTCTTTCCTTTCTTAATACACGATTTGATCGAAATAAGCTATTATTTAAACTACTTCACCAAAATCAATTCAGTGAAAAATCTTTAGTTATCTTCCTAAAATGATGAGGAAAATGAGATGAGATGTAGGAAAAGTAAGTATATATTGTACATAATGTTGTATTTGTAAGAAATTAAGTTTTTGGAAAAATCCTTTTGGCCATAAAAATTTGGCCAGAATGGTAAAAGGACATGTTTACGATGGTGGTGTATAAATTTAAGTATTAACCACTATCAATAAAAAAAATTGTCACTCCTAATTTTTATGTTTGTATTATAGTTTTGTCTTACAAACTGTAAAATAACTTGTTTCTCCTAGTCATCCAAGAGAAAAATAATTAAGCGAAGCCCTCATATGTGAACATTATTTCAATCCCTACCAATTCAAGTCCTAATAAAAATAGTGTGGTTGATTATGAGGTTAAAACTAAGTTATGGACACATATTCTTTCTCTGTGAACATTATTTCAATCCCTACCAATTCAAGTCATAATAAAAATAGTGTGGTTGATTATGAGGTTAAAACTAAGTTATGGACACATATTCTTTCTCTGAAACAAAATTATACAAGGTTGTATTGTTTATCAGAAAATATCACAGATGGAAACAAAGTCTTTTGAAGACTCCTCGATGTTCGTTTTTTTACTATAAAATTGAAGTTGACCTGCATTTGAAATAAATAAGATAGGCCAAATATATCGATTTTCTTAAAATGTGCATGTAAGTCTTAACTTTATGGTATTTTTTGTTTTGGATATTTTTGCTTTTTTATATGCTCTACTTCACCTTTAATCGTTTGGTTAGAAACAAATTATCTTGGTAACTTATTCAAAATGTATATGTGATAACTTATTCCAAAACCAAAATTTTATCCGTGAACTGTTTTTTTATCCAAAATTATTTATTTTTATCCTTCACACCAAATGTGTAACAACCCCATTTTACTTCTCACAACAAAACTTCTAATTTTCTTGCTCTTCATCTTCAAATCAGTGAAAATAAGTTTTATTCCAATTAAAAATATTTCAAACAAGTGCCACATATAAGATATTTCAAAAAAGAAAAAATCAGCTTCAAATAACCAATAAAATCATAGTTCAAATTGTATAGGGTCATTTTGGAATTATCAGATGGGTTTGGGCCGTTCATTTGGCCTTTTAAGACATTAAAAATGGACTATAAGTCCAAATTATAATTTTTTTTAAAAAATCAATAAAATCATAGTTAAATTTAACATGGCGCCGATTCCTTCTCAACTCTATCGTACAAAAGATACATAATATTTTTAATATTATTACTTTTATTTTCAGCTTTTATTTGTCTGGGCTTATTTTTAAGAGTTAAGAATAGACTATCTACTAGTATAGAATATTTATCTTTATAATGTCAAATCTATGGACTTCTATTATTTCTGATTCCTAAAAAGACTTTAATTAGAGGGGCCAATGATGATTATTGATGAGCAGAGAAGGATCCACCCCTGGTCCAATGTTGGACAAAAAGAGGCCTTTACCATCCTAAATATTGCCACTGTAATAAAGTTACTACACTAAATAGCCCTTCTCCTAAAACTAAGACAAGCAGATAATTGTCATTTTTCCCTTTTTAACAGTTGCCACACAGAGAGAAACACAATGCTACAACAAGACATTTTACCAACTATAAAACACAAACTAATGCCGTTACCTACAAAGTTCAACCCGAAATGCAGCTTCAATGATCAGGCTAGTGTGTTTTTTAGCAACCACTTCCACATAGAGCTTGACTAGCAGTCGATCATTAAGCAAGGGTTGCTCTTTTGCCTTTTGCATCTCTTGACTGTACATAGACATGGTTGTTGGTAGTTAATGATATAAGAAAGCAATAGAGATGTAAATCATCAACCACACCAGTAGTAAGTAAAGAACACGGTACCTGTGCAGCCACTGATCGTTTTGAATCCAAAAACTGACTGTAGATATCATATAATCGCTGCTTTTCAGCATCAGAAACAGATGATTTTGCCTTGGATGCAATTGATTTCAGAAGAGCATCAGAGATGACCGGCTTCTTATCGGGCTTCCCAGCGTTTTCACTATCTAGAAGATCATGGACAGCCTCAAGCTGTGCATCAGAGAGAAGAGCTTGGAGGTCAGCTCCACTGAATCCTTCTGTCAAACGAGCTACGACATCCAAATCGACATCACTTGCCAATGGTAACTGCGTATCAAGCAAGTAAATCAGTTTACTGTCTTCATCTAACTGAAGTGTATGCTTTAGAGTTAATTAACGGACCATCGTCAAAGCAAAAGCTTTTACTTGAAAGTAACTTATCCCAGAATGTCTTCATCCCTCCCAAAATTACTCATAGGAACACTCATGTTTCCCTTCTACCATTTCTTTAACACTGGTAATGAATATCATTTAAAAAACACTTCGCTGTTATATTTCGTAAATACACAAAGATAGGAAGGAAGAGAAAACCAATTCTGGTAAAGCCTTTTCACTCTACTTCCAAGGAAGCCTGAATGGAAGTCAAAAATCAAAAGCCTTTACTTCTAGAACCCAACTTTTAACCTAATTTTCTTCATCCTTTGCCCTGAGAATACAACAAAGGAGATATTTCATTTGCAAGCTCTTTAGTCAAGTCATCCCTTTGTGTTTCAAGGTTATTCATAAATTGAATTCAGCCACAATTTCTCCAGCAAATATGAGCAAATCCGACCAAGTCAAGCCCCATTGCCATGTAGCTGAATGTGGAAGAAGCATATAAACCTTGTCACAGTTTTGAAGGAACTTAAGGCTACCAGCTTGGAGCTTAATGTATCCAACTTGCTGAGTTAACTTGAAACTGTAGATAAGCTGACAATTAACAATCCTGTTGCTTGCGTCTGCTCTCTTATTCAACCTTAATTGACTGGGATTGATTTTCACGGAAATTAAAAGATAAAACTGAAATATTGTATTGAGTTTGGCGAGGATAGTATAAAATATTAGATTGCAAAAGTTCAGTTGATATGACGCCACAGCAGCTTAAAATAATACAAAAGGCAATACCAACCTAGTTAGGGATGTAGACATGGTTGTTTCATATAGCAGTACTAGTTTATATTATCGTTTAATTTGTGTGGAGGAAAGAAGTTTAGCCATTATATTGGAAAGAACTCATACTTTTTTCACCAAGTAAAACAGAGAGGACGCAAGTTAGAATGCAGCAGGTGGATAATCAACTTGTATGCAGTGTTTCTTTGCAAAAAAATTTAGAAATAGTCACATCAACATTATTCTAATTCCTATTGCTTTTCTACTTATCAGTTATGTAAAAACAATCAGTCAAAATTATTAATTATTAATTAATTTGAATGAAACTTGAATCTGGAAAGGCATACCCTGGACCTACTATTCATGATCCACATATTTAACATCAATTTGCGATTTGATTGTAATTAGTGCCCAGTCAGAACTCAGACTTACTTTTCTTGATAGAACTGAAAGAATCTCCGACCTTTCATGCTGTGAAGGAAAATCACAGAAGAGAAGCCGATCCAGCCTTCCAGGTCGCAGAAGTGCAGCATCAAGCAAATCAGGTCTACTGCTTAAAATGAAGACAAGAAGGTCAAACTTGATTACAAAAATTACATCACGATCAGACAACCTCAAAAGCAAGGACATATGGTACATGGTTGGGTGCTTTTATCCATTTGGCTGTTAAAGTTCCATTTTAAGGTCATGTAACACTATAATAATGAATTCAATTTCATCATTCAAACTCAGAGGTAATTGATGTACCTTTTAAAATAAATGCCATTAGGTCAAAAGGGATAATATCCATGAAACAAAATTACTTTCCAGTGGAGACATTCTCGCAGACATGTCATTAGAGGAATGTTGTTACATAATAAAGATAATTAGAGGTAATTAAAAAAGGATTAAGTCAAAGAGAAAGCAGATGTTGATCTATAGAATATTTTAGATGTCTGTTACGCTTGTGCTCCAGCTCACACGTACGTACACACCTATCCGAATATATACATGTGTGCGCACATCACGAATTATGAAGTAAATCACTCAATAAAAATCTCGTCGTTTCAAAGCCAGCATTATAGTGCCAAGAACCAATAATGTCACATGATAAATAGGGATACCAGCTTGAAAGACTCTAGCTTGGTGTTTAAGGCATTACACACTTTTGGACCACCTAAGCTTGATATGGTTACAGTACTTAATAATCTCCTCAACTAAGATTCTAAACTAAACGGACAAAAATAAATAAACCAAGAGCTTTCAATTGTTTCATTCTGGACTTTTTGTCCCCTTTTTATAGCATATGTTGTGCAGGAAGTAGTTGACTTCTAGAGAGTAAAAGAAAAGAATTTTTTTAACCTCATTTTTCCTTTTTTTTTTTTTTTTTGAGAATTGGTAAACATTTTTTCCTAAATTTATCCTCCTACTAATATATCAAAGATATAAAACAAGCTAAAAATTCTTTCTACTACATTAGTAACATTATAAAATGAATATATCAACTCAATTTTAATATTAGGGCGTGTTTGGTTGCAATTTTTCATGTTTAGTTGATCAAAAATGTTTTAAAAAACGTCTCCTTTAAATTAAGAAAATCACTTCCGTATTGCAATAGGGAAAACAAATTTCATAATAGGTATTCCAAGCTCATTTTCTCCTCCCTACTTCCCAATGCCCCTCAAACCCTCAACCCTTGACTAACCACCCCTTACTCCACCACGAAGTGTTTTCCTAGATTACATTTTTTTTTAATTTAAAGGGTGGGCAATGCCCATATATAAACTAAATCAGAAGTGCATAGAAACAAGAAAACATTTTCCTTCATACCAAACATTCCCTCAATCTTCGTGCTTATTGTAAGAAAAAAAGATCCAAACTTGCCCTAGTATTATTCAATTGCTCAATTTTGCCTTCAGTCACTCTTTTGGTCTATTCATAGCTTTATCAGAAGCAAACTGTCTCATATTTGTCCTTACCATGAAATGGGAGGTTTCCACGTGTCCAAATTCCTCAAGAAAAAGGTCCAAATTTATCCTTCAACTTTCGACAATGCTTAAATTACCCACAGGTTAAAGCTCCAATAGAGGTCAAGAGAAAAATGAGTGTCTTTCCTAACAGGGAGAATATTATACCAAAAGTTTAACGGAGGCAAAGTTGCTCAATTTGAGTTGTACACACATAAATTGACCCTTTTCCCCTTTTTTAATGTGTAATCTCCACTAGAGTGATGATGAAAAAGGGTCAAAGAATGGCTTTATTATGTAAATTCCTCAGTAATGCATGTCTTGGTATAAAACAATTCCATCCTAGCAATTAAGTTTCTTTCTGCGTGATCAGGAAAATTCAATGGTTTGAGACTTCAATTGGAAACAAACTTGGAAACTAACTGATGAACTGTCCCCTCATATGCATTTATCTGAGTCTTTCAATTTGCATATGCTCAACCAACTAATAGGCCAAGAACGGACAAAACTTGCCAATGGATGAAATTCAGGTACCACAATATCCAAAACCTTGAAAGTAATAATAAACAAAGACATCCTGTTAGTAGGCGCTAACCTTGTGGCAGCAAATACAAACACACCCGTTAACACTTCAACACCATCCAATTCCGTGAGAAACTGCATCAAATGAACAAGGATGAAAATTATGCAAGGTAAATAGAGAATAAAAACAGCAAATGATATGGACAAGAAATAACCTGATTAACAACTCTATCAGTGACACCAGTGTTGTCATGGCCTCTCTTTGGTGCGATAGAATCAAATTCATCAAAAAAAAGAAGGCATGGTGCTGCTGCAGCTGCTTTTGAGAATATATCTCGAACCTAAAACAAAACAATTAGTGTCAACTAGCCAAAATCTCTAAGAGAGCTTAGACACTACGACTTGGGGAGTTGACAATTAGACTTGAGAAAGAAGATTAGAACTTTTGACAGGGTAAAAGATGATACACATCCTATTTTAGATAGCTATTGGATCTTTGGAACACATTTAAGGCTTTGACCTATCTACTATGTGAAAACTTGAAGATGTGAGTAGGAACCACAAGATTTAACTTTGTTCAGTTTGGCCTTATCTAGAACTTCACAAATCAACCTTCTCGGCAATGGGTTGGGATGGAGATAAGGGGAAATTGGACCCAAAAGAATTGATATTCCATACTTTATCCTTGATGTTTAAGATATTTTTGGCTTTTACTTCTTTACTTTTTTTATTGGGAGGTAGAAGTGTAGGAAGGTAGTGGTGGTTGGTGAGGGAATTTGGCATCATCATCATCATAAAAATATGTAATCCGGGGAAGTGGAGAAGTTGCAAATTCACTTACAGCTTGCTCAGAAGCACCAATGTATTTATTCAGCAGTTCAGGACCTTTGACTGAGATAAATCTTAGTGAGCATGCAGCAGCTGCAGCACCAACAATGTGTGTTTTGCCACAACCAGGGGGGCCATATAACAGAACATTAGACCGCATCCTTAGAGGAGCTTGTGCAAATATATTTGGAAATTTGGACGGCAACTCAATCATCTGACAGAGTAAAAAACAGGAACTTCATATGCTGAACAAAATGATCCAAACTAAAGTTGACATGAAATATAAAAACACACCTTTAAATAAGGTTCATGCAAACCCTAGAACATGACTTCTGTTCAGCTCAACACTCAACACAACTTAATACATAATACAAAGGGATTTACAAAAGAAAATAATTTGAGCATGGTAGCAAGAAAATATGATAGCAAGATATAAAACAAATAAAGCAACAGAAAATAATAAACATTGAAGAAAATGAACTACGCGACCACTAAATAATACTACCTATAAGGAGAAGTGGAGATGAGGCTAGCCACTTGCCTCTTCCGCACAAAGTGCGAGAACACTCGACTACCTACTAAGCTTCTAGCCTAATCCTCGACCTCCACATCTTCCTAGGGTCAAGTCCTCGATAAGTTAAAGTTGTGTCATGTCCTATCTAATCACCTCCCCCAGTTCTCCAGCTTACCTTTAACCCCCCCCCCCCCAACTCATGTTCCAGTCAACCTCTCACACCTCATTACTTACTGGCACATCCACGCTCCTCCTCTTCACATGCACGAACATCTTAGTCTCACTTCTCTCATCTTGTCTGCCACTCAGACCAATCCCACTTTGCACCGTAAAACTCCATTCTTAATCATATCTCTCCTAGCATGCCCACACAAACATTCGAGCATCCTCATCTCTGCTACATTCATCTTTAGAGCGTGGGTGTTCTTGACTGGCAAGCACTCTGCCCATATCAATAATGTTGGTTTAACCACCACCATGTAAAATTTACCTTTAAGCCTTGGTGACACGTTCTTATCGAACAAAGTTAGACAAAAACCAAAAAAGAAAAAAAGGAGTGCAAGCTAAACCTAGTTTAGAGTTTCTGGTATTCCATCATTCTGGCAAGCCAATCAATAGTTGATGTTTCTGTCCCACTACTTGATTAATAATTTTTTCATTTTCACTGAAGCTAACGCACCGGTTGATAATCACTTAGGAAAATTATAACCATTCTACCACAGGAACAACAGTTAGTAGTTGCTTACAAGTACAAAAACATTGTTAATCATGCAGGACAGTCAACTGCATTTCCACCACGATTTTTCTCCAAACAAGAAGCTTTGGCTAGCCGTTCACTCACTGTCGATGGTGTGCCATTTAGTTCGTCCGTTGTAGTAGAGCAAAGAATGTGCCGATGGAAGGTAGCTGCATGCAGAATAAAAGAAAAGAGATTGACATCCGACAGCTCCTTGTCCTTTCCATCCGGAGGTTATGTTGACATCATTAAGTTTCTATTTTTTATTATTATTTTGATAAGGTAAAGCTACGGGTGGCAAAATTAGTTCAAACCCATTTCACCTTCCCAACCAGCCCAAGTTGTAATGGGTTGAGCATGCACTACATCAAAAATGGATTATATTTGGGCACAACCCAACTAAACCCATCTATTTTCAGTAGCCCAAACCAGTCCATAATTTTAGCACAGATTGACCCGTTAGTGGCCAAAAAGAATTCTTATACTTTGTCACTTTCTCTTCTAAAAAAATCTTGAAGATCACACTGGGCATGAGACATACTTAGTGGGCAGGGGCTAATGTTTATCTTCTTCCAACCTAAATTGGTGTCTGAGAAAAACCATTTTAATACCTTCCATAATTTTTCGTTTTATTTTTAATTAGTAGTGCGACTAGGAAATTGTATCAAATTTACTTAAGCATTTATCTTTTTCTTTATTTCAATAAAAAGGGCAGCTCAACACACAAAGCATACCACGTTAGGAGCAAGAGGTGTGATGTAGACAGTCTACTCTATTGCAAGCATTAGCAGCTGCTTCCACGGCTCGAACCCGTGACTTACAGATCACACAGAGATAACTTTAACTTTACTGTTGCTCCAAAACTTCCCTTCTTGCTTTAGTTTCAAAACTGTATTAAGAATTCTTAATCTTCTGGTGCAAGCTTTATGGTGAAAGATTCTCGTGAAAAAGAATTTAATCCTTGCAACTAGGGTAGCTTTACTTAATTGTATAAACTTTTCACTTTATGTAATATTGTTAGACCCCTGATCTAAGTCACTCAATTAAATCGCAGCATAGACAAGGTATTAAGCATGTTAACTTTGTCATTGCATAAGCCAAGGAAACAAACATCCAAGGCTAAGTTGAGGACGGACTATTGACAAAGCTAAGGTGTGCAACAATGGCACCATGGCCTGATTTCAAAGTGACAAGTGAGGACCAATGACTTGAAGGCAAGGCAGCTTGGTGAGGACTTTATAAGCTTAACAAGGGAAAACGACCAGCAAAGCCAAGGCAACAATGAAAGGGCAGTGATGCCAACGTGGGGTGAAGCAATGGCATAGATTTGTGACCGTGGCTTGACAGCATTGAGTGGGAGCAATGCAAGGCTGAAATGTCTAAGTATGTCAGTGTTAGGCATGGGAACAGCTCGTTCAAAAGGCAAGCAAAGTCAAAGCTGACAGGCGGTTACAAAACACATGCCAAGCACATGACCGGCGGTTACAAAAGTGCAGCATTATCCCATTTCGTGTGGAGCTTGGTTTTGGCGCCTTGTTTGAATTATTTTGAATATACCAAGTAGTTTTGGGTTGTCAACTACATAGGAGAACCAGGCTAAGGCCAACAAGTGTTTTATTCTAATTACGCCACTTGTCGGTAGTTGGCTCACATAGTATTATAAATGTGGCGGCCAATGGTGTAATTTCGGGTTTGATTGTTCTAAGTATTAGGGAATACAAGTTAGAGAGTCAAATCTAAGTTAAGGTCTAGGGTGATCTTTAAGTGCCAAGGTTGGTACAATTTGAGAGTGTTCTTGCATTCCACTTAATTAATACAAGTTGGAAATTAAGTTTTCTGTAAAGCTGGTTGCCTTTGTCTCATTTTATATTTCCGTGGCTTTATTATAGTGTTGCTTACTGTTTTTATGTTGCTTAAACGTCCAAGACTCACTCTAAAAAAGTTGCTGCGTATGGTTCGAGTTAACACCAAACAGTCCTAAATTTGGCCAAGTGTTGGAAGGCTGAAGTCGACAAGGTTGTTGGCTGCCGAAGTGGGTTAAATCAGGGAACTATTTGTGTTCAAAGATCAGCCCCCTTACAAATATGTACTAAAACTTGTTTGAAAATATTTGGTTGTGAATGTTTATTAAAATATCTGGAAAAAAAAAGTTGGGCCAAGTTGGACTATAGCCCCTTATTTAGCCCATCTTGATCCAATCCATCTTAGCCCAGCCGAGAAATATTGGGCAGGGTTGGGCATTGGCCCATTTATTGGTTCAGAGCATCTTAATTCGCTCAACCTTAGCCATACAGCCCATTTTCCACCCTTACATAAAACCATCAACAAGTTTTTACTCCCTCTGACCCAATTTTTGTGGCACCCTTTCCTTTTTAGTCCGTCCCAAAAAGAATATTATCTTTCCTCATATGGCAACTATTTAATGGCACCAATCATTTTACCCTTATTGGATCCCACTTGGTACTTAATTATGAAGAAAATTCGACTAAAAGTAAGCACTAAAGTGACATTAATAAGGACAATTTGATAACATAACAAAGTCTTCCTTACTTCTTAAACTCCGTGCCCAGTCAAACGGAAACGCCTAAATTGGGATGGAGCCGGTCAAACGGAAACGCCTAAACTGGGATGGAGGGAGTAATTGATATGGAAGGCAGAGACAAAAAAGAATAGAAGAAAAGAGTGGAAATGTAAAAGAAATGTGAACTTTTTGATGTAGTTTCAGTGATGGCATCAGAAAGATGCAGAGAGTACAACAAACATAAATCATATAGGTCATATATCACTTTCTCTTTTTACCATCATGCTTAGCTAGACCTTTTCATCATCAAGAAGTGAACCTTTTCCTCGACATGACTCCTTAAACTTAGGTATATAAAGATAGTAAGGACCCATCTGGACATAAATATTTTGTAGCTTTTGTTCAAAAACATGTTTGGATGTACCTTGTGTCAATTTTTCACTTCAAACTTAAGAATCTTCAAGTTTCTCAGACCACTTTCTCAAGTAAGAAAAATCCAAATTCCCTCCCAAATTTTCAACATTTTTCAAGTGAAAATATATGTCCAGACACGACTTCAACTTCCAAACACTCCTTTTCAACCTAACTTCAAATACTACTTCTCAAATATCACTCAATTCATGTTACCAAGTACCAAAGAGAGTTTTTTTAGCTCCATTATATGAAGTTCTATGCTAAACATAAGGAGATAACAAAGTCCAAAGAGATGTAAGAGGTATTTACAGGGAATAGTTTTTTTATTTTCTTTTTAAGAAAGATGACAATATTTACAGAGGATAGATCACTCCAAGCCTCCAACTAAATAAACTACTTGAGAAGTGAGAACAAAGTCCAAAAAGTTGTCAATGGTATTTACAGGAGATTATTCAAATATTGTAGAAGATCTATATTGATAGATGCTAAAAGGAAGTCCACACCAATCTACTTTTTGAGGGAGTCGGAGACAATCGAAGAGGTAGCAAAATAGGAACTTTCTATCAGGGAGAACTCAACAAGGTCGAGACAAGATGATGGATATTCCAAGGAAGATCAAAGAAGATGAATGAAGGTTTATACCTAACCCTAACTGGCACTGTGAATCCAATCCCATCTACATAGATGTTCAAAGCCACGAGATGAGGGGGGTCTCTCTTACTGTTAACCCGTGTTCCTCTGATAGTTGGAAAGTGAGTTAAAATGATCAAAAGAAATAAATATGGAATCCAAACCATGGATGCAAGGGCACAAAGTTTTTACCTTTAGGTTTATCTCATCATATCAGATACAAAATGACTTTGTAAAAACTTTGAAGTACACTTACTTTTTTTCTCATCTCCAACTTATAATCTAAAATTTCCAAATCCAATACCTTCATTAAGAACAATTTTTACTCAATCAATTATAGGTTATACGAAAAACTTATTAGAACCCAAAGTTTTGAAAAAAAAAAGAAGGATACAATTTAACCTCCCATGTGTCAAATTAATGCTGGTAAAGCAAGTAAAGTAGAAGAAAACATAAAAGGGGAACAGCAATAGAAGTCGATGCATAGACATCATATAGAACTGATTGATTACAATTACATCAATGTCTCATAGGATGAACAACTATGACATTAATTTCTTTACCCATGAAGGATATACAACCACAAAAAAAAAAGATGAAAAGAAGAAAGTAAACATTTACCTCTATAATAGCATTCCGGATGTCATTAAGACCTCCAACATCCTCCCAGCCAGACCGGCCACCATCAGCAGCAGGTTTAGTGATGTCACGCATAGCCACTGGAACAAATTCATGCATGGCACGCAGGAAATCATCCTGAAACAAAACAGGTTTTTCCTGACTGCCAACAGCCAAATCACTAGACAAAAACCGGGCAGTTGCAGCATGAACAGACCTATCAACCAGTATTTCCTGAAACAAAATAAAGCCCAGCATAAATGCAAATGTACCCCTCTGATAGCTAAAGAGTGGAAATCAGAAACTCCATCAAATTATGGCCAGAACACAAAGAAAAAACTGCACATGAACACTATATTTTGGACTCACAACTTCAATGAAATACAACTTTAAGACATTAATCATTGAGATATATGATACAACCTTAAAATGGACAATATTAAAACTTTCTGTTCAGAAGCTACAATACAGTTTATGAAGTACAAATAGTTCATTGTGAAGAGATGTCGTGGAATGGTAAGGTTTCCACTACCCTTAACTAGAGGTCTCGGCTTCAAGCCCTAGGGATGGAGTCTCCTTTGGTAAGGTCGTAGAAAGTCCTAAAGAACCCCAAAGTGGGTTTTCTATGGTGTGAGTTCCAATTAGTCAGGCCAGTGGGTTCAGACTACCAGATGGAACAAATACTTCATTCTGATTGACATGCTTATCTATATGACTTTCTTCTGGATGACTATTGCCGTTTCAACAGTGGATAGAGAGATACTGATAACCAGTCAAAGCGTGAGTAGGAGTATTAGAAAACCGTAAAGCGTACATGGTTTAACGAAATATTGAAAATATGTAGTCTAACTGGTAGCTACCCACAAAAAGAAATAATTCACCAACCACATAATAATTCATTCTTGCACAGAAAAGGTAAGCTATTTCTGATCTCCCAAAATTGAAATTCATGTTGTACATGGGGAAGGAACATTAGGGCTCGGCCATGTTAATCAGTAAATAGATGGTATATCCCAACTAAATAAAAGACAAGCAGTAAAAGACATGGTTATAATAGCTCATGAATTCATCCTTCTAATCGAGAAAGAAACCTCTCGTTCCATTTTTTCTGGATAGACAAGAAGTACTTGTCTACTACTGGCCATCTCTCAATTAGATAGCCTTGCATGGTCCTAAATTAAGAGGAAATTGTTGTCTGTAAGTACCATATGAAGTGCTCTCTTCAATAAAAAGGAATAGCTCCCGGTTCTTCTGTCAAGCCCATTCATGAGGGAAATTCCTAAAATAAATTACTTCAACATCTTTTGATAAGAAAAAAAAGGTTGAATTGTTTTATTTTACTTCAACATTATTCCTTAGTTCACTGTTTGCAGAAGGCAGGAAGTTTGGAGTTTGGACATCTAAGCTAAATTTGTGATTCTCCTGCACATACTTCAATCGGAAGGAAAAGCAGGAAGGACAGATTTATGCATTCCAGATCAAAGTAAAAGCTAATCATATGCAGCTGAGGTAGCAGCAAGCATTCATAGAGAAGTGTTGTAATCAGTTATTAACAAAACTTAGAGCTGAACTAAGTACCAGATCATATGCATCATATCCATCACACTTGGAGGCTATATCCAGCAAGGTGTCATCAGAACATTGCAAAGAACGCTTCTGAATGATATGTTTTAGCAAGGCGCCACGCTCAGTGGTAGCAGGTGCAGACAATTTAACATGAAAGTCAAACCTCCCTGATCATAATAAAATTCAATACATTAGGATCAAGAATAAAGTGTTGTGATACTAAAGCTAGAGGAAGACAGTTTAAACAGTCATAAGCAACAAAACTAATTTCTCCATGAATGATGATGGACTAACCAGAAGAGGTCAATTTCTGTGGTAAATTAGTCAGAGACTGTGCACAAGCAATAAATGCAACTGGGCCAATTCCACACGTGTTCCTCCTCTTTTCCTATTTAACATACAAAAACAGAGTTATCAGTTAAAAGGATCTGTGATGAAATTACTCAGGAGCCCAAGACCTAACTGACGTTACAAATAATATTGCAAACCTTGAATGTTCATGGCTAAAAGTTATCAAAGCACAGAGAGGTTGATTTTTAATAATGGTGGTATTGGGGTCAGCTTGTGTGTACCTCGACTATTCCATCAACTTCTAGAATATGAGAATTTTCTAGGTTTGTCTAAGTTCACAGAAAAAATTGTATGGGAAGGAAGCTAAGTAGCATCAAGACTGTACTGCTTCAGAATCCTATATGTTCTCATCAGTTGTATTATTCCTACCTCATTCAGAAGCAACTATATCTTCCGCCAATTTTTGGGAAACCGGAACTGAGTCAATGGAGATCCTAAGATGAAAACAAAAACCAAGCTGACAATGCAAGTTCTGAAATCTTAGCTAGTTTAGACCCAAACACCATCGAACACATCATGCCTCAGTTAGTGGAGATCCTAAGATGAAAACAAAAAACAAGCTGACAATGGAAGTTCTGGAATCTTAGCTCATTTAGACCCAAACACCATCGAACACATCATGCCTCAGATAAATATTAAAGTAGCTCCCTACACAGGGTCAAACAAGTCTCACCTCATATTCATCCATAATATCAGCAAAATATTCTGCAAGCACTGCTGATGAGGATGAAGGTTGAGAAGCCTCTGATTCAGAGGAAGCTGCAACAATGCTATCAAGATCATCAAACACCACAACAGAAGGTGCATGATCCAAAGCATCAGCAACATAGCTCAATAAAGCTTGACGAATGGCTGAAGGCTTTTCCAAAGCAAGCTTAGAACAGGATAAGAATATTCTGCAGAAGAAACAAGAGTCAGGCTGCGTCCCTTGGTACAAAATCATTTATGTTCAAACTGAAGCTTCAAAATGGAGTAAAGCTGATGTCCAACAGAAAACAAAGGTTTAGTGGGATTGACGAAACAAATCCTTACATATGGGCCAAGATGTCTTCGCTTTCTTCAGCAAATTTAGCAGCAACTGTAGCTAATAATGTTTTCCCGGAACCCTAAAATCAGAAAAATGTCCAATTTGGGTTCATTAAATAGTTTTTAATAATATTGTAAGATTCACATTAGTCGGGGTCAAAATCATTCTAAAACTAAAAACTAACCTAGATAAAAATAGAAATAGGAAATACACTTATCCACTTACATCTCATAAATTACACAAATTGCACTTCTATGCATTTGCTTCATTCGGGGTCCATAAGTTGAAGGACATATCCAAAAGGATACCATTACTATTAAAGGAAGCTCAGCGTTTTGTGACCACAAATTTCCTTACTACACATCCCTTTCATAGTTTTTGTAGTCAGCAAGTATCAGCAACAATAATATACAAAAGATTATACCTCAATGTGCAATTGCAAACTATCGTTAAAGGAGAAATGAGCCTATAATATGTTTCGCATTTTGATACTTGGCTTCATCCTTTAAGATGGTAAAGGAGTGAGATGAAAAACTTAAGAAGCAATAGTTCTACATTAACGATTTACTTAGTTCGGGACTTCCTGGTAGCATCACCAAGGACATAATACAATTTAGTCTACAATTAAGTAGTCTGAGAAACTCAACGAATCGGCATTTAGTGGAGCTATTGACCAAATAAGAGTTTCCTAGCTAGCATCTTTTTCTTTTCTTACTTCATTAAGGCCAAACAAGAAGTTAAAGCCATTAATTGCATTTAAATTAGAAAAAGGGAACTAGAAAAGAAGTAGAAAAAAGGAACTCACAGAAGGACCATGGATTAGGATATGTCCTGGCAGCGGGAAATCATAAGCACTGGACAACATCCAAGATGCAGAAGATAACAAAACTACCAACCCTGCAAAGTGATGATTGATAGCATTCAGTCAAGGTCAAAAGTTAATACTTGTCTGATTAAAAAAGAAATTTCTCCAGTCACAAACTTGGCAGACAACGAGAAACAAATGAATACGCAACTCTCTGTGACATACTACAGGCTTGCATAACAGAAATATCGTTCACAATATTTTCCATTAAAGCTGAAACCTTTTAAGATCTTCTTTGATGTCACTGGGTTTGCTTACTTAGACTCTCAGCTTCTAAAGTACTATTCCATCCCTTTATCCTACCAACCACATATTGGCTTTATGCAGATTTATTTCTCCATCAACTAGCATGAATAGGAATTTGAAAACCAAGATTGCTAAAAGCATCAGAAACAAACAAACACAAAAATTGCCCACTGCATTCTTTTATTCCAGCATCTGGCAATTAATGCTCTCCCATTTGGTAAATTTTGTGGCTTAAATACTTGCTCCATTTCCCAATGATCCAAACCTAGTCATTTTATCATACATAGAATGTGACCCATCTGCGTGATTGAAGAATGGAACTTGGAAATAATAAGAAAGCTCTACCCCTCCATCTGACATGAAAGCAACCTTCAACTATCACCCAAGTCCCAATGTTGAATAACCAAGATCTTTCACCACTCCAAAATTTCTTTTCCCAGGTATGCCACTAGTGGTCGCGGCTTCCTTCTCTTCATATGCCTACCCCTTCCCTTTCCACATTGACTGTTCACAGTATCAATCTCTTCACTGCCCTCCAACTTATTCCTTCCCTTTTTTTTGTTGTTGACAAGTTAATGTAATTTATAAAAAGTCAGTACCACAAAGGTACAGAGGTACAGAGAATAGTACAATAAACAGCGAATTTATACAATTCATCTATGACCCCATACTACCAAAGAGTATAAAAAATGTGCCATACTATCTAACATACAACCCTTACACCATAAGTATAGTTTTTGTTATCGCCTATGTTTTAAAAAGATATATCGTCTTTCTATCGAAACATCTTTTGTTTCTCTCCAGCCAGCATTATAGTAGACTCTTAATATCTCCTGGCATATCCCTTCCTTTTTCCCTTTGTGTGCTGGCCCCTACTCTTACCGAACATACTCCGGCTTATCAAGCCTTACATAGAGCAGAACCCTTTTTCAATGTACTAAGTCTCTGATACATGTTGATTTTCGGAAATGTAAGCATACCTTTCTCATACAGCTTTCCAAAACCTTAATGATAGAATGTATCATCATTTACACAGTAAAAGATAGAAAAGAGTTTGAAGAACAGAAGAAAGAAGAGCGGAAAATTTGCAGGTGAAAGGCTCATCATACATCCAAATGCATTTAGAGTTAAGTTCAGATCCTTAAATGTGTTAACGCAAATAAAATGAGGAAATACCTACTATTAATCACATCAGGTGCAGCTGTCCCCATCCAGTCTAATGAAGAAGTTGTAAGACTGGTGCTTTTAGCAAATAATTTCTCTTTGACAGTTCTAATGTAAAGACCGTTGCCCAGTTGAAGCTTTCCAAGCCAAGGTTCAAAGCTTTTTGGGCTGGTAGTCAACTTGCTTCCTTCATCAAATGCAACTTCATAGGCATCAATCGCTTCATCACGTAATGAGCCATCAGTAGTTGACAACACATACATGGCATCTAATGATGTTTCTCCACCATTCATTGTTTGAACACCATGTTTTATGGATCTGCTGTCTTTCGCTTTGAAGTGAAGCAAAGTTGTGTTCCCTAAAATCAACGATTTCACTTCCACTCCGGCCTTGATCTTGATAGCATGTAGTTGTGCAAGGCACCATCTATGCAAAATAGCTGCAATATCCTTTTTGATATCAGACTTGATGCTCATTTCTTTGTCTTCCTTGCTAGATTCATAAGAAAAGGCTGCGGCAATTTCCTCATGGATTGACCAATCACTAGAACCCATCTCAATGTCTGAATTGGTTCTCAAAACTGTTGTTAATGTTTTATTATTATTATTCTTGCCCAAAGCCTCAGCATTATTTTCTTCAGAAACCCCAGTCTCCTGGAATATCTTGAATTCACAAGGTGAAAGCAAAACTGGAGGAATCTCCTTCTTCAACTTGACATTGAATCTCTTCACATATACACCTGGAAACAGAGTAATTCTTTTTAGGATTGCAGCAGGCAAATGGAGTTGAAATAATTGCAAGCAAACCAACTTATATCTTCATGCAATACTGGACAGCATCACAGGAGAAACATTTTAGTCCGAAATATGTCAATCGTAATTTACATACATCAAAAGGTAACCTTCAGAAAGCTCCCTTTTAATGACTTGGCTAATGATTTCAAACGTGCAATAATATCTGCAAAGACTTTTTGAGGTTTTACTATTACTTTTCTGATCGGAGGGGTTTTTAAAGAGTGACTGTTAGAAGGTTGGACAATAAGTAACATTCTTTAATCAATGAACCAACTGACAAAATGAATGTGATGTTCCCTATTTTTTTGTTTCTATGAATAATGGATCACAAAGAATAAAATAGAGGTATATGACAAAACACAATAATAAGAAATGGAAATAGACATGACTTGTTTCCTGAATACCAACAAGTGTAATTACTTGAACTGCCTAGATAACACCAGCTTTTCTGCAGTTGGTGCATCAATTTAATTCTGAAAGAAAAACCTACATGAGTGTAACTTTGCTTTCAAATAAAGCCGAATAGACCGAGGAAGCATGATATGTCCTTTAGCCACTGATTCTGAAAATATTAGGCGAACCATTGCTTGATGGATATCGTGCTTGTCAGGTTGAACTCCTAGATTCCCTTCCTTTGAAGTTACACTACTTTTCCCTCTACGGCTATCTGTCTCATGGTTCTTCTTGGTTTCTCTGGGAAGCAATCTGGGAATTATAACCACAGTCTGAAGAGGTTCAAAAGAGTATATGCTGGCTGTCTCAGGATGGATGAAGATAGCGGAAGTCAAAACCACACTCATCTCGACTCCCTCGGCCTCATATTTGTGAATACATTGATCATCAGTATCTTGGACTCTCAATAGTGCCTTTGAGACCGAAAGCTCATCGTCTTGCATCATGGATTCCTCACCCGAACTAATATTTCTTTTGCGCCTTTTTGGAGCAACAGCAACTTCAGTACCAGGGACAAGTTGTACTGATAACAGCCAGGCAAGTCAGTTATTCACAATTTTGAAGTTGTAAAATACAGATTAAGCACATGAAAAGAACATTTTATATGTCCTACCACCGTTGACCTCATTTGCCACCAAAATGAAGTTAAAGAAGAGGTAAAAAATCGAAAAAGCATATTGCAAATATGCAGCATTTATCAAAATTTCACACACCATAATCTTCTTTCCCTCCTTGAATAACAATTTGCTAATTGATAATGAAGGCATCAAGAAGCCTTAATCAACGATCTTGGTAAATGACAGTCTCAGGTAATAGATACCAGCAATTATCTTCTCTTCCTAGTAAGTAATACGAGGATTTAGGCAACATTGTCAGAGAATACATGAAAGAGTTAAACTCAACGACATGCATCTTCTCTTCAGAAACTTTATATTACAGTTGGGCAAGCTTTTCAGGAAATTGACCAAGTTTCTATCCAGAAATAGACTCAAATTATAAGCATTAAATGACATCCATCAACCAATGAATTAACATCCTCTTACCTACCGGTGTCAGCGGAAAGGTTGAAACAACTTTAAATGTGATAATTGTTTGCCCATGCAGCCACAAAGGAAATCGCATTGCTCCATAGACAATAGCAACCTGTATAAAAGACAAAATGGTTGAATATTGGTCAACTTCAAGAAAAAGTTATCATTCCCTGGGTTTCAAGTTAAATATTTTGTTTGATTTTACACGGGTCTGTTTTTACTTTACACGGTTCTAGAAAGAGAAGTGTAGACGGAATAGTATACCAACTTTGATTTGAACACGGACTACCTTCCAAGAAGTGGTTTCTAGGTCGAGGTGATAAATTATTTTTTCTGATTTAATAAGTGCAACGAACTGAGTGCGGAACGAGTAAAAACATGTAAATATATATAATACATGGTAATATGTTCTAATTACTTTTTTTTGTTCTTTTAATAACTGTGGAACTTGGGCCAACTTTCTCATCTGGACTCCTACACTTGGTACCTACTACCTCCCATCAACACACACACTATGTGACTCTGTATTAACGCACAGACAATTCTAGATATTAGGTAGGATCTGAAACAGTCTCAAGCATTCCCTCTCACAAATTGCCAAAACAGTATAGATGCACATGCTTATTCTACTTTAATTTTTAAGTACTTCCTGGCAGAATTTCTGAGCACGACCAGTAAACCAATAACTCAGAGCAAAGAGAAAGGATGTCATTCAGCAACCAATGTTATGATTCTTTTTCTCCGGCAGCACAAGGTTGACTTGAGTATCCAAAGAATCAAATCCCACTTCACTGTCACCAGCATGTCGATCTTTCATAAATTCAACTATAAACAAGATTTATAAAAAAAAAGAAGTTTGATCAGTTGTCTGATAGCCTTGACTTCTCGGGCCGAATGACATCTGTTGACTTAAGCTAACAAAACCCCATAAAGCATCTGTTCATGCCTGTTTATCTTAGTAATGTCCATAGGTCACAAAACTAATAAATTATTAAATTTTTTTATTTTTGATAACCATGGTGTCCGGTCCAGCTTTCTGGCACTCAAATACTTCTTAGAAACTGTATGAATTGAGACTTATTTATATCGGACTGAAACAAAGATAGAAACCTGTCAGACTACTGCAAGAAATCAGCCAAGCTTACATGGACAAAGTATACAAATAAACATATTGGCGTGCAGTACATCACTCTTGCACTTTTTTCACCCTCTTACTGCCCCATCCCTACCTTCCCCATTCATGCAGACTAGAAATCCCATTAGGGTAGTGTTCCAACTGTTATTGAAATTTCTTTTTTCTTTTTTCTTTTTATCTTCTCTTTAGGGGAATAAGCAGTTCGCTAGAATATCCCCTGGCTCCAACACTAATGTTATGTCTCGTCCATTGCCATCCCTAAGTGATTAAGGATAAAGTTCACATGAGAGATCATACCCTCGTAGTTTCTTATTCATTACATTTTGGTCCTAACCATTTAAAACCAAAAACTACAGTAAAACCTGTAAAGACTAAAACAAATGGATATACGAGTTCAAGGAAAAACTATCCTTTGATAACAAACATCACTCTCTTTCAGTAACACATACTAATAGTTTTAAGCACCTGCTTTAAGATAGCCTGCTCTGCATGCTCAGCATTAAGCTCCAAAACTTCCCAATCATCTTCAGTATCCGGCTCTATGGTAACCATAGTAGCTTTAGGCAAATTGGAGACTACTTTTACTTGAACCACAGTACGATCCAACAATCCAATACACTCCGCATATTGCTTCGCAATCTACATCCACACAAAACGAAAATTTAAAAATGAACACTGTAGTACTGTAGAGTTACCAAAGTTTGCCTAATCATTCTACTGCCTTCTAATAGAGTCTGTAAACGGATAAATTGAAGTTCGAACCTGAATTGAATTAGGAAATGGATTGGATGAAGCGGAACCAGACCAAGCTAGGCGCCAGAGATTGTTGCCGGAGCGAAGTTCGAGGGCTAGAACAGGAGGAAGGTAACCGGAAGCAGTGGTGGATTCGAGAGTCTGGAGTAATGTTACTGGTAGCGATACGAAGCAGCTCTCAATTCCGGCGACAACTCTCACCTCCAACTCCATTTTTTCAGATGATTTTGGAGTGTGAAATGGATGAATTTGTTTCTCTTTTAGATGAGGCAGAACAGGACGAGACTGATTGCTGACTATAAAATGTTGCTTTTCCCGAGGGACTCCTAAATCCTAATCATTGAATATGGTAGGTTGTTAGACCCGACCCTATTATAATGTGACCGGTAAGTGGTTCACTATCGCGATCCAAAAATGGACGGGATGGCACTCGTCTTATCTCCACCAAGACAAGTCAGCCTAAAATTCGACCATTACAATAATATGCAGAAATTTCATAAGTTACTCAAAAATACCCAAAAATCTGATTATTACGTATACAAGCCTCTAAAGTATCACCAATTAATCAAAAGAAAGATACAAGTCTCATATGACATTGTTCCTTCAGTAGGACAAGATCATAAATAGGAGTAAGGAGGTCCGCCGAAATGACAAGCAACTACCTCACAAATCTCTATATGAAGCCTCACACAAGAAGAAGAGAAAATATCACAAAGGTCCAGGCTAATAACTTACAAAAAAAAATAATTGTAGAAGCAAGGGGTGAGCATCAAACCACACGGTGCTCAGCAAGTAAACCTCTAAACACAAGCTAAGGAGATAAAATACGGGTACTCCTTACACCCAACCGAACCTCCATAACTACAACCTGCATAAAACCAACCCAACCTAACAGTTCACCATTTAAAAGCACATATATCAACAACAAGCTCAATATTCATCAATTACACATTCCACAAAAAGGCACTCACAATATCAGCATAACACAAGATCAAGTTCATCAAATAGAGGTAACCAAATATCAAATACTTTCCAATCATCAATAAAATACTTAATCATAAAGGATGAAAGATGTCATGTGATGCAATGCAGCATGACACCATGAAATGATATAACTCCAAATACCAAGTACTCTCTCAACTGTATATACATGCTACTCTTCGGAAATACATCGAGAGTTCATGACCCATGGGGAACTCACGGGGTCCATATACCGACACGGAGGATCTCCACGAGTTTGTGCGGACGATCTCAACGCATTATCATAAATCAAACAAATTCCGCACGCATGTACGACCCCCATGTGCCTAAATCATAATCATAACTTTTCTATCACACGGACGATCGCTACGTGCTCAAATAATCATACCTCGATCACATCCTCATTTCTTTGCTTCTTACTTAAAATCCCATTTTCCATCCTATTCTTTCTCGCATTAGTCTTTAGAGCTTTTGAAATCCTCCCCAGTTCGCATTTTTCCCTAACATTATCCTGACCCCTTTCAACCCCATGAAACTCCAACTCCCTATCTCTCTCATACTTGATGAACACTGACTATAGATTAGAGACAGACCAGCAAACTTCAGAAATCTGGAAAGCAAAATAGCCACGGTGAGGACTCAACAGAAGGCAGCACAATAATTACCAATACACAGACCTACATCCATAAGCTTCCTTTATAAAAGAACAAGAAACAAATTCTCACCGCCACCCATTATCAAAAAAGCATAATAAGGTCCATCTGTGAGAGGGAGTACTGATAATACAATTCAACAATATAAGTGTGTTCTCTCTAATAGAACAAGATCACACACACACACATCAACCCACTTACACAGAACATCATAAACTACTTGCTTAAAGCACCACCCATTTTGTTGCCTCTTTTACTTTCCAAATTCCTACTTCCAATTACACCCCCCATTAAAGCTAATCATCACTCACATAGATTTACCATAAATACAACTACTAAGAACCCTAAAACATAAAACGATAAGAACCCTCACTAATCTCAAAAATAAGAAAGTATAAAAACTACTTTCTCTATTATGGGTCGGAAAAAAAGAGATTAAAATCCATTACTTCACAGCAAAACCTGTAGCTGTCAAAAAAATCACATTTTTACACTCCAAGTCCTACTTCCATTCACACCCCTGTTAAAACTAATCATTACTAGCATAAATTTTACCATAAATACAACAACCAAGAACCCTAAAACGTGAAAGGGTAAGAACACTAGCTAATATCAACAATAAGATAGTAAAAAAACTACTTTTTACAACATGGGTCGGGAAAAAAAGAGATTAAAAGACATCACATCACAGCAAAGCTTCTAAGAATGTGAAAAAGATCACATTTTTACTTGACAAATCTAAACAGAAACTACAATAAACAATGGTATGTGAGTAAAGAAATGCAGGCAACGAGACACTTACGATTTGATTCGGTAGAGAAAGAGATCACGAGAGTTGTTGCTGCGGAGAGGGAAAGAGGCGGAAACTAAGGCACTGGCTTTTATGTGTAAACCTAGGGCTTTAGGTTTTATTGTTGGGAAGAAACACTTTTGGGCCCAAAAATAATCATCTAAAATGGCCCAAAATGTATTAACTTTTTCAAATGATGTTGAAAGAACTATTGAATTTATAAAGTAAAAGTAAAAGTACCATGATCAAGATTTGTTATGGCAAGGTAAAATGCCCTCTACTTATTTGATAAAAGGTTTGAACAAATTGCGGGCATATAATATATGAATTTTCAAGTTTCATTTTCTTCTAAAGTAAATTTAGCAACTTTTGAATTTTAATGTTATGTTGTATATATGTGGAATTAACTCATTATACTGATCCTTGTATTTTATTTATATGGGTAGTTTTTCTGTTGGTGAAAAAGGTACGTATAATGAAAATTGTTGTGGAATAATATTGAGAAACCTATTATTTTGTCATTCAACATATGCAAGTTGCCTTGTTTTCAAGTTCGAAATACACAAATCCCAAATTATTCGCCTATGAATAACAGGGGATGTTTATTGCACATTTTAGGATAGTTAAACGATGTGTTTATTCAATGATTTACCAAAATATTAATAATATTTTTGCCTACAATTATATCATAAGGATATAACATAAGTTTGAGTTATACGTAAAGGATGATTTTAACCAAAAAATTCTACTTTTATGAATATGGTATTTTGAATTTGAATGCTTTCTTTTATCGAAAAAGAATTGCTCTGACCATTTTTACTTTCTTTTAAATAACTTTAATATTTATGGGTTTTGAATAATAGTTGAGTTGATTGTGATGTTGAGATTATCAAAAAAGAATTATGATGTCGTTAGTGAACAAGTTTAAGGAGAGAATTGCCTTCTTTTTATATATATAGATGCTGAAATTGTATAGCCACTTCAGTCGTGCTCGTCCTTTCTCGAAAGTATCTTTTTTCTTGGAACATGGTCAACCAGAAATTATTATGTTCGCGATTCTCCATCCACCGATGGACAAAATGCTCCAGTTTTCCATTCTCACATGAGGCCTTCTCTGCTTCAGTTTGTATTTTCAATTCCATTACCTTCTTCCTTAGCATCCTCCTTTTCTGGGTCCTTATCAGCTTAGATGATTTCTATTATGCTGGACTCTCTCCTACGACCTCCTTCTCAGGTCTCGATTTCTGTGCGGCATGAACCCAGTGATCAGTTGGTGGGACAGTAGACGGTGTTTGAAATAACCATTGTTTATTCAATCGAAATCTCATAAGAATGATTCATTCAACCTCGGTATCGGCAACCAAGACACCCTTCTCTGTCGAATGAATCTTCAAATCATCATCTTCAAACCACGACTGGGATAAATTCTCTACATCAAGTAAAAAAGTTGATGTATTTTTCATAGCAATTGAATAATTAATTGTTAATTGGTTATATCAATCATATTCAATGATAAATAGGGTGGTCTTAGTCTAATTTTTTTTTTTAAAAAAAAAAATCTAAAATTTGAATTTGCTAACATATATAAGCAAATTATTGTATTTTAAATAAAATAAAATTAGAAGAGCTCTGTATTTTAGTGGACCTTATATAAACCGCCATTTCCAAAACTCCTTTTCTATATTGAAAATGGCGGTAGCAAATTTGAGAGATTGATCGTTGAAGAAGAAGTTTGATTGTAACAATTTGTATTCAAAACAATGGCTTCACGCAAAAATCTCTCTCGTAGAAGCAGTGATTCTTTCATATTGTCGAAGAAACGAAAGATTGAAAATGAAACCCTAGAAGATTGTATCAGTGGGTTGCCGGACGAAATCCTCATACAAATGCTCTCTCTTTTGCCCACCAAAGACGCCGTCGCGTCATCTCTACTGTCTAAAAGGTGGCGTAATCTCTGGACTCCTATTCATAGTTTCTATTTCTCTAATGCAAATTACTTTGACGTTAGGAAGTTCAAATCCTTTGTAGACAATGCTTTAATTCATTCTACCTCTAACGAAATCAAGAAATTCGTACTCGATTTGCGTACTATACTCTGGCAACCTGTATTGGGGAGATCTGATTCGAAAATCAGTCAATGGATTAATTTTGTTGTGGGAAAAGAAGTGCAGGATGTTGCGATTTATGCACAGCCATATCATTCACATTTCTCTTATGAATTGCCTCAATCTATGTACACTTGTTCGTCGTTGATTACATTGACTTTGACAAATTGGGTGTTTCATAAACGACTGAACATAGCTTGGAACTCTCTAAAGAGCCTAACGCTGCACTTCACATCTTTAGACGATGACGATATTGTGAAGTTACTGTCAAGTTGTCCTGCTTTGGAAGCTATGGAGCTGTCGTCTTGTGATAAGTTTCGTAGTCTAAAAATTACTTCAAATTTAAAGAGACTAACATTGTCAAACCATTTGTTGCCTGACGTTCAAGGAAATGAGGTTTTGGAAATTGATGCCCCACATCTTAAGCATTTGGATATTTCAGGGGATCTTGGAGAACTCAAGTGTAGGCTAGTCAATGTCTCCTCTTTGGTTATTGCCAGCCTCACTTTTAGAGATATGTGTATTACTGTTGGCAAGAGGGAATCTGAGATTGATGAAGACGAGTGTCCTTCTTATCATCAAGCAACCAGAAACCTTGTTCTGGACTATCTTGAGAAGTTGAGTAATGTGACAGAGCTGATAATTGGAAGTTGGTTTGCAGAGGTTTGTTTTTATTTCAAGTGGTTGTCGATTACATTTATTTGTAGTTGCTTTCTTCTCGAACTTTTACCTATTTCTTTGAGATTATTTCAACCAGGTCGTGTTCATGTTGCGACTTGAAAGTGTGATTCTACCAAAATTGAGATGCAAATGTCTAACTCTAAAGCTGGGTGTATCGAAGTCTAATATGTATGGTATAGCCAGTCTATTGCAAAACTTGCCTCGTTTGGAGTCACTCAACATACACATCAAATCTGAAATCGTAAGTCCTCTAGATATCTGCTCTTTTTTTTTTTTACGTTTATTCAAGATTTTTGAAGTTTTAAACCCCTTTCCCTCAAAAGGAGTAAGTATCTTAAGGAGAATGCAAATATAACATTAATTATCGCTTAGAATATTTTGTTACCATAGAACAAAAAAACTAAGTGATCAGGGTAGTTTCTTTTTGTCCAGTTAACGGGCTCAAGAAAGGAAAATGATCATCGACAACTATACCTCTTTTTTTCATTTACTGTATGAGTATTTATGATAGTCTATTAGCTATTATAATCATTTGCTGTGAACTGTTCAATATTTATGGGTTTTGAGATCATTTAGTGTAATATTTCCATTATGCTGTAGACCTACTTTGGGTCCTGACTATATTCTTTGTTCCAGTATAATGATTCCTCCTGCAAGCATGTGCAAAGCTATTTGGACAAAGTAAATGACATCAATTTCTGGCGTTGGATTAAAAACCCTCTGTTTCCTAATCTCAAGAATGTTAAGATTGTTGGCTGCGTAGGAGAATGTATCAGGATGTGGTCTACAACGGGTTTTTGTAAGCTTTTCAAATTTTTGAAGTTTCTACTAAAGAATGCAAAGGCTTTGCAGAAGCTTGTTATCGTAGCAGAGAGAAGAACATGCATTTTTTGTTCAGAGAGCTGTGTGTCCCGGCATTTTTTGAAATTAGCTGAGAAAATGTTAAGCACTCCAAGATCATCAGGAAATCTTGTGATTAGTTACCAGGAGATTGCTTAGCATGACTAGGTTGGAGGTTGTTTTGTTTCAGCATACCGGAGCTTTTGATTTACTGCAGTTGTGATTTTCAACTATGGCATTCGATGGCTGCTTGGTTTCTTAGAAGCCCTTGTTTGTTGCAACTCTTGACATTGCATTGCAACATTGTTTCCTCGAAACTGTCAAGATTGGCGAAAACCTACAAATGACAGGTTCCTACTGTTTTGCTTAGGAAAATAATCTGTAGCTGTTGTACATTTTGAGCCAACAAACCCACTTCCTTGAGTGAAGTAACTGCTAGTATCTCTCTTTGTTGTAGTTTTCTTATGGCTGTGTGCGCCCGGAGTCGACGAAATCTGAAGCTTGTAGATGCTTTAGTTTCTTTGATGGATATATCACAAAGATTGCAGTATATAGAAAGGATTATTTCTCAGGCCAAAGCAGATAATACGATTCATGAACTTAGACTCTGACAAATATCGATCATATAAATGTGTTGAACTTCATCTATGTTTCAATCCACTTCAATTGTTCAGTTTTGCATGTTGCTGACTCTGTTTCTTTTCTCTTTCCTTTCTTAACACACGATATGATCGAAATAAGCTATTATTTAAACTACTTCAACAAAATCAATTCAGTGAAAAATCACTAAATATCTTCCTAAAATGATGAGGAAAATGAGATGAGATGTAGGAAAAGTAAGTATATATTGTACATAATGTTGTATTTGTGAGAAATTAAAGTTTTGGAAAAATCCTTTTGGCCATAAAAATTTGGCCAGAATGGTAAAAGGACATGTTCACGGTAGTGGTATATAAATTTAAGTATTCAAATGATAAAGCATTAACCACAATCAATAAAAAAAAAATTGTCACTCCTAATATTTATGTTTGTATTATAGTTTTGTCTTACAAACGGTAAAATAACTTGTTTCTCCGTGTCATCCAAGAGAAATAATTAAGCGAAGCCCTCATATGTGAACATTATTTCAATCCCTGCCAATTCAAGTCCTAATAAAAATTGTGGAGTCCGAAACCTAAAGGGTATAAAATATTAACAAAAATTTCAAAATGGTATGTAAAATTTTATATTAACCAAAACGGTAAAATTGCTGAAATAACAGCGATTTTCAATTTTTTGTAAAAAAAATTAAAAAAAAGAATTCACATTTTGCAAAATCGCTAAGTGGCAGCGATTTTGCTTTTTCCGATGGAGTAAACCGCTGTTGTTCCAGCGTTTTTGCCGTTTTGATTAATATAAAATTTTATATACCGTTTTGAAATTTTTGGACACATACTTATTCTTTCTCTGAAACAAAATTATACAAGGTTGTATTGTTTATCAGAAAATATCACAGATGAAAACAAAGTCTTTTGAAGACTTCTCAATGTTCGTTTTTTTACTATAAAATTGAAGTTGACCTGCATTTGAAATAAATAAGATAGGCCAAATATATCGAATTTCTTAAAATGTGCATGTAAGTCTTAACTTTATGGTATTTTTTGTTTTGGATATTTTTGCTTTTTTATATGCTCTACTTCACCTTTAATCGTTTGGTTAGAAATAAATTGTCTTGGAGTAACTTATTCAAAATGTATATGTGATAACTTATCTCATCTTTATCGTATAAATGATGAGATAAATTATCCCAAGTATGACGACCAAAACCAAAATTTTATCCGTGAGCTGTTTTTTTTATCCAAAATTATTTATTTTTATCCTTCACACCAAATGTGTAACAAACAACTTCTAATTTTCTTGCTCTTCATCTTCAAATCAGTGAAAGCAAAGTTTTATTCCAATTAAAAATATTTCAAACAAGTGCCACATATAAGATATTTCAAAAAAAAAAAATCAGCTTCAAATAACCAATAAAATCATAGTTGAAATTGTATAGGGTCATTTTGGAATTATCTGATGGGTTTGGGCCGTTCATTTGGCCTTTTCAGACATTAAAAATGGACTATAAGTCCAAATTAATTTTAAAAAAAAAATCAATAAAATCATAGTTTAATTTAACATGGCTGTACAATTTAAAGTGACTAGGAGGGGCCGATTCCTTCTCAACTCTATCGTACAAAAGATACATAATATTTTCAATATTGTTACTTTTATTTTCAGCTTTTATTTGTCTGGGCTTATTTTTAAGAGTTAAGAATAGACTGTCTACAAGTGTAGAATCTTTATCTTTATAATGTCATATCTATGGACTTCTATTATTTCTGATTCCTAAAAAGACTTTAATTAGAGGGGGCAATGATGATTATTGATGAGCAGAGAAGGATCCACCCCTGGTCCAATGTTGGACAAAAAGAGGCCTTTACCATCCTAAATATTGCCACTCTAATAAAGTTACTACACTAAATAAATAGCCCTTCTCCTAAAACTAAGACAAGCAGATAATTGTCATTTTTTCCTTTTTAACAGTTGCCACACAGAGAAACACAATGCTACAACAAGACATTTTACCAACTATAAAACACAAACTAATGCCGTTACCTACAAAGTTCAACCCGAAATGCAGCTTCAATGATCAGGCTAGTGTGTTTTTTAGCAACCACTTCCACATAGAGCTTGACTAGCAGTCGATCATTAAGCAAGGGTTGCTCTTTTGCCTTTTGCATCTCTTGACTGTACATGGACATGGTTGTTGGTAGTTAACGATATAAGAAAGCAATAGAGATGTAAATCATCAACCACACCAGTAGTAAGTAAAGAACACAGTACCTGTGCAGCCACTGATCGTTTTGAATCCAAAAACTGACTGTAGATATCATATAATCGCTGCTTTTCAGCATCAGAAACAGATGATTTTGCCTTGGATGCAATTGATTTCAGAAGAGCATCAGAGATGACCGGCTTCTTATCGGGCTTCCCAGCGTTTTCACTATCTAGAAGATCATGGACAGCCTCAAGCTGTGCATCAGAGAGAAGAGCTTGGAGGTCAGCTCCACTGAATCCTTCTGTCAAACGAGCTACGACGTCCAAATCGACATCACTTGCCAATGGTAACTGCGTATCAAGCAAGTAAATCAGTTTACTGTCTTCATCTAACTGAAGTGTATGCTTTAGAGTTAATTAACGGACCATCGTCAAAGCAAAAGCTTTTACTTGTAAGTAACTTATCCCAGAATGTCTTCATCCCTCCCAAAATTACTCATAGGAACACTCATGTTTCCCTTCTACCATTTCTTTAGCACTGGTAATGAAAATCATTTAAAAAACACTTCGCTATTATATTTCGTAAATTTACAAAGATAGGAAGGAAGAGAGGTAAAGCCTTTTCACTCTACTTCCAAGGAAGCCTGAGTGGAAGTCAAAAATCAAAAGCCTTTACTTCTAGAACCCAACTTTTAACCTAATTTTCTTCATCCTTTGCCCTGAGAATACAACAAAGGAGATATTTCATTTGCAAGCTCTTTAGTCAAGTCATCCCTTTGTGTTTCAAGGTTATTCATAAATTGAATTCAGCCACAATTTCTCCAGCAAATATGAGTAAATCCGACCAAGTCAAGCCCCATTGCCATGTAGCTGAATGTGGAAGAAGCATATAAACCTTGTCACAGTTTTGAAGGAACTTAAGGCTACCAGCTTGGAACTTAATGTATCCAACTTGCTGAGTTAACTTGAAACTGTAGATAAGCTGACAATTAACAATCCTGTTGCTTGCGTCTGCTCTCTTATTCAACCTTAATTGACTGGGATTGATTTTCACGGAAATTAAAAGATAAAACTGAAATATTGTATTGAGTTTGGCGAGGATAGTATAAAATATTAGATTGCAAAAGTTCAGTTGATATGACGCCACAGCAGCTTAAAATAATACAAAAGGCAATACCAACCTAGTTAGGGATGGAGACATGGTTGTTTCATATAGCAGTACTAGTTTATATTATCGTCTAATTTGTGTGGAGGAAAGAAGTTTAGCCATTATTTTGGGAAGAACTCATACTTTTTTCACCAAGTAAAACAGAGAGGACGCAAGTTAGAATGCAGCAGGTGGATAATCAACTTGTATGCAGTGTTTCTTTGCAAAAAAATTTAGAAATAGTCACATCAACATTATTCTAGTTCCTATTGCTTTTCTACTTATCAGTTATGTAAAAACAATCAGTCAAAATGATTAATTATTAATTAATTTGAATGAAACTTGAATCTGGAAAGGCATACCCTGGACCTACTATTCATGATCCACATATTTAACATCAATTTGCGATTTGATTGTAATTAGTGCCCAGTCAGAACTCAGACTTACTTTTCTTGATAGAACTGAAAGAATCTCCGACCTTTCATGCTGTGAAGGAAAATCACAGAAGAGAAGCCGATCCAGCCTTCCAGGTCGCAAAAGTGCAGCATCAAGCAAATCAGGTCTACTGCTTAAAATGAAGACAAGAAGGTCAAACTTGATCAAAAAAATTACATCACGATCAGACAACCTCAAAAGCAAGGACATATGGTACATGGTTGGGTGCTTTTATCCATTTGGCTGTTAAAGTTCCATTTTAAGGTCATGTAACACTATAATAATGAATTCAATTTCATCATTCAAACTCACAAGTAATTGATGTACCTTTTAAAATAAATGTCATTAGGTCAAAAAGGGATAATATCCATGAAACAAAATTACTTTCCAGTAGAGACATTCTCGCAGACATGTCATTAAGGAATGTTATTACATAATAAAGATAATTAGAGGTAATTAAAAAAGGATTAAGTCAAAGAGAAAGCAGATGTTGATCTATAGAATATTTTAGATGTCTGTTACGCTTGTGCTCCAGCTCACACGTACGTACACACCTATCCGAATATATACATGTGTGCGCACATCACGAATTATGAAGTAAATCACTCAATAAAAATCTCGTCGTTTCAAAGCCAGCATTATAGTGCCAAGAACCATTAATGTCACATGATAAATAGGGATACCAGCTTGAAAGACTCTAGCTTGGTGTTTAAGGCATTACACACTTTTGGACCACCTAAGCTTGATATGACCACAGTTCTTAATAATCTCCTCAACTAAGATTCTAAACTAAACGGACAAAAATAAATAAACCAAGAGCTTTCAATTGTTTCATTCTGGACTTTTTGTCCCCTTTTTATAGCATATGTTGTGCAGGAAGTAGTTGACTTCTAGAGAGTAAAAGAAGAAAAAAAAATTTAACCTCATTTTTTCCTTTTTTTTTTTTTTTTTTTGAGAATTGGTAAACATTTTTTCCTAAATTTATCTTCCTACTAATATATCAAAGATATAAAACAAGCTAAACGTTCTTTCTACTACATTAGTAACATTATAAAATGAATATATCAACTCAATTTTAATATTAGGGTGTGTTTGGTTGCAATTTTTTCATGTTTAGTTGATCAAAAATGTTTTGGAAAACGTCTCCTTTAAATTAAGAAAATCACTTCCGTATTGCAATAGGGAAAACAAATTTCATAATAGGTAATCCAAGCTCATTTTCTCCTCCCTACTTCCCAATGCCCCTCAAACCCTCAACCCTTGACTAACCACCCCTTACCCCACCACGAAGTGTTCTCCTAGATTACATTTTTTTTTAATTTAAAGGGTGGGCAATGCCCATATATAAACTAAATCAGAAGTGCATAGAAACAAGAAAACATTTTCCTTCATACCAAACACTCCCTCAATCTTCGTGCTTATTGTAAGAAAAAAAGATCCAAACTTGCCCTAGTATTATTCAATTGCTCAATTTTGCCTTCAGTCACTCTTTTTGGTCTATTCATAGCTTTATCAGAAGCAAACTGTCTCATATTTGTCCTTACAATGAAATGGGAGGTTTCCACGTGTCCAAATTCCTCAAGAAAAAGGTCCAAATTTATCCTTCAACTTTCGACAATGCTTAAATTACCCACAGGTTAAAGCTCCAATAGAGGTCAAGAGAAAAATGAGTGTCTTTCCTAACAGGGAGAATATTAAACCAAAAGTTTAACGGAGGCAAAGTTGCTCAATTTGAGTTGTACACACATAAATTGACCCTTTTCCCCTTTTTTGATGTGTAATCTCCACTAGAGTTATGATGAAAAAGGGTCAAAGAATGGCTTTATTATGTAAATTCCTCAGTAATGCATGTCTTGGTATAAAACAATTCCATCCTAGCAATTAAGTTTCTTTCTGCGTGATCAGGAAAATTCAATGGTTTGAGACTTCAATTGGAAACAAACTTGGAAACTAACTGATGAACTGTCCCCTCATATGCATTTATGTGAGTCTTTCAATTTGCATATGCTCAACCAACTAATAGGCCAAGAACGGACAGAACTTGCCAATGGATGAAATTCAGGTACCACAATATCCAAAACCTTGAAAGCAATAATAAACAAAGACATCCTGTTAGTAGGCGCTAACCTTGTGGCAGCAAATACAAACACACCCGTTAACACTTCAACACCATCCAATTCCGTGAGAAACTGCATCAAATGAACAAGGATGAAAATTATGCAACGTAAATAGAGAATAAAAACAGCAAATGATATGGACAAGAAATAACCTGATTAACAACTCTATCAGTGACACCAGTGTTGTCATGGCCTCTCTTTGGTGCGATAGAATCAAATTCATCAAAAAAAAGAAGGCATGGTGCTGCTGCAGCTGCTTTTGAGAATATATCTCGAACCTAAAACAAAACAATTAGTGTGAACTAGCCAAAATCTCCAAGAGAGCTTAGACACTACGACTTGGGGAGTTGACAATTAGACTTGAGAAAGAAGATTAGAACTTTTACAGGATAAAAGATGATACACATCCTATTTTAGATAGCTATTGGATCTTTGGAACACATTTAAGGCTTTGACCTATCTACTATGTGAAAACTTGAAGATGTGAGTAGGAACCACAAGATTTAACTTTGTTCAGTTTGGCCTTATCTAGAACTTCACAAATCAACCTTCTGGGCAATGGGTTGGGATGGAGATAAGGGGAAATTGGACCCAAAAGAATTGATATTCCATACTTTATCCTTGATGTTTAAGATATTTTTGGCTTTTACTTCTTTACTTTTTTTATTGGGAGGTAGGAGTGTAGGAAGGTAGTGGTGGTTGGTGAGGGAATTTGGCATCATCATCATCATAAAAATATGTAATCCGGGGAAGTGGAGAAGTTGCAAATTCACTTACAGCTTGCTCAGAAGCACCAATGTATTTATTCAGCAGTTCAGGACCTTTGACTGAGATAAATCTTAGTGAGCATGCAGCAGCTGCAGCACCAACAATGTGTGTTTTGCCACAACCAGGGGGGCCATATAACAGAACATTAGACCGCATCCTTAGAGGAGCTTGTGCAAATATATTTGGAAATTTGGACGGCAACTCAATCATCTGACAGTAAAAAACAGGAACTTCATATGCTGAACAAAATGATCCAAACTAAAGTTGACATGAAATATAAAAACACACCTTCATGCAAACCCTAGAACATGACTTCTGTTCAGCTCAACACTCAACACAACTTAATACATAATTCAAAGGGATTTACAAAAGAAAATAATTTGAGCATGGTAGCAAGAAAATATGATAGCAAGATATAAAACAAATAAAGCAACAGAAAATAATAAACATTGAAGAAAATGAACTACGCGACCACTAAATAATACTACCTATAAGGAGAAGTGGAGATGAGGCTAGCCACTTGCCTCTTCCGCACAAAGTGCGAGAACACTCGACTACCTACTAAGCTTCTAGCCTAATCCTCGACCTCCACATCTTCCTAGGGTCAAGTCCTCAATAAGCTAAAGTTGTTTCATGTCCTATCTAATCACCTCCCCCAGTTCTCCAGCTTACCTTTAACCCCCCCCCCCCCAACTCATGTTCCAGTCAACCTCTCACACCTCATTACTTACTGGCACATCCACGCTCCTCCTCTTCACATGCACGAACCATCTTAGTCTCACTTCTCTCATCTTGTCTGCCACTCAGACCAATCCCACTTTGCACCGTAAAACTCCATTCCTAATCATATCTCTCCTAGCATGCCCACACAACCATTCGAGCATCCTCATCTCTGCTACATTCATCTTTAGAGCGTGGGTGTTCTTGACTGGCAAGCACTCTGCCCATATCAATAATGTTGGTTTAACCACCACCATGTAAAATATACCTTTAAGCCTTGGTGACACGTTCTTATAGAACAAAGTTAGACAAAAACCAAAAAAGAAAAAAAGGAGTGCAAGCTAAACTTAGTTTAGAGTTTCTGGTATTCCATCTCTCTGGCAAGCCAATCAATAGTTGATGTTTCTGTCCCGCTACTTGATTAATAATTTTTTCATTTTCACTGATGCTAACGCACCGGTTGATAATCATTTAGGAAAATTATAACCATTCTACCACAGGAACAACAGTTAGTAGTTGCTTACAAGTACAAAAACATTGTTAATCATGCAGGACAGTCAACTGCATTTCCACCACGATTTTTCTCCAAACAAGAAGCTTTGGCTAGCCGTTCACTCACAGTCGATGGTGTGCCATTTAGTTCGTCCGTTGTAGTAGAGCAAAGAATGTGCCGATGGAAGGTAGCTGCATGCAGGATAAAAGAAAAGAGATTGACATCCGACAGCTCCTTGTCCTTTCCATCCGGAGGTTATGTTGACATCATTAAGTTTCTATTTTTTATTATTATTTTGATAAGGTAAAGCTACGGGTGGCAAAATTAGTTCAAACCCATTTGACCTTCCCAACCAGCCCAAGTTGTAATGGGTTGAGCATGCACTACATCATAAATGGATTATATTTGGGCACAACCCAACTAAACCCATATATTTTCAGTAGCCCAAACCAGTCCATAATTTTAGCACAGATTGATCCGTTAGTGGCCAAAAAGAATTCTTATACTTTGTCACTTTCTCTTCTTTCTTTGTAAGAAAATCTTGAAGATCACACTGGGCATGAGACATACTTAGTGGGCAGGGGCTAATGTTTATCTTCTTCCAACCTAAATTGGTGTCTGAGAAAAACCATTTTAATACCTTCCATAATTTTTCGTTTTATTTTTAATTAGTAGTGCGACTAGGAAATTGTATCAAATTTACTTAAGCATTTATCTTTTGCTTTATTTCAATAAAAAGGGCAGCTCAACACACAAAGCATACCACATTAGGAGCAAGAGGTGTGATGTAGACAGTCTACTCTATTGCAAGCATTAGCAGCTGCTTCCACGGCTCGAACCCGTGACTTACAGATCACACAGAGATAACTTTAACTTTACTGTTGCTCCAAGGCTTCCCTTCTTGCTTTAGTTTCAAAATTGTATTAAGAATTCTTAATCTTCTGGTGCAAGCTTTATGGTGAAAGATTCTCGTGAAAAAGAATTTAATCCTTGCAACTAGGGTAGCGTTACTTAATTGTATAAATTTTTCACTTTATGTAATATTGTTAGACCCCTGATCTAAGTCACTCAATTAAATGGCAGCATAGACAAGGTATTAAGCATGTTAACTTTGTCATTGCATAAGCCAAGGAAACAAACATGCAAGGCTAAGTTGAGGACGGACTATTGACAAAGCTAAGGTGTGCAACAATGGCACCATGGCCTGATTTCAAAGTGACAAGTGAGGACCAATGACTTGAAGGCAAGGCAGCTTGGTGAGGACTTTATAAGCTTAACAATGTCGTGTGGGCATGGCATTGATATTCAAAGAAAGAACAAGGGAAAACGACCAGCAAAGCCAAGGCAAAAATGAAAGGGCATTGATGCCAACGTGGGGTGAAGCAATGGCATAGATTTGTGACCGTGGCTTGACAGCATTGAGTGGGAGCAACGCAAGGCTGAAATGTCTAAGTATGTCAGTGTTAGGCATGGGAACAGCTCGTCCAAAAGGCAAGCAAAGTCAAAGCTGACAGGCGGTTACAAAACACATGCCAAGCACATGACCGGCGGTTACAAAAGTGCAGCATTATCCCATTTCGTGTGGAGCTTGGTTTTGGCGCCTTGTTTGAATTATTTTGAATATACCAAGTAGTTTTGGGTTGTCAACTACATAGGAGAATCAGGCTAAGGCCAACAAGTGTTTATTCTAATTACGCCACTTGTCGGTAGTTGGCTCACATAGTATTATAAATGTGGCGGCCTATGGTGTAATTTCGGGTTTGATTGTTCTAAGTATTAGGGAATACAAGTTAGAGTGTCAAATCTAAGTTAAGGTCTAGGGTGATCTTTAAGTGCCAAGGTTGGTACAATTTGAGAGTGTTCTTGCATTCCACTTAATTAATACAAGTTGGAAATTAAGTTTTCTGTAAAGCTGGTTGCCTTTGTCTCATTTTCTATTGTCGTGGCTTTATTATAGTGTTGCTTACTGTTTTTATGTTGCTTAAACGTCCAAGACTCACTCTAAAAAAGTTGCTGCGTATGGTTCGAGTTAACACCAAACAGTCCTAAATTTGGCCAAGTGTTGGAAGGCTGAAGTCGACAAGGTTGTTGGCTGCCGAAGTGGGTTAAATCAGGGAACTATTTGTGTTCAAAGATCAGCCCCCTTACAAATATGTACTAAAACTTGTTTGAAAATATTTGGTTGCGAATGTTTATTAAAATATCTGGAAAAAAAAAGTTGGGCCAAGTTGGACTATAGCCCCTTATTTAGCCCATCTTGATCCAATCCATCTTAGCCCAGCCGAGAAATATTGGGCAGGGTTGGGCATTGGCCCATTTATTGGTTCAGAGCATCTTAATTCGCTCAACCTTAGCCATACAGCCCATTTTCCACCCTTACATAAAACCATCAACAAGTTTTTACTCCCTCTGACCCAATTTTTGTGGCACCCTTTCCTTTTTAGTCCGTCCCAAAAAGAATATTATCTTTCCTCATATGGCAACTATTTAATGGCACCATTCATTTTACCCTTATTGGATCCCACTTGGTACTTAATTATGAAGAAAATTCGACTAAAAGTAAGCACTAAAGTGACATTAATAAGGACAATTTGATAACATAACAAAGTCTTCCTTACTTCTTAAACTCCATGCCCAGTCAAACGGAAACGCCTAAATTGGGATGTAGCCGGTCAAATGGAAACGCCTAAACTGGGATGGAGGGAGTAATTGATATGGAAGGCAGAGACAAAAAAGAATAGAAGAAAAGAGTGGAAATGTAAAAGAAATGTGAACTTTTTGATGTAGTTTCAGTGATGGCATCAGACAGATGCAGAGAGTACAACAAACATAAATCATATAGGTCATATATCACTTTCTCTTTTTACCATCATGCTTAGCTAGACCTTTTCATCATCAAGAAGTGAACCTTTTCCTCGACATGACTCCTTAAACTTAGGTATATAAAGATAGTAAGGACCCATCTGGACATAAATATTTTGTAGCTTTTGTTCAAAAACATGTTTGGATGTACCTTGTGTCAATTTTTCACTTCAAACTTAAGAATCTTCAAGTTTCTCAGACCACTTTCTCAAGTAAGAAAAATCCAAATTCCCTCCCAAATTTTCAACATTTTTCAAGTGAAAATATATGTCCAGACACGACTTCAACTTCCAAACACTCCTTTTCAACCTAACTTCAAATACTACTTCTCAAATATCACTCAATTCATGTTACCAAGTACCAAAGAGAGTTTTTTTAGCTCCATTATATGAAGTTCTATGCTAAACATAAGGAGATAACAAAGTCCAAAGAGATGTAAGAGGTATTTACAGGGAATAGTTTTTTTATTTTCTTTTTAAGAAAGATGACAATATTTACAGAGGATAGATCACTCCAAGCCTCCAACTAAATAAACTACTTGAGAAGTGAGAACAAAGTCCAAAAAGTTGTCAATGGTATTTACAGGAGATAGTTCAAATATTGTAGAAGATCTATATTGATAGATGCTAAAAGGAAGTCCACACCAATCTACTTTTTGAGGGAGTCGGAGACAATCGAAGAGGTAGCAAAATAGGAACTTTCTATCAGGGAGAACTCAACAAGGTCGAGACAAGATGATGGATATTCCAAGGAAGATCAAAGAAGATGAATGAAGGTTTAAACCTAACCCTAACTGGCACTGTGAATCCAATCGCATCTACATAGATGTTCAAAGCCACGAGATGAGGGGGGTCTCTCTTACTGTTAACCCGTGTTCCTCTGATAGTTGGAAAGTGAGTTAAAATGATCAAAAGAAATAAATATGGAATCCAAACCATGGATGCAAGGGCACAAAGTTTTTACCTTTAGGTTTATCTCTCATCATATCAGATACAAAATGACTTTGTAAAAACTTTTAAGTACACGTACTTTTTTTCTCATCTCCAACATATAATCTAAAATTTCCAAATCCAATACCTTCATTAAGAACAATTTTTACTCAATCAATTAAAGGTTATACGAAAACTTATTAGAACCCAAAGTTTTGAAAGAAAAAGAAGGATACAATTTAACCTCCCATGTGTCAAATTAATGCTGGTAAAGCAAGTAAAGTAGAAGAAAACATAAAAGGGGAACAGCAATAGAAGTCGATGCATAGACATCATATAGACCTGATTGATTACAATTACATCAATGTATCATAGGATGAACAACTATGACATTAATTAGTTTACCAATGAAGGATATACAACCACAAAAAAAAAAAAGATGAAAAGAAGAAAATAAACATTTACCTCTATAATAGCATTCCGGATGTCATTAAGACCTCCAACATCCTCCCAGCCAGACCGGCCACCATCAGCAGCAGGTTTAGTGATGTCACGCATAGCCACTGGAACAAACTCATGCATGGCACGCAGGAAATCATCCTGAAACAAAACAGGTTTTTCCTGACTGCCAACAGCCAAATCACTAGACAAAAACCGGGCAGTTGCAGCATGAACAGACCTATCAACCAGTATTTCCTGAAACAAAATAAAGCCCAGCATAAATGCAAATGTACCCCTCTGATAGCTAAAGAATGGAAATCAGAAACTCCATCAAATTATGGCCAGAACACAAAGAAAAAACTGCACATGAACACTATATTTTGGACTCACAACTTCAATGAAATACAACTTTAAGACATTAATCATTGAGATATATGATACAACCTTAAAATGGACAATATTAAAACTTTCTGTTCAGAAGCTACAATACAGTTTATGAAGTACAAATAGTTCATTGTGAAGAGATGTCGTGGAATGGTAAGGTTTCCACTACCCTTAACTAGAGGTCTCGGCTTCAAGCCCTAGGGATGGAGTCTCCTTTGGTAAGGTCGTAGGGAGTCCTAAAGAACCCCAAAGTGGGTTTTCTATGGTGTGAGTTCCAATTAGTCAGGCCAGTGGGTTCAGACTACCAGATGGAACAAATACTTCATTCTGATTGACATGCTTATCTATATGACTTTCTTCTGGATTGAAATTCATGTTGTACATGGGGAAGGAACATTAGGGCTCAGCCATGTTAATCAAGTAAATAGATGGTATATCCCAACTAAACAAAAGACAAGCAGTAAAAGACATGGTTATAATAGCTCATGAATTCATCCTTCTAATCGAGAAAGAAACCTCTCGTTCCATTTTTTCTGGATAGACAAGAAGTACTTGTCTACTACTGGCCATCTCTCAATTAGATAGCCTTGCATGGTCCTAAATTAAGAGGAAATTGTTGTCTGTAAGTACCATATGAAGTGTTCTCTTCAATAAAAAGGAATAGCTCCCGGTTCTTCTGTCAAGCCCATTCATGAGGGAAATTCCTAAAATAAATTACTTCAACATCTTTTGATAAGAAAAAAAAAGGTTGAATTGTTTTATTTTACTTCAACATTATTCCTTAGTTCACTGTTTGCAGAAGGCAGGAAGTTTGGAGTTTGGACATCTAAGCTAAATTTGTGATTCTCCTGCACATACTTCAATGGGAAGGAAAAGCAGGAAGGACAGATTTATGCATTCCAGATCAAAGTAAAAGCTAATCATATGCAGCTGAGGTAGCAGCAAGCATTCATAGAGAAGTGTTGTAATCAGTTATTAACAAAACTTAGAGCTTAACTAAGTACCAGATCATATGCATCATATCCATCACACTTGGAGGCTATATCCAGCAAGGTGTCATCAGAACATTGCAAAGAACGCTTCTGAATGATATGTTTTAGCAAGGCGCCACGCTCAGTGGTAGCAGGTGCAGACAATTTAACATGAAAGTCAAACCTCCCTGATCATAATAAAATTCAATGCATTAGGATCAAGAATAAAGTGTTGTGATACTAAAGCTAGAGGAAGACAGTTTAAACAGTCATAAGCAACAAAACTAATTTCTCCATGAATGATGATGGACTAACCAGAAGAGGTCAATTTCTGTGGTAAATTAGTCAGAGACTGTGCACAAGCAATAAAAGCAACTGGGCCAATCCCACACGTGTTCCTCCTCTTTTCCTATTTAACATACAAAAACAGAGTTATCAGTTAAAAGGATCTGTGATGAAATTACTCAGGAGCCCAAGACCTAACTGACGTTACAAATAATATTGAAAACCTTGAATGTTCTTGGCTAAAAGTTATCAAAGCACATAGAGGTTGATTTTTAATAATGGTGGTATTTGGGTCAGCTTGTGTGTACCTCGACTATTCCATCAACTTCTAGAATATGAGAAATTTCTAGGTTTGTCTAAGTTCACAGAAAAAATTGTATGGGAAGGAAGCTAAGTAGCATCATGACTGTACTGCTTCAGAATCCTATATGTTCTCATCAGTTGTATTATTCCTACCTCATTCAGAAGCAACTATATCTTCTGCCAATTTTTGGGAAACCGGAACTGAGTCAATGGAGATCCTAAGATGAAAACAAAAATCAAGCTGACAATGGAAGTTCTGAAATCTTAGCTAGTTTAGACCCAAACACCATCGAACACATCATGCCTCAGTTAGTGGAGATCCTAAGATGAAAACAAAAAACAAGCTGACAATGGAAGTTCTGGAATCTTAGCTCATTTAGACCCAAACACCATCGAACACATCATGCCTCAGATAAATATTAAAGTAGCTCCCTACACAGGGTCAAACAAGTCTCACCTCATATTCATCCATAATATCAGCAAAATATTCTGCAAGCACTGCTGATGAGGATGAAGGTTGAGAAGCCTCTGATTCAGAGGAAGCTGCAACAATGCTATCAAGATCATCAAACACCACAACAGAAGGTGCATGATCCAAAGCATCAGCAACATAGCTCAATAAAGCTTGACGAATGGCTGAAGGCTTTTCCAAAGCAAGCTTAGAACAGGATAAGAATATTCTGCAGAAGAAACAAGAGTCAGGCTGCGTCCCTTAGTACAAAATCATTTATGTTCAAACTGAAGCTTCAAAATGGAGTAAAGCTGATGTCCAACAGAAAACAAAGGTTTAGTGGGATTGACAAAACAAATCCTTACATATGGGCCAAGATGTCTTCGCTTTCTTCAGCAAATTTAGCAGCAACTGTAGCTAATAATGTTTTCCCTGAACCCTAAAATCAGAAAAATGTCCAATTTGGGTTCATTAAATAGTTTTTAATAATATTGTAAGATTCACATTAGTCGGGGTCAAAATCATTCTAACAATTTAGTCTACACTTAAGTAGTCTGAGAAACTCAACGAATCGGCATTTAGTGGAGCTATTGACCAAATAAGAGTTTCCTAGCTAGCATCTTTTTCTTTTCTTACTTCATTAAGGCCAAACAAGAAGTTAAAGCCATTAATTGCATTTAAATTAGAAAAAGGGAACTAGAAAAGAAGTAGAAAAAAGGAACTCACAGAAGGACCATGGATTAGGATATGTCCTGGCAGCGGGAAATCATAAGCACTGGACAACATCCAAGATGCAGAAGATAACAAAACTACCAACCCTGCAAAGTGATGATTGATAGCATTCAGTCAAGGTCAAAAGTTAATACTTGTCTGGTTAAAAAAAGAAATTTCTCCAGTCACAAACTTGGCAGACAACAAGAAACAAATGAATACGCAACTCTCTGTGACATACTACAGGCTTGCATAACAGAAATATCGTTCACAATATTTTCCATTAAAGCTGAAACCTTTTAAGATCTTCTTTGATGTCACTGGGTTTGCTTACTTAGACTCTCAGCTTCTAATTGCAAAAAGTACTACTCCATCCCTTTATCCTACCAACCACATATTGGCTTTATGCAGATTTATTTCTCCATCAACTAGCATGAATAGGAATTTGAAAACCAAGATTGCTAAAAGCATCAGAAACAAACAAACACAAAAATTGCCCACTGCATTCTTTTATTCCAGCATCTGGCAATTAATGCTCTCCCATTTGGTAAATTTTGTGGCTTAAATACTTGTTCCATTTCCCAATGATCCAAACCTAGTCATTTTATCATACATAGAATGTGACCCATCTGCGTGATTGAAGAATGGAACTTGGAAATAATAAGAAAGCTCTACCCTTCCATCTGACATGAAAGCAACCTTCAACTATCACCCAAGTCCCAATGTTGAATAACCAAGATCTTTCACCACTCCAAAATTTCTTTTCCCAGGTCTGCCACTAGTGGTCGCGGCTTCCCTCTCTTCATATGCCTACCCCTTCCCTTTCCACATTGACTGTTCACAGTATCAATCTCTTCACTGCCCTCCAACTTAGTCCTTCCCTTTTTTTTTTTGTTGTTGACAAGTTAATGTAATTTATAAAAAGTCAGTACCACAAAGGTACAGAGGTACAGAGAATAGTACAATAAACAGCGAATTATACAATTCATCTATGACCCCATACTACCAAAGAGTATAAAAAATGTGCCATACTATCTAACATACAACCCTTACACCATAAGTATAGTTTTTGTTAACGCCTATGTTTTAAAAAAGATATATCGTCTTTCCATCGAAGCATCTTTTGTTTCTCTCCAGCCAGCATTATAGTAGACTCTTAATATCTCCTGGCATATCCCTTCCTTTTTCCCTTTGTGTGCTGGCCCCTACTCTTACCGAACATACTCCGGCTTATCAAGCCTTACATAGAGCAGAACCCTTTTTCAATGTACTAAGTCTCTGAGCATGTTGCGTTTCGGAAATGTAAGCATACCTTTCTCATACAGCTTTCCAAAACCTTAATGATAGAATGTATCATCATTTACACAGTAAAAGATAGAAAAGAGTTTGAAGAACAGAAGAAAGAAGAGCGGAAAATTTGCAGGTGAAAGGCTCATCATACATCCAAATGCATTTAGAGTTAGGTTCAGATCCTTAAATGTGTTAACGCAAATAAAATGAGGAAATACCTACTATTAATCACATCAGGTGCAGCTGTCCCCATCCAGTCTAATGAAGAAGTTGTAAGACTGGTGCTTTTAGCAAATAATTTCTCTCTGACAGTTCTAATGGAAAGACCGTTGCCCAGTTGAAGTTTTCCAAGCCAAGGTTCAAAGCTTTTTGGGCTGGTAGTCAACTTGCTTCCTTCATCGAATGCAACTTCATAAGCATCAATCGCTTCATCACGTAATGAGCCATCAGTAGTTGACAACACATACATGGCATCTAATGATGTTTCTCCACCATTCATTGTTTGAACACCATGTTTTATGGATCTGCTGTCTTTCGCTTTGAAGTGAAGCAAAGTTGTGTTCCCTAAAATCAACGATGTCACTTCCACTCCGGCCTTGATCTTGACAGCATGTAGTTGTGCAAGGCACCATCTATGCAAAATAGCTGCAATATCCTTTTTGATATCAGACTTGATGCTCATTTCTTTGTCTTCCTTGCTAGATTCATAAGAAAAGGCTGCGGCAATTTCCTCATGGATTGACCAATCACTAGAACCCATCTCAATGTCTGAATTGGTTCTCAAAACTGTTGTTAATGTTTTATTATTATTATTCTTGCCCAAAGCCTCAGCATTATTTTCTTCAGAAACCCCAGTCTCCTGGAATATCTTGAATTCACAAGGTGAAAGCAAAACTGGAGGAATCTCCTTCTTCAACTTGACATTGAATCTCTTCACATATACACCTGGAAACAGAGTAATTCTTTTTAGGATTGCAGCAGGCAAATGGAGTTGAAATAATTGCAAGCAAACCAACTTATATCTTCATGCAATACTGGACAGCATCACAGGAGAAACATTTTAGTCCGAAATATGTCAATCGTAATTTACGTACATCAAAAGGTAACCTTCAGAAAGCTCCCTTTTAATGACTTGGCTAAAGATTTCAAACGTGCAATAATATCTGCAAAGACTTTTTGAGGTTTTACTATTACTTTTCTGATCGGAGGGGTTTTTAAAGAGTGACTGTTAGAAGGTTGGACAATAAGTAACATTCTTTAATCAATGAACCAACTGACAAAATGAATGTGATGTTCCCTATTTTTTTGTTTCTATGAATAATGGATCACAAAGAATAAAATAGAGGTATATGACAAAACACAATAATAAGAAATGGAAATAGACATGACTTGTTTCCTGAATACCAACAAGTGTAATTACTTGAACTTCCTAGATAACACCAGCTTTTCTGCAGTTGGTGCATCAATTAAATTCTGAAAGAAAAACCTACATGAGTGTAACTCTGCTTTCAAATAAAGCCGAATAGACCGAGGAAGCATGATATGTCCTTTAGCCACTGATTCTGAAAATATTAGTCGAACCATTGCTTGATGGATATCGTGCTTGTCAGGTTGAACTCCTAGATTCCCTTCCTTTGAAGTTACACTACTTTTCCCTCTACGGCTATCTGTCTCATGGTTCTTCTTGGTTTCTCTGGGAAGCAATCTGGGAATTATAACCACAGTCTGAAGAGGTTCAAAAGAGTATATGCTGGCCGTCTCAGGATGGATGAAGATAGCGGAAGTCAAAACCACACTCATCTCGACTCCCTCGGCCTCATATTTGTGAATACATTGATCATCAGTATCTTGGACTCTCAATAGTGCCTTTGAGACCGAAAGCTCATCGTCTTGCATCATGGATTCCTCACCCGAACTAATATTTCTTTTGCGCCTTTTTGGAGCAACAGCAACTTCAGTACCAGGGACAAGTTGTACTGATAACAGCCAGGCAAGTCAGTTATTCACAATTTTGAAGTTGTAAAATACAGATTAAGCACATGAAAAGAACATTTTATATGTCCTACCACCGTTGACCTCATTTGCCATCAAAATGAAGTTAAAGAAGAGGTAAAAAATCGAAAAAGCATATTGCAAATATGCAGCATTTATCAAAATTTCACACACCATAATCTTCTTTCCCTCCTTGAATAACAATTTGCTAATTGATAATGAAGGCATCAAGAAGCCTTAATCAACGATCTTGGTAAATGACAGTCTCAGGTAATAGATACCAGCAATTATCTTCTCTTCCTAGTAAGTAATACGAGGATTTAGGCAACATTGTCAGAGAATACATGAAAGAGTTAAACTCAACGACATGCATCTTCTCTTCAGAAACTTTATATTACAGTTGGGCAAGCTTTTAAGGAAATTGACCAAGTTTCTATCCAGAAATAGACTCAAATTATAAGCATTAAATGACATCCATCAACCAATGAATTAACATCCTCTTACCTACCGGTGTCAGCGGAAAGGTTGAAACAACTTTAAATGTGATAATTGTTTGCCCATGCAGCCACAAAGGAAATCGCATTGCTCCATAGACAATAGCAACCTGTATAAAATACAAAATGGTTGAATATTGGTCAACTTCAAGAAAAAGTTATCATTCCCTGGGTTTCAAGTTAAATATTTTGTTTGATTTTACACGGGTCTGTTTTTACTTTACACTGTTCTAGAAAGAGAAGTATAGACTACACTGTTCTAGAAAGAGAAGTATAGACGGAATAGTATACCAACTTTGATTTGAACACGGACTACCTTCCAAGAAGTGGTTTCGAGGTCGAGGTGATAAATTATTTTTTCTGATTTAATAAGTGCAACGAACTGAGTGCGGAACGAGTAAAAACATGTAAATATATATAATACATGGTAATATGTTCTAATTACTTTTTTTTGTTCTTTTAATAACTGTGGAACTCGGGCCAACTTTCTCATCTGGACTCCTACACTTGGTACCTACTACCTCCCCTCAACACACACACTATGTGACTCTGTATTAACGCACAGACAATTCTAGATATTAGGTAGGATCTGAAACAGTCTCAAGCATTCCCTCTCACAAATTGCCAAAACAGTATAGATGCACATGCTTATTCTACTTTAACTTTTAAGTATTTCCTAGGCAGAATTTCTGAGCACGACCAGTAAACCAATAACTCAGAGCAAAGAGAAAGGATGTCATTCAGCAACCAATGGTATGATTCTTTTTCTCCGGCAGCACAAGGTTGACTTGAGTATCCAAAGAATCAAATCCCACTTCACTGTCACCAGCAGGTCGATCTTTCATAAATTCAACTATAAACAAGATTTATAAAAAAAAAGAAGTTTGATCAGTGGTCTGATAGCCTTGACTTCTCAGGCTGAATGACATCTGTTGACTTAAGCTAACAAAACCCCATAAAGCATCTGTTCATGCCTGTTTATCTTAGTAATGTCCATAGGTCACAAAACTAATGAATTATTAAATTTTTTATTTTTGATAACTATGGTGTCCGGTCCAGCTTTCTGGCAACTCAAATACTTCTTAGAAACTGTATGAATTGAGACTTATTTATGTATCGGACTGAAACAAAGATAGAAACCTGTCAGACTACTGCAAGAAATCAGCCAAGCTTACATGGACAAAGTATACAAATAAACATATTGGCGTGCAGTACATCACTCTTGCACTTTTTTCGCCCTCTTACTGCCCCATCCCTACCTTCCCCATTCATGCAGACTACAAATCCCATTAGGGTAGTGTTCCAACTGTTATTGAAATTTCTTTTTTCTTTTTTCTTTTTATCTTCTCTTTAGGGGAATAAGCAGTTCGCTAGAATATCCCCTGGCTCCAACACTAATGTTATGTCTCGTCCATTGCCATCCTTAAGTGATTAAGGATAAAGTTCACATGAGAGATCATACCCTCGTAGTTTCTTATTCATTACATTTGGTCCTAACCATTTAAAACCAAAAACTACAGTTAAACCTGTAAAGACTAAAACAAATGGATATACGAGTTCGAGGAAAAACTATCCTTTGATAACAAACATCACTCTCTTTCAGTAACACATACTAATAGTTTTAAGCACCTGCTTTAAGATAGCCTGCTCTGCATGCTCAGCATTAAGCTCCAAAACTTCCCAATCATCTTCAGTATCCGGCTCTATGGTAACCATAGTAGCTTTAGGCAAATTGGAGACTACTTTTACTTGAACCACAGTACGATCCAACAATCCAATACACTCCGCATATTGCTTCGCAATCTACATCCACACAAAACGAATATTTAAAAATGAACACTGTAGTACTGTAGAGTTACCAAAGTTTGCCTAATCATTCTACTGCCTTCTAATAGAGTCTGTAAACGGAGAAATTGAAGTGCGAACCTGAATTGAATTAGGAAATGGATTGGATGAAGCGGAACCAGACCAAGCTAGGCGCCAGAGATTGTTGCCGGACCGAAGTTCGAGGGCTAGAACAGGAGGAAGGTAACCGGAAGCAGTGGTGGATTCGAGAGTCTGGAGTAATGTTACTAGTAGCGATACGAAGCAGCTCTCAATTCCGGCGACAACTCTCACCTCCAACTCCATTTTTTCAGATGATTTTGGAGTGTGAAATGGATGAATTTGTTTCTCTTTTAGATGAGGCAGAACAGGACGAGACTGATTGCTGACTATAAAATGTTGCTTTTCCCGAGGGACTCCTAAATCCTAATCATTGAATATGGTAGGTTGTTAGACCCGACCTGATTAAAATGTGACGGGTAAGTGGGTCACTATCACGATCCAAAAATGGACGAGATGGCACTCGTCTTATCCCCACCTAGACAAGTCATCCTAAAATTCGACCATTACAATAATATGCAGAAATTTCATAAGTTACTCAAAAATATCCAAAAATCTGATTGTCACATTCTCTAAAGTATCACCAATTAATCAAAAGAAAAGTACAAGTCTCATATGACATTGTTCTTTGAGTAGGACAAGATCATAAATAGGAGTAAGGAGGTTCGCCGAAATGACAAGCAACTACCTCACAAATCTCCATATGAAGCCTCACACAAGAAGAAGAGAAAATATCACAAAGGTCTAGGCTAATAACTTACCAAAAAAAAATTGTAGAAGCAAGGGGTGAGTATCAAACCACACGGTGCTCAGCAAGTAAACCTCTAAACACAAGCTAAGGGGATAAAATACGGGTACTCCTTACACCCCAACCGAACCTCCATAACTACAAACTGCATAAAACCAACCCAATCTAACAGTTCACCATTTAAACGCACATATATCAACAACAAGCTCAATATTCATCAATTACACATTCCACAAAAAGGCACTGACAATATCAGCATAACACAAGATCAAGTTCATCAAATAGAGGTAATCAAATATCAAATACTTTTCAATCATCAATAAAATACTTAATAATAAAGGATGAAAGATGTCATGTGATGCAATGCAGTATGACACCATGAAATGATATACCTCCAAATACCAAGTACTCTCTCAACTGTATATACATGATACTCTTCGGAAATACATCGAGAGTTCATGACCCATGGGGAACTCACGAGATCCATATACCGACACGGAGGATCTCCACGAGTCTGTGCGAAAGATCTCAACGCACTATCATAAATCAAACAAATTCCGCATGTACGATCCCCATGTGCCTAAATCATAATCATAACTCTTCTATCGCACGGACGATCTCTACGTGCTCAAATAATCATAACTCAATCTCAACACGGACGATCTCCACGTGTTAGACCTTTACTCATACCCAATCTCATGTCAATGCATGTGCACATATGATATCAAAGAAAGGAGATGATGCAACATCTCAATAAATCAAATGTCGCTATGACATATAATCACCTTAATTATCACGATTATATGAGTTCTATAAAGAACACAATCACACATAATAAATTAAATCAATAATATATCAGTTAATGTCCATATGCTTTGGCATTCTCGAATTACAATCTGCATTCTATAATAATAAATATTTCCATTATAACACCAATACCCATACCATTCTCTAACAAATCACATACAAACAATTAATCATATTGTCTTTTATTGCCCCTTTTTATCATTAAAATTAACCTCTCCAAAAATTTCCAAAAATTCCAATTCATTGGAAATTTCCAAATTCTGTTTTCTTGTTCATCTCTTTCTTCAACATATACTACTTTGTCGTTTTCATAACGTAATATTTATGTTAAAAATATATTATAACTTCTTTTGAGTTTTTTAACATAAAATATAAATAAAAAATATTTAAAAATCGAGAAAAGGAGAAAAAGGATAACTTTTTTGAGTTTTCTTTTAACATACATAAAATACGAAGAAGGAAAATATTTAAAAATCAAGAGATATCTTTTTGTTTGGATTAAGAGAATCTATTCATTTATTTTTGAAAAGAGAAATTTGGTGAATAATAACGATAATATTTAACATCTATTTTTTATTTCAAATTTTATAAATTAAAAGAAAGAAAACAATTAAGGAAAAAGAGATTTTTTTTTAAATAAGAATAATTAATTATGATAATAAACAAGAGAGATAAATAAAAATTTTATTATTTTCTATATATATATATATTTGAAGAAACAAATTATTTGAGGTACTATTTACTTTGTCAAAATGCATATAACAAATTTTATCAGAAAGCGACAATTAAAAGAATTTAAAGAAGAATAATTTCTTTAATAATAATTATAAATTATGATAATAAGGAAAAGGAATAAATATTGATTTTTATTTTTAAAAAATTATAAAAATGTAGAGGGTAAGAAAACTAATTTAAGAAAAATAAATAAATCTATATTTAGTAATGATGAGGAGAGATGAAATAGACAATAAATTGTAGTAATGATAAGAAAAAATATATTTATTATAATCATAATATAAGGTGAGTACTATAACTATATTTTTTAAAAATCTACTTTAGATACTATTTTATAATTTTTTTTAAGTTTTTAAACAAAAAATATAAATTAAAAAATATTTAAAAGTCAATAAGAAGAGAACAAAGGATAATATTTATGACTCTTGATCAAAGAGAAATTTTATTTTTACATATTTTACAATTTGGGAGAAAAAACATAATTTTCTTGAATAATAATAATATTTAAATTTATTTTTTTTCTTCAAATTTTATAAATCAAAAGAAAGAAAATAATTAAGGAAAAAAAAAGTATTTTCTGAATAAGAATAATTAGTTATGATGGTAAAGGGGAGAGACAAACAATATTATTATGTAAAAAAAACTATAAAAATAAAATGTAGAAAAAATAATAAATTACAATAGTAATGATGAGGAGAGATGAAGAATATTTAATAGATTGTAATAAAGGAGATAGGTAAATAAGATATTTTAGATATACATATTTTTTGTGAAAATTATAAATCAGAATAAATAAAAAATAAAAAATTGACAACAAAGACAAATGATAATTCTAACAAAAGTGAGATATTACATCATTTTTTCATTGGTCACTTTTATATTTGTCTAATTTAAGATATCAATTTTCGACTAAAACTCTAAAATATGTGGAATCTATAGTTTATTTTCATATTTTTATTTTCATATTTATACATAATGGATTATTCATGAAATTAAATCTTTTTGTTTCTTTTTAAAAATTAAATACTACACCGTTTATAACATTGTTTAAATAGTGCCTTAGTAATAACTAAAACTTGAAATTCAATCTATTTAAATTTAAAAACTAAAACAATCCTTCAAATGTAAAAAGATTTTTAATAAAAAAATTAATTAAATATTTTCTCATTTCGCGAAGTGAACTAATTCACTAGTTAATAAGATAACATAGGATACTTATGTTAACTATTACAAACTATCATTATGACCTTTTGTTTTGTATTCAATTTATTAATTTATAGTATTTTACGTATAACTTTTTTATTGTCTTTTTTATTTATTTTGAAGTATTATTTAATTCTTATTTATTTCTCTTTCTTTTCTCTATCAAGTGAAAACGGTCTAACATAAGGTGATAAATACCTAAAACTAGTTATGTTTCATGTATTCATTATTAGGAGTATTAATTTTGTGTAGTTTTTACTTTCAATTAATTTTATTTAGTTAAAAGTATGTAGCTTTTCAATTATTTTATCTAACGTATTAATCAGAGAATACCAAATATTTGTGTAAAATAGCAATAATATTATCTAAATAAGAGAATTTCAGTCTCAATAATTTTTTAAATTTAATGATGATTGCGACAAAATATCTAAAGTTTCTTTATCTTTGTTATTTCATAAAATTAATGCATAAATAAATAATTTTTATTTTTGCTGTGAACTATGAAAATGATGGATTTTAATTTTTTTTTTCCAAACCCATGATAGAGAAAGTAGTTTTTATACTATCTTATTGTGGAGATTAGTGAGGGTTCTTATACTTTTATGTTTTAGGGCTCTTAGTAGTTGTATTTATGGTAAATCTATGTGAGTGATGATTAGTTTTAACGGGGGGTGTAATTGGAAGGACATTGGAAAGTAAAAGAGGCAATACAATGGGTTATGGTGCTTTAAGCAAATAGTTTATGATGTTTCTGTGCAAGTGGGTTGATGTGTATGATCCCGTTCTTTTAATATATTTATTTCATGTTTAAAAGTTAGAATTCTTAATGATCTAATAAAGATTATAGTCCATACATATTGGTAATTATAATAAAATTTAAATAAAAATTAAATTAATACTAATGCAAAAAAAAATAATCAATTCAAACACTAAGAATGACAATAATATTGAATATTTATTTTTTAATTTTATACAGATTTAAACAATTAAAATACATGATCTAATTTATTATCTTTTAATATTTAGTCATTTAACTAGTATTTACTAAACTTATTTTAGAATGATTTAGTATTTGAAATTATGATCAATTTCATTATGACTTCTTAATTTGTAATAGTTTTTACGCGATTTTATTATTATTTTTTATTGGATATCTTAGTGTAATTAATCATATCATATTTTTTGTTATTTTCTTGAAAAATAACTTAGATAGTTGCATTTTGATAGGACTAAAGAAATATTTGAAATACAAGTAAATTATATGTTTGTATGAAAACTTTACCGGAAAAACTCAAAAAAACTCGAAAAATTCAAAGTTGAAAAACCCGAATTTTATTGGTTTATAATCTCAAAAATTCGATTCAAATATTTTGATTTGATATTTGAAAAATTCAAACCAACCCGATCATATAGACGCCTATTCACGAGGATTTGAAAGGTTAGGCACTCCAAAACATAATTAAATTCAAAAAAAAAAATATTAATTTAAATAAAATTAATTGTTACTCTCGAGGTCATCTATTAATCCGCATAGAGAATGTTACAATGTCTAACAGCTGCATTTTACTCTCCTCTTAGATTTTGCTCCGGCCCGGTGATTTTTTCTGCTTCTCAAATTACTTCTATTTCGGCGAATTTGTTGTTCTTCATTCCGAAGAGTGAGTAATTTTCTCGTGTCTAAGCTAAAACTAATGCTTAATCGGAAACCTAGAGACTTTATGGGGGTTATAGTTTGGTGTTAGTTGTTAAGTGGAAATTTGAGTTTTTGATTATATGGGGAAAGTTGGTATGGAGAAATTGTGTCCTTGTCAAGATAAGGACACATATCATGACTTTTGTAGTGCATTAGGAAGTTGTGTTCATGTGGATGAAGATTATAAAAGCTTGTTGTTATTTATAGAGAAGAGTGGAGTTGGCTATGCTGGTGATAGGGATAACCCTAAACTTGCTTATTTTGATGTTGAAGCTGACCCGCTTTATATGAATTTCTTGGCTAACACTAAGCTAGATGGAACATCATATGTTTCTAAAGTTAATGATCAGAATGGGTTGACAGTGTTCATCAAGTATGAGAGAGATAGGGAGTTGGAGTTTCATGGGGTTGAAAGGGGTCAAGATAATGTTAGGGAAAAATGCGAACTGGGGAGGATTTCAAAAGCTCTAAAGACTAATGCGAGAAAGAATAGGATGGAAAATGGGATTTTTAGTAAGAAGCAAAGAAATGAGGGTAGGGATTTAGACAATAGGAAGCAAAGAATTGATGTGGAGATTGTACCTGGTAAGGAGCAGAAGATGAAAGGTGGGATTTTGAGTAAGAAGCCACGGAATGAGGATATGGATTTAGATAACAGGAAGCAGCAAATTGATGTGAACGTTGGACCTGGTAAGGAGCAGCAGGTAAAAGATGGCATTTTGAGTAAGAGACAAGGAAACGAGGATAGGGATTTAGATAACAGGAATCATAGAACTGACGTGATGACTGTACATGGTAAGAAGCAGAAGATGAATGATGGGATTTTGAGTAAGGAGGGACGAAACGAGGATAGGGATTTATTTAACTGTAAGCACATAATTGATGAAAACATTATACCTGTTAAGGAGCTGAAAATTCAGAATGATAGCAAATTCATGGATGTGGAAGTAAAAATTGAACCTCACGAGGATTCTGATTGTAAGTTATTTGATTCTTGCAAAAAGAATTGTGTATGAAGATATCATTGTCTCAAATCTTCATTTAGTAATAATTGTTCTTTTGTTTATGAAGCTATTAAGGAGGCAGAATCCAAAGGTGAAGTAGAAATCCTTGAGAATGTAGGTGCAGAGATAGGCTGGGGCAGTAGCTCTAACCCCTTTGTACCTTCAGTGGAACGTTGCCTGAATGTATGATTTCAATTCTTCTGCTACTTTCACTAGTTCTTTTGGTCCCTCCTTTATTTAATGTTACCTATTAGTTTTGGTTCACCATGATAATTCTTGTAACCATTGGCTGCTAATTTTGTGTATCAAGCTGGATGCGACAATCATAGATTCTAGGTACAGGAAGGAGGTTTTGAATTTATTGATGAAGCCCTACAATGAAGAGGAGTATAAGAAGCTCTGGAAAGACATTAAGATGCGATTACCATCTAGCTCTACAAATGGACATGGAAAATCCCTTCTATCACTCCATAAAGGTAGGTTAGTAGCCTATGGTTTGTTTTCCAGCATCGTGGCATCTGTTTGCATTTTGAATGCTTTTCTTGTGTTTTGAATTATTCTCAGGCTATACCTTGATTTCAAATTTATGTTATCACTTTTAAGATAGTATCCAAAATTCCATAGGGTTCCTGCTCTTTATATAGACAACTTAATAATAGTTCCTTGTCTTGTTCTTTCGTCAAAAAATGAACTAACTTGCTAGCATATCTTTACTGAACTGATTGATAAAAAGTTTTGAATTTTTTTTAATCTCACTTTCATGTGGCTCGTAATAGAGCATGATCTCCTTTTGTTTTCTCTACACTTCTATTGTTTTATTTCCACTAGGCATGGAAGAGTAGTGTTTTAGTCAATTAGAAAGGGAAAAATCAGATCTTTCTTCTTAAAAGTTCCCATCGATCATTGTTTACCTTTTCAATTGACTCAGCATTTTGTATGAACAAGGCATGACCAATGTAAATTTGGATACAATATAATGTTTACTCACAGAGAAGTGCCAGTGGAAAAAATAGTCATGTAAGGCAAGTGACCTCATCAAAAAGAACAAGTCATTTAAGGCAAGTGGACAAGTTGTGACTCCAGGAAAGGGAACAAAGAAAACATTTCTAGGAAGGAATAACTGCTTTTGAAGCCTGAAAGCCTCACCGAGAAACAAAAGAGTTAAACTTGCCAAATTTGCTGAAAGTCATCGACTCATTGATAATCAAAACAGTGTCTCATTCTAATCATTGTTGTCAAAGGCTCATTTAAGGCGCACTTAAAAGGCCTAAAGCACATAAAAGCTCATGGAGGGTGATTCTCCTCACCTAGCTGTGCTTCAGTGTAGGCAACCCATTATTTGCATCGATTACTTATTACCAATTTCGCATTACTAATTGACAGCCTAGAACCAAGCTACATACTTTTTGTTGCAGGCTGACTTCACTGTATAGAGATAGGAGATGAATTAAATTGAGATTGGGTGTTTGGCTTGTAGGGGCATTTTGGGCTTTTGAACTAGACTTGTTTTCAGTGGCCTTTTAAGTGACTTGAATAAGTTTTCTAGTGCACTTTTGGAGTTATTGTATTTATGGAAGAGATGAACCGCGTTTGTAGATTCTATTTGTTTCACTTGGCTTCTTGGTTTAAGTGACAGCAAAGCAAAAGGAAATAAGAGTTGTGAATACCTTATGAAGAATTGTAAACAAAAATGTCATTCTTTTAAAAAGAGCAATCAATGATCTATCTTAACAATCCATCATACCAGAAATCTCATCAGTGCTCTAGACATGTAGAAAAAAGAAAAAGGTCTCCTGAAGTTGTGTACACTAACTGGTTGTCCCTATTTTATGAATGCTATTTTTGCTTTCTCTATTATTTTTTATGTCCTCTTTATGTTTTCCTTTTAACTACTGTGAGTTCTGTGATGTGTGTTGCTTGAGCCGACTTTCGAGAACAACCTCTCTACCCCTAAGACCTCCATGAGGTAGAGTAAGGTATATACATTGTACCTTCCCCGGGCCCTGCTAATTGGACTATACTGAACTTCTTGTGTTGTCTTCTATGTGAAAATTTATCGTACTATGTTAATAAGTTATAATCCTCACTAAAAATGTGGAAGATCTACTTGAGAAGGTAAGAAACAGGGATAGAGACACTTGTTTGTAAATCCTATTGATCGAGGAAGGCAATACAAATTTAATTACGAGTTTATCCAGAATTAAGAGTTGTGGATGTAGCTGGATTGTACATAAGAGATGCATAATTAGGGTTTGCTTCTATGTAATTCAGGTTGGATTTCATAGAATCTTAGAATAGTTTTAAGCTTTTTCATACTGCTCTGTTTTAGCATTTGTGTTATGTTACATGCCTTCTATTTAATTGGGGTATTCTTTCAAGTTTTGTGGTCGTTGAACTACAAGACTAGGGTTCCCAATTAGCTTTCAATAGTTTGTGTTGCAGAAGAGAAAAAATTACCATTTGATTGCTTGTCTACTTGAATTTCTTTGGAATATCAAACTCTCTAGTTGCGACTATCATATTGGCTATTGATGTTCTTATTTCTGCTATTTTCTATACCACTTTGTTTCCCAATCAGTGATGTGATCGCTATATGAACAAGGATTTATTTATATATTTTTATTGTAAAAAATGCAGCTGTCAATCGGGCAATCAAAAGGGCCAATCATGACAAAGATAAAAAGTTGAACATCATGCGTGGATTTTTCTTTTGGTTAGAGGTGAAGGCTATTTCCCTACTATATATTTCTTCCAATGAATGTTCCGTTTCTTTTTTGTGTTTAACGTGCTCCTTGCAGTGACCATGCATGTGAATCTCCTCTCACTCATTCCATAATGAAAACCACAGTATGAAATACCCTTTTCCCACCAATCTGCTTGCTTATCTTCAGAGTCCTTGAACCAATGGTTGCTATTTTCCTATTACCTACCAGTCATCTGCCTCTAAAGAATGAAAGTACTGCATCTTAACCTCAAAAAAACATGAAACTTTACCTGGCTTGCTCAAATGTACTTTTCTGACTCCAAATTTTCAAGGATCAGCAAGGATAACAGATCTAAATTCTGCGTCCATGTATCTTATGTTCGAAACTCTGATGTGTATATGAGGCTTGAGCCAGTAGTTACCAAGATTGACCAATGGAATGAGAACAAGGACACCAAGGGATATTACTGCCTTTCATCTCAAATAAAAACATGAAATACCATTATCTTTCTCCATTATTGCTTGTTCTGCTGAAGCTACTGACTTTTACTAACAGTATATTTTGTTTCAATTTCTCAGCATCTAACTCGGCAAGATGCATTCCAGCCTTGGGAGGATGCAGAATGTCTACAGACTATGCCTGGATCTTCCTAGAAGCTGTTGCTTTTTCCCATTCTCCAATGTCAATGTGTGACATTAAACGTGAATTATTATGGCTTAATCCCAAATAGGTTAGGGTCGGCTATATGAATACTCACCGACCATATTCCTTATATAAGCAACTCATGTCGTATCATCGTACCGTTAGTAGAAGAAACCAAAAGATTAATATTTCAATTATTTCAATTATTGGTCGATAACATTTTTGTTGTGCATGATCCTTTTGTGAATAGTTTTCAAGACAGACACTGAAGGTGAACTCTGGAGCTCCCTTTGTACAGATGAAATATTGGAGTTAGCATCTCTATTTCTTATCAATTTGGTACAATAGTGGTTACATTGGTAAATATCTAGAATGAAAAGTACGATAATACACGGATAAAAACTATAATTACACATTAAATCAAGAATTAAAATAACTATTTGCCGTATTCTTATATATCAACTATATTGTAGCAAATGATAAAGATCATCATTGGTTGAAAAAAGATCTAAACGAAATCAGAATAGTTGACATGTATGGAATATTTTGTTCCAATTTTTTAAAATTTGTACAACTATCTACATTTTATTTTTGACAAAATATTATACTTAATTATGTGTTTTTGCATAGTATTAAATATGAACTATTTAATTTTAGTAATCGTCGTAATATCATATCATATATTTATATAAAAGAGAACCTTAGGCCCGTCTATGTAGCGTCACCACAAATAAGAATTCTATGTTAATTTACTTATTTTCAAAATTAGTTTTCTCTTTCATGAAAAATTGTGACTTTTATGAAAAGTTATCACTTTAATGAAAGTTGCAGCTTTTATAAAAAAATGTGACTTTTATGAAAATTTGCGACTTCAATGAAGAGTTGTGATTTTTATGATGAATTGCGAGATTTATGAAAAGTTGTGTCTTTAATGAAAAATTGCAACTTTTATAAAAAAAACTACGACTTTAATAAAGAGTTACGACTTTTATGAAAAGTTGTGACTTTTATAAAATGTCGTGACCTTTCCGATGAGTTGCAACTTTTCTAAATAGTTGTAACCTTTCTGATAAGGCACAATAAACATTTCTTCACGCTACTCTTTGTTTGTCTATAAATAGAGGGATTTTCTCTCATTTTAAAAGAACGAAAATTCTGACTCTCTTCTTCTTCTTTTTCACAATTAAATATTTGTGTACTTTGCTCCTGTTAGTGACTCACTGCCACCGTTGTTCATGTTACAGATTCTAGTATATATATTTTACAATCATTAATTTATGCTTATGTTATTAAGAATAAATTATAAGATGTAATAATTTTCATTTTCCTTTACATTATCGATGGTTGTTCTTATGTAATCTTGTAAGTAAGATAATATTTAGTGTGTTAGTTTTAAAGTCTAGTAAGTTTTAAATATTATTTTAAAATTTTTGTGGAAAAAAACGAATAATTTTACTAGTTATGAATAGAAACAATAATAAAGTAGGTTGAATATAGATGAGGTAAAACTTCATGTATACATGTCTCAGTTATAAATGCATATTTCCAAGATTAATTGTTGCATTCTCAGTTTGCCTGTTCATTTTTGAGCTATCCGGTATTTATAGGAATATGAAAACCACAGTATTGAATACCCTTTTGCCACCAATGATTAGGTAGATAACATTTGTATTGTGTATAATCCATTTGGGAAAAGTTCTCAAAACAGACAGAGAAGGTGAAAGTTTCTTATACATTGTTACAACTGCATTTTTTGCTACTCAATTGTTTCAATATAGTCAACATTGTTACCTGAATTTACTGGTTTACATCTTCCATTTGTCCATTGTAATTGAACCCAACTCTTGGTTTCCCCATACTGAAGTTAAGAACTCTTGCATTCATGTTGTATTGGATTTCTCCATTATAGAGAAGTTTTCTTATGTAGTGCTCTATGTCTGAACCTATCAGACGAAGCGTGTACTCCGTCAATGGAGCTCCCTGGTCCAGATAAAAAATTATTGGAGTTAGCATTTCTATTTCTAATCCATTTGGTACAAGAGTGATTACATAATTAAGCTTGTATTGAATGAAGAGAAGTTTTCATTACCTCATAATGATCAACAAGTTCTTGGAAGTAAGAATAGACTTTGGTACAAGTATCATCAGTCCACACAAATTCATCAGTAGGGTCAAGAAGAAGTGTGAGTTTATCCATTTGTGTTTGATCAAAAGCAAAGGTTTCAGGATCAATATAAGCTGCATATATTCTAACATGTCTAGTAGCACTACTGAGCCATTGTCCTCCATGTTCTCTGGTCATGTTCTTGCTCTGCACATTTATTTGTGGTTCTACTGGCCTTGGCTTCTTCATTGCCCCCTCTTCTTGTTTTTCTTCTTCTTTCTTTTCTTCCTCTTTTTCTACTTTTAGCTCTTTAACTTCTGCTTGCTGTGCTGAAACTGAGAAGAAGTTTCTCCTTTTGAGTTGTTTATTCTTTCCCTTTGTGCTCCAACTTAACATGCTGAAATGGGTTGAAGCCATGTATGTTGAAGTTGCTGCCATGTTTCCCCCTTTCTTTTGGCTCCCTTTCTTCTAGTGTTTTGCCTTTTCTTGAATGTTGGTATTGGGATATTAATATATCCTCCTTTTTTGTGTGGATAGGAAATGTTTGCTTACATATGGCTTCTTTTTATTTATCTTATATTTTTTGTTCTGTGGCTGTGTTTAATAAAAGATTAATTACAAATTACTCACTTTGAGGTACTTAAATTACTTTTGTTTTTAACCCTGTTAAACCAGGTTTAAAGGTTTGGTTAGTTAAAAGCTTATTAGTGAATCCGAGCCATGAAAGATAAGTTTACAGGGCGTTTCACTTATATAGACGATACCAAAAAATTAAAATTCAGAAGTTCGTATGGTGGTGGATCTATTAGAAACAATCTTTTTTATCTGTGTATTCATCACTGCAAAAAAAGAATGGTTACCTGTCAAAAGTAAAATAAACATAATACCAGCTGATTGAATCAACAGGTTCATTATCACCTTGATAAAGACTCAGAGCCGGTTTGGCTCAGCTTAAAAGCTGGTCAAACTGACTTAAAAGCTGGTTTTTGACTTATTTGACTGTTTGGCAATACTCAAAACAGCTTTTTTTAAGTTAAAAAAAAACTTATTTTAAGCCAAAAGTTAAAAGCTGGGGTAGGGGTGCTTTTTTTTTTTAGCTTATAAGCTGTTTTAAGTTGACCACATTTTTATGTTTTTTCCCTTAATATTTTTATACAATCTCCAAATTATCCATAGAACCCTAACATCTCTTTCTTCTATTTTTCCCTTTTCACGTTTGGCATAACAACTTCAACACTTTTATCCTAACACATAACTGTTTATTTTAAAAATAAGTTTCAGCACTTTCAAAAGTACTTTTTTAAAGCTGCTTTTATTAAGCCCATCCAAACGGGCCCTCAATAAGAGAGTTCAGATTGACTTGAAAATTGTTAAAGAACAAAAGTGAAACAGCTTCCAAAAGACTTGTATATAGGGGATAAAATTTTCATTTCCTTTAATTCTCTCACTATAACAACAGTTTTCTTGTTCTATCTCACACAACAGATTTTGTGAAACAAAAAATATGCCTAATCCTAAGACCTATACCTAAGTAATTAACTAAAAGCCTAAAAATAAAAAGAAAAAAAAATTGCTCTGCACTAGCAGAACACTACATAAACCTAATTACACAACCTCATTTACAATGGTGAGGCTACTCTGATACATAGCTTGTGGTCACATCACTTGGGCTATCTATATAGGGAGATGAACCTACAGACCTATTCCTATTTATCAGACGCATGGGTTTAATAAGCTCATCGAGATCATCCAGTTGCATCTCTGCTGGACCACTCTCGCAAAGTGGCTTTTCCTCGCTTCTCTGATCAATAGTCTGTTCCTCTTCGTCACTACCATCTAGGCTAATAAAATCGACAAACTTCCCTTCAAGGAATATGTCATTATTCCCCTTGACAGAAGGCTTCTTTGATCCAGCTGTTATGCACTCAGTAATATGAATGTGCGGAGAGCCAAAGTAACGACCTCGACCATTCTTTAACTCGCTCAAAGCTTTCCTTTTCGCTCCCTTCCTTCTGTTCTTCGGATGGTGAAGCTTGCAGTTTGAACCTTTGGGACAGTTGCCAGTTGCTTCAAAAACGGGGCAGACATAGGTGTGTTTCTTCTGACACTGCATGTTTAGAAATATGACCCATTTCACAAGTTTCAAGATTAGAGTGTTGTGTGTTTGTGATGATCTACATCTATTGTAAAGAACATACTAAAATAATACTGAAATAGTTGCATTCAGAGAAAGAGGTGACATAATAAGTAAAAATACTTGGCAAAATCACCGGTTGAAAATATAGCTATATCAAGTTAGTCATTCCAAAAACAAAAAATGGCAAACAAGAAGAGGTAAGGGTCCCCACTACTTCATTCATGGGGGAAGTGTGGAGACTAGCCTCATCAGTTATAACAAGTTTGGGATAGGGACAAGCTTGTCCAGGAACCAGGAATCAACCAAACATAAAACTGTGATAAACTAACCAAACATAAAACTGGGTGATAAACTAACTTCAGAAGACCTTCTTTGCCGATCATCCAAACACAGCTTTTTAACTAAAAACTATTTCTACTTGGCACCATCTGGCATAAATTAGCTGTGAGCTATTAAAGAGCTTATCTAATTGGAATTTCAATCCATTGAGTATCATATAGTTGGTATTGATTAATCTGGAAGCAGAAAACAAACAAAAAATACCTCATTGCCATCAGCACAATAACCCCTGAGAAAACCTTCACAGATGGAAGCATTTGGATTCACATTTACATGTCTATATGGACAATTCTCATTTGAGCATATTCCTGCCGAAAAGATTCAAGTGAGTGCTCTACATCCTCTTGGTTGAATTGAATCAAAATATACTAATGGTAACACCTTCAGATATAAAAACACCCACCTTGCAGAAAATAGGAGCAGTCTTGCATTCTTTCGGGAATAACCTAATACACAAGGTGAAAACAAGTAAAAAGGCAAAAACTGATCATGCTGTAGCTACATCATTTATAGGGTTTAAGAAGTAACATACCTCGTGAGTCAATTTACAGTTAGTATCAGAGCAAGAACCATTCAGAAATTTAGAGCAGACGGCGATTTTAGATGGGTCATGAATGTAAGGACATTTTCCACTATCCTTGTTACACTTGCCAAACCTTGTAAAAAACTGGCAATACTGTTTCTTTCTTGCCAACCGAATTCTAGCAGTGTGCAAACTCCAGCGTACTTTCTCACTTGCTAAGATGCGGACTCGTCTCTTTGGATTTCTAACCAGCTTATTACCATTGCCAACCCGTACATACCTACAAACCAGTTACAAGCTTTTATATTATATTATTCTTTTTATAAGGCAAAGTTTTATTCTGGGGAATTAATTATATTTATCTTATTTCATCTCTTGGAAGCAAGACAGTACTTTTTTTAGTTCTTTCATATTGACCGCCTTTTTGGAATACCTACTATTTTTTCAAGACTATAATATCCAATAGAAAAGATTAAAAAATAAGCAACAACTTAAGTACCAAGAATTCATCTCTTGGAAGCAAGACAGTACTTTTTTTAGTTCTTTCATATGTGACACCTTTTTGGAATGCAGTACTATTTTTCAATACTATATGAAATCCAATAGAAAAGATTGAGATATAAGCAACAACTTAAGTACCAACAACTATGAACTGCTCACGCTTCCTGAAAGTTCAGGGACTTTGAGAAAGAGTAATGTAAAGGAATATCACAGTTCACTGTTAAAGCCACAACCCTATACTAACCAGTACTAGGTACATCATTGATAATGAACTGAAAACAAATGTATTATACGTACTCATCGTTCCCAATCAATAATCTTTTCGGGACGTAAGATTTTTTTGCCTCTGGAACTGACACCGATGGTTCCTCATCTGTCCATAAAACATGGAGAATTACAAAGTCAAGCAGCAAATAATGTCAAGTGACAGTTGCAAGAAATAAATCACAAACTTCACAAAAACCACTCTTAGAAATAAAAGAAAAGAGGCACTCCACCCCCACCTCCACAAGATATAAAGAACAAGACAAAGCTAGTATGTTTGAGCTCAAGTCTGCCTGATTTCAAAGAATGATTGATCAAGATAAAATGGAAAGTACTTACTCAAGCTCCAAAACCCAAAAAAATTAACAAATAAAAGGGAATATGTAAATTCAAAATAGAAAGCAAGGGCATTAAGAAACAGCTCTTACCAATCTCCCCACACAAGTGAAAAACGCTAAGAATCAATTTGCAACTAAGTTCCAATAAACATGCAATACTCATACAATAAACTTCTCATAATTATAACATTTTTACTTTGATAAAGAAACTTCTCGAAATGTTGACTTCCATGACCATATTAGAAGGACCTTAAAGACTTGGTTCTATCAAAGAGCCAGCAGCCCTTTCAGTGTCTCCACCGAAAGAGGAGTGCCTGCTCCATCCATGAAAGCATTCAATTGAGAATTTTTCTCGTTGAAAGGAGTTGAGCTCTGATAAAGAAAAAATATCATTGAATTAATAAGAATTACACATTTCCTCTTTAAAAAAAACCTTACTGTTTTTACAATAAGAAAAAGGATCTTACTATTGAGATCTGTGTCCAAGTTGGCCTTATCTAAGGTACTAACTAACGTTTAAAAAGTACTCTAGAACCTTTAAGAAAATTTGCACTATTAAACTGGATTTGGTTTCAGAACTATCAGAGTTTGCCATAAGAAACCAGGTTCTCTAGTAGACTAATATCCAAGTACAAGCCGTGACTAAATAGATGCATTTTAGCAACTTTTTTAAGTTCTTCAACAACTATCTCCGGAACATGAATATCTACTTTGTAGCATGTACTTCTCGGTCTTCTCCAAACAAACTACATTACAGGGGCATATCTGTAGTGAAACAAAGGAACTTCACAGATCCTACCAATCAAGAATGGAACTCCACGGATCCTACTAATCAAAAATGAAACTTCACAGATTCTCTATAAGGGTGGTGATGGCACAAAGAAATTAGACTTTTATAGCAAAAGCAAATGCAGTAAGGTTGGACGTTATCCACTAATATTGAAGTTCCAGCATATTGATTCTTAAATCAAGTAACCGAACATTATTTAGTGTCACTTTTGAAGCGCACAATGAAACTAAAGGGCTTGCAAGAGATGCATAACAGAGTCTGTAAAAAACTGAAACCTGCAATCTTATGTACTCTGGATACTAAGAAGCACATGACTATGCCAACTGTCCTTTGTGCTATTTAGTTATCAGAAAAGATGGTTTTAGGGAGAAATGAGTCATGTCGATCAATTATGCATTTACATTGTTAAACTCTCTCAATATTTTTAAATCAAACCCATAGTTATTTTCCAATCCAAAGAGGCTTAAAACAAAGACTCTCGTCTCCCTTCACATTTTTATTAGCAATGGAACTTTGGCATTGCCCTGCTGAAACTAACCATTCAATGGTCACATATTATGTGGTAATGAAGCACAAGCAAAGCAGCTAAAGGTGTTGCAAATTGTTTTTGAGGCTGCTTCTTGGCTGCATGCAACTTATCTAAGAACAGTTTGTTTTTCTACTTCTTTTTATTGGTTATCTAAGAAAAGTTAGTTCCCTGTAGGGAATATACAGATATTGATCAACATATTCAGCTAAAAGGTAAAATACTTCTCCACTGCCTACCCTAGTTTGCCATGACATTTTGACAACTGGATCAGCATCAATTTTGCAGGGGTGATTGTGAAGTGTAAGAGGAGTCTATCTACATGAAAGTGCAATATCTTTCCATGGGAGGGATCCCTTTGATTAATAATATACTTTTTTTTTATAAAGACTTTGATTAATAATATACTATGACCCTACATTCCAAGTGTGTCAGTGCAGTGAAGAAATTTGATAAGCCGTGAACGGATTTCAGGTGGTATGGGGTATGGGAGTGAAAACGTGCAAATAAAAAATATCATGAGGAAAATATTCCCTTCAAATAAACATGAGGGGCAAAGTGATCGATCAAGAAAGCTGTTTCGCCTAGCAGTACCGACACTTGTACTGATCTGCCACCAACCAGACATTTTTTGTTTGTTTTTTTGAAACAGGTAACTTTGTCTATATATGTTAGAATCCGAATCTTACTAGTAGTAGCAGCCCCATATTTACTAAGTACTACCTAGTACCTACATCTATGATTCTATGATCCTATGTCTATAATGAGTCTAAGACATCAATGATAGAGACAGGATCATTTAAAAGTAACTAATTACACCAAAAACACAGTAGCAAGATTCAATTAAGCTTAATCTGTTGTATGCTGTTCTCGATGCTCTCAAAACACCTAGAATTCCTTTGTCTGCCACCAACCACACATTGTCTAACCAAATTCAATCCTCTCAATACTTCCTCGAAATACAACAAGGAGAGCCACGATTTAGTCCTGCAAGCAGCTCTAGAGTGTCAGTTGCACTTATAAGAACACCCCCTTTTTTTTTCCTTTACTCGTAAGCCTCAGCTATTTCCAGTAAATGAGCCAGCCAACATCTTCAATGGCAGCTGAATTCAGAGAATGATCAGGAAGACTTGTCAAAGGAGGTCATCAAAACTAGGTAAGAAATGGAGGAATTTTGGTCCACCAATAACTTCATAAGGGATTGCACTTTGGAAATATAGAAGGGAGCACTGAGGCAAAGAAAGCTAGCTCAGTTTTCTTTCAGTGTGGCAAGACAAATAGAGTGAAGTGGAGTCCCTAACACTAAAGTTCAAGACCTATAAACTATGCAACTGACTGTAGAGTGCAGACTGGACAATTGATGAAGAATTAATTTCAGAAGTACCCTCTCTTACTGGGAAATCAGCACGGTGCAATTCATGTGCAGAAACAAGGAAATGAAAAAACTGGACAAAAGTCCTGATCTATGGTTGAAAATGAAGCAAAAATGGTGCGTTCTCAGCCAAGTCCTGTGAGATAGAGTGGAGATGGCCAACTACAGTACAATGATCCACTAAGACCATGCGATCCAACCAACATTTGAAGAGAGAATCATTTAACAGAGCCACAAAATGCAGGAACTTAGGAAGGTATAAAAGTTCCCACATAAATATGAACGGTGAGATTTCAGCTCCATAAGTCAAAATCAAGTCATGCTCATTGCTTTGACTATCACAAACAAAATCAAAGCATTCTCTAAAATGATATTGCAGGTTCCAAACACAAATGATAACTTAAAGGAACTTACATTCTCATAGCAAACACTTTTTAAGGCAAAAGTGGCAAATAAGCATCATAATGAAAAGGTTAAAAGAAAAAAACTTTTAAGGTGGAAGGAGAAAAAAAAAAGGAGCAGACCACCTGAAATTCTGTGTAGTGTCTTCCCAGAAGAGTCCATCTTATACCGCTCACAACCAATGCGGAATATCCTTTCTCCTGTATAAAGTTAGAAGACCATCATAGTGCTCAATTAAAAGAGAGTACAACATTTGGAAATGTACATAAAAAGGACATAGCTTTTGTGGTAATTATTTAAGGACAAAGCTGATACATTGACATATTGTACAATATTTTTGCGAAACTTGGGAAAAAATGAATATGCCACACCAGGGTAGAGAACTGGCCTACCTGGGAGCAGCTTTACACTATAAAACTTACGAGAAACATTATTTCCATTCATTGAGTCAGCATTAGAACCATATTGTCCCCTTCTCCTTTTGTCAACAGCAGCAACTGCCAGTGCAGCTTCCTGCAAAAAAGCATCCACTTAACAACTCAATTCCTGCATCTACACACAAATTTTACAACCCCAAAATAAACCTGAGTGCAGCTGGACAAACCTCAGCAGCCTTCTTTGACCTTTGCTCAATAGATTTTGACCACTTTAGACTAGAGCCAGAGACACTTAACACCTTAGATCTTCGTAAAGAGAGTCCATGAATTGACCTTGTGTAGATTGTCTCCCGCTTTTTTGAGAGCAGTAACTTCCGTCTAAAAGAAAACATACTTGAGGAATAATGTTTGGCACCAAAAGAAATGAACGAGCCTGAAATGATTCCTCACCTGATAATAGAGGAATTGTCACTTGGAGAGGAACTGAGGAAATTCCTCCGATAGCTAGCTCTTTTCCATGGAAATAAGAAAGGCCAAAGTTTCTCATACTCTACAGTGCCGCCATATTTCCTTGATGATTGAGTGTCACCTAATTTCCAGACCAATGAGAACTTTGACAATTTAGAGGTCTTGGCTAAACCTGCAAAAAGTACTTAAGTTAAACCTTGTCTGATTCGTGATGATATTGGCATTAACTTTAAAAAAAGATGGTGTTCTAGAGAAAACAAGTATATAATATTTGAATAAAAAAGCAGTAACCCGTCGTGAAGTAATTATGGTTTAATTAAACACTCTCTGACAAAAATTGTGCCTGGGTCTATCAGAAACAAGCCTCTCTGGCCCCATAAAGGTAGGGATAAGGTCAACGTACAACCTACCCTACTCAGACCACACGAGTGGAATTACACTGTGTATGTTGGTGTACTCTCTAACTAGAATAGGTAATACTAATTCCAATCATCAGTTCTGCCAATTCTATCCCCTAACAGGCTGTTAGACCGTTGACAAAATTCTGCCAGGATTATAATGCATGATTTTGTAACGCTGGAACTAATAAATCCTTGAAGTGCATATACTTAATTATTGGGAAATGGTTGGTTCATTTCATTGAAAGAATGGAATATACACGTAAACATATGTTTGGTTAAGTTGGGTAAAGATTTGTTTGCAGTTTACTTCAACTTCTTTAGTAAATAAGAAAAAAGAATGATGTATCGGGTACTCTATCCAAAAATTGCTAATCCCGGTACTAACTTTCATGCCAAATCCAGTACAGAATAAACTATTGCATAAATAATTCTAATATTGCTTATACTGGAAATAGAAATCCTACCAAACAGGGGATAAAATGATTTTAAACATTTTCAAGTACCCATATACAAACCCTAAATTGAAGACCATGTAGAACCTATGATTGTCGTCTCATTGCAATCGACTCTTTCTTCATTAACTTGTGAAGTCCAATGTTTTGCAAAAAATACAACCTAACCCAAAAAATAATGTTCCATTAAGCTGTTGGAATTTCACACTACACTCTCTTCCACCCATGTGAAACAGCTAGATCCTGTCACAGGTCTCTCCACAGTATGCACAACAAAACTTTTGAGCACGAGGACTAATAAATTTTTCAGCTGTCACTAGGAAATGTCCTTGTAGAACCATATATTAGTGGACTATCTTTTACCAAGTAAAGCTGGATTTTGTTTCCATGTGTAGATAGAAATGCAGCAAAAAGACACTTGGAAGTGAAATAAAGGAGAACAAATCCTTGATCAAAATAAATAAATATATATATATAAAAACACACACACAAAAGCATGATATCAAATTTTTCAAACTGACAAAAACAGATCAATCAATCAACTTGACTTTCAGCTATATGACTTCTTTATATAAATAATCACTCTATCCAGGTCTATTGCATTCCGATACAAAAACATCAACTACACATGATTGAATTCACGAACGTTGCTTGGACTTAATCATGGTTTGTTTAGTAACTTACTCTTACCTCGGAATCCTGTTTTTCAATTCAAATTCTTTGAAAATCTAACAAGGCTATAATTGATATACTGCATAGGTTTAATTATGATTTAATCAACAAAAAGTCTATAACATGGAAGTTGAGCAAAAGCAATCAGATGACGCAGAAGTTAGATCATGCAAATACCAACAGCGCCAAATATTATGAGTTGTAATAATATCCTTACCATTCAGCCTTTTCATACCTCTTTGGAAAGGAACTATATTTTTTGTCGTGGCAACTCTTTGCTTCATCTGATTATTGCCAGATGCACGAATCAGTTGATTCTTTCTCCTCTTATAGTAGCCATCGGATGATGTCTGGGTCTTATCTGAAGCTGCAACTAACTGATTCAATCTTTGCTTCACATAAACTATCTTCTTTCTGGAACTGCCTTCATCTAATGTATTCTGGCTTCCAGAATCACCTCCCAGACCAATTTGACATTCAGGAACTGCAGAAGATGTTGAAGGAAGCTCAGAAGGCTTCAGCGCCAAAATATTGTCAGTTACTTCCATAGGATCTGAGTTTGTAGCAATATCACCATTTCCAGGATGATCTACCACTGGTGAAGATGTAGACATCAATGTAACGCAACTAAATGATTCGCTCTGTGTCGGGGTTTTGGGTCTCTCTGAAGGAGCATTTACTTCTGGAGTTCCCCTGCAGCTAGGTGAACCAGTTATCTCAGCCCTGTTCTCACATTTTCTCCTAAGGTCATTCACACCAGAAGAGTTCAACCGGTAAGTTGAAGAACTTGAAGCATGGTATCCTTTGGGAAGGGAACCAACAGGAGAAGGATTTCTGACAAGACTGTTACCCTTGCGAATGTAAGAGCCGACTTTTGCAGTGTCCTTAGATAAATGGCTTTGTGGAGGTAGGGAGTTCATTTGGGAACCTCGTCCAACAACAGACGAAGAGCTATTACCAGTTCTATGCCATGTCAGTGGCTTCTTCGGAACAGGCACATTCCTTGGAGTGATAAAACTTGATGGGCGAACAGATAAAACCCTAGAGCCAGCAGGAATTTGCTGGTTTGCACCTAGATTTGGTTTCCAACCTTGTGAACTCACATTCTTGGAGGACTTTACTGTGTTCTGTGATGATAATGCCACAGTATTGATGTTAACCACAGGATTGCCACCAACTTTATGATCTGAACTTCTATCAAACTCAAAAGCATCTGACGATGTCTTCACTGAAGAAGAAATATTGTCATAAGCTGTTATAGAATTTTCATCAACTCTTAGGGCTTTTTCAATAACAATTTCACTGGATACTGATGACTTATCAATAGGTTCCTCAGAGACTGAGCAATTAGTTAAGTCAGGAAATGACAGCAGCGGTGACATATCTGGCACCGATTCCATACTTTTGACGCTTACTTTGTTCGCAAATAAAGAGAGATTATCTGCCAATAAAGGCATGCCATCCCTATCAAGCACATAATGACAGCTTTCATGACTTTCTGGGGCCAATTTTTGGTCCATTCCAACAGAGGAACCTTGGTCATCGCTTACTCTATCAGCCATTTTTAGCGTCTCAATGGATACAACTGAAGTTGTAGTTTCTTGTCCCACTGCTCCCAGTTGAGAATTGTGAGCAACGACTTGCTGGTCATCTGAAAAGTGTTCAAATGGCTCAGCCTGACATACACCCTTGGCAATACTGCTGCTCTCAAGCACATTGACTGATGGACGAGCTAGTGGACTATCATCTACATTAGTCAATGTATTTGGAGATACTAACTCCGTCACGGAAACATCATTGATCATAGGCATTGTAATTGGCCTGCTAGAAGGTTCCTCATAGGTGGTAACACAGGGTGCAGATTTAACCTTAGCTGGCGAAGAAACTTCACTTTTCTTGGCACTCTTGGTAGAACACGATTCGGAATCATCTTTAGAACAATCCTGAAGAGACAGCTCCACTTCTGAATGATCCCCCTTTAGTGAGTCGGTCCCATAACCAGAAACTGTACCATCCTCTTCTTCAGAGGCACGATCTTCTCTAAAACAACTGAAATTATTACCTTGGCCTAGCAAAGAACTAACCACATTTTCCTCTGTCTTACTCATCTTCGTAGTGGGCAAAACAGACTCGTCATCCATAAACTTCCTCTTCCTGGTGACCTTAGGTAAACAGTCATCATCCACAATAATCCTAACATCATCTCCAACAGAAACCCCTGCATTGATAGATCCTTTAGTATGTCTCATCTCAGGTGACAATGTGAGTCCATCAACACATGATTCAAAACTACCGCCAAAAGTACCAGCCCTTGGATCACTATTACTTAAACAATCTGCAGTTTGCAAGTCATTGACAACCGAAGTTCTCCCAGTCTCATCAGAATTAGAACAGCTGTCATTTCCATTAAAGAAACTTTCTCGGAGTCCTTTCTCAATATTAGTCAGCAGAGGTACAATGTTGGAGTCACTGGATGGCTCCACACAACCTGCTCCAAAGGATCCTATAACAGCAACTGCATTCTTCTTCCCATCAGAAAACCCCAACCCAGAATCAGCAGAGATATATGTATCTTCAGTTGACGAAGATACTTCATCTTTGTGAATTTCTCTCCCATCTAGGCTTGACAAGACAGCATCGCCGTTTCTTTCTTCACAAGCCATGGACTCAGAAGATTCTTTAATAGGACCATCTTCAGACACTCGGAGCTCATCCTCAGAATGCCCTCCAACATGACCAGTATTATCCAAATCAGAACTAGTAGGTTCGTTTTGTACTTCAATCATACATGTCTCAAAATTCATCGTGGAAGGGACACTCTGAACTGATCTGCTGGTATAATCAGCAACGCCATAAATTTCAGAGTCCATGCTTGAAGAAACCAAGACTTTAGCTGGACTAGCTTTCTTCCCATCAGAATTTGACTGCCCTAAGGACTCGTCTTTACTAACAGCAGACAGTTTAAAAGGTTTTTCTAGTTTGCTAACTACTTCATCTGAAGGCAATTTCACATTGATAGGGTTTATGACTTTCTTCTTAGGCACTTTCTTCTTTCTAATTATGAAGAAAGGTAGTCTGAACTTCTCAACATGATTACTACCCTGATTCAAAACCTTGTTCTCTGCAGATTCCTTGCTTTCTTTGGTTCCAGTTAAATCATTTGTCACAGTGGAACTCAGCAATAAAGTGCTGTTAGATGCCCTACTAGCAACAGAAACTGTAGCTTCATCAGGCAAAAGTTGAGACTCCTTGATGTTATTCAAGGTACCATTAGATGTGCGTCCATCAATAGAATCTGTAATTTTATCTGCCAAGTGTCTTGAATCTTTGTAAGAATCCAAAGTGCAATTAGATGAACTTCCAACTGCAGAAACCGTAATTTTATCTGCCAAACAATTGAACTCTTGGTTAGAACTCGGTCGGCAACCAGAATCATTTGCTGAACCATAACCCTTTCCCGAATCGTCTCCTATTCTCTTTGTTGGAGAACCAGAGAAATTCACTTTTCTAATCTTCTTACATCGAGGTGCTTCACTTCTGTCTGAGTCAATGGCGGAGCTTGACGGGGTCATAATGGCCTTTGCCACAAGTGCATTAGATTTAAATGAAACATCAAGCTCCATCTGGCTTCCCTCTCTTTCCTCAACCCTTCTCTCCAACCTCTCAAACACATCTTTCTGCTTTCCCCTTACCGCACCAGAACTCAAGTCATAGTCCTGATTTCTACTCCTGTTGTTAGCTTTTCCACATTGAATCCTGAGTAATGCACTCTTCTTCTGCACTTGCTTCTTCTGTGGAGACCTATGAATTTCCTCCTTGTCCACTCTTAACCTATTGCTAAACCTAACATCAGTGCAATCATTACCATTATCCAAAGAAGACACTCGCCTAGAAGAAGAACCAACTAGAACCTCATCAACATTATCACCATATTCCCATCTCTCACCTTCATATCTATCAACACGCACATCATAATTCCCCGGACTCTTTCTAAAATCCCTCGATGGTTTTATATCAATCTCCATTCTACGCCTCTCAAGACGGTACCTTTCATCATCATCATACTTGCTATTCACATCTCTCCTAATCCTAAGAGGCTCTTGACTGTCGTTTACAGAGCTAGCACGATTCTCTCTCAACACACTTGAGGTAAAATCATTCACAATAAACCTCGGTGGAGGAGGAGGAGGGGGCTTATGGTAATGGTCGTTATAATGAAAACTTGAGGGATGGGAGTGAGGGAGCTGGTACGGAGGTTGATTCAGGGTTATATTAGAGGAAACCCTAGGGGGAGAGCGATTTTGGTGATAATCGTATCGAGGGTTTTCTGAATGACGATAAGGGAAGGATAACTGGGATTTGTGGTGCAAGGGAAGGGATGGGGAAGGAGGAAGAGGGGGGTGAGAGATATGACGCTGAGGTGGTGGTGGAGGGAGATTGGATAGTAGTGGTGGTGGAGGTGGAAGCCGTTGCTGTGGCGGCGGCGGCGGCGGAGGAAGGTGGTGGAAGAAATTAGGGTTATGGGAAAAGTTTGGAGGAGGTTGAACGTACCTGTGGTGATGGTGACGGTGGTGCTGGTGGTGATATGGAGGAAGATCCATGGAGACCGTGGGGTCTTACCGGAGACGAAGGGACCGGCGGCAACGGCGACGGCAACAGCAGCCTTTGTTTAAACTTTTGACAAACGTTTGGTCGCATGAGAAGTTGAGAACCACAAAAATTAATCAGTTTGACATTAGATTTACCTTTGTCTAAACTGGGATATTCTTTGCTTTCCCGCCCAAGTGGGAATTCTCTTTTCGTTTTAACCAAGTGGGGGCAATTATGGCTTTATATCTTTTTATGTGTTATAAATAATATATGATACTGTTATATAAATTAGGTAGTTGATAATTTTAAATATAATTAAAACTTTATGACTTCTTATTGTGTATTTTTCATTTGTTTTATTTTTATTATAATTCTGTGCATGAGCTTAAAATAGCACTTTCAATTTTATAATAGATGTAATTTTCTCAAAAATTGAAACATAGACATGTGTAATGTGTGAATAGGTAATTATTAAATTTTAGTGTTCAATAGATTATGATGATGATTTGAATAAAGATTATATTTTGAATTAAAAAAAAATTATAAGGAGTTCAAATTATATGCGATATTTTTTTTATTTATATAGAAAAGACAGTTTCAACATATCTGCTTGGGATAAAACTTTTTATTGGTTAAAGATATTCTATTTCAGTTTGTTGTCATACTTTCACCCTACTTCCATCTTATTCCACACGTTGTGTGGCTAGCAGTTTTATTGTGCATGGCATTGATGGGTGCTTCCAGAGATCTTCATTACATATCTCTCGTCTATAATATAAAAATTGATATTTTGCTTTCGTAACTTTTTCTCTTCAAGCTTCTTCAAGTACTGCGCAATTTTGAGGTAATTATTTGTTGTCTCTTTCTCTTCCTCTTGAATTATTTTAGATTCATCTCTATATGTTTTCTCCTCAATTTTCGTATGAGCTTTAAGAAAAATGAGTTGATGAAGTTTGAAAGTTAAATCAAAACGTGATTTTTTTTCTTTTTTCTAAAACCCTCCGGTTATTGCTTACATGTTTCTTGCTATTTCAATCTAGTTCACTTTGTGTTTCCACGGCCTTGCTATTGATATGCTTACTCACCAAGTATGCTAATTTTTTTAAAAGTGTTATGAATTGTCTATTACTGTTTGTAAAATGTACTAATGAACTGTTTGATTTAGTTATGAAATATCTATTATGTATTTATTTATTTATTTTGGTGATTTTACTTTTGAAAATCCTCGCTAGAAATGCATAAATTCAAGCTTATTGCTTGGCTTTACAATTATATGTTGAGATTTTGTTATTTCGTTATTTAGATAACAGATTAATTCTCAAAGGTTAAGAGACGACAATATGTTTGACAGAACAACAAAAAATGAAAGGCCTAACTTTTTCATATGCTTTCTCAACGAGAGAAGTGAGATTAAAACTTGATTCATAGGTTGCAGTGGAAGTTTTCAGTCACATGCAAAGTATGATTGGATAATTGTTGACTTTTAATCGTAGATTAATTGTTAGATGTATTTTGCTTATTTTCATGATGTTTGTCCTTCACAAGGATAATGAATGATGAAATTTATGTTTAAGACATAACTTAGGAATGTTTTTGAACAACACTCTCTTTGTATGGTAGGTCAATGGTGATAACCTACGTATAACGCTCTTATGTTAAGGAGAAATATATTGTTAGACAAAGGTTGTTTGTGCTTTTTGAGAACCCAAAATTCAATAACAAACATCCATTCGACTTTAATCTTTCTATACTTTAAATAAGTGAAGAAGAACAGGAAACGATTCTAAACTTTGATCCACTGATAATTCTTAAGGAGGTGTTTGCCAAAAAAAATACACATATATTTGTAAACTAGTCATTTCGATAAATTTATATGATATTAAATAGCATTTTTCATTACTATGTAATGAGTGAAAAAAAGTTCATAATATTTTCATCAGTTAACAAACCACATCACAATATATGATCATTCAAACTTCTTTGCTCTCTAGATTTCATAACAAATGAGCATCTGTATTAAAAAAGAAAAAGATAACTACATATACCAATTAAGAAAAGTGCCATATTTTTCTTGTTCAACTTTTTTAAGAAAAAAATTATAATCTGAAATTGTCTAATTCTTTTATCAGAACTATTTAATCCAATCTTACTATTATGAAACAGTCAACAACAAACTAAGAAGTTTATTTTGGGTAGATCACTCAACTAAGAAGTTGAATGAACTGAAAAAGTATTATCTAGAATATAAGAACATTACAAAAAAAGGCAAGTCAATGGTCTCTCTATGGAAATAAAGAAAATTGAAAGAGTATCTTGAAATCTGAAGAGATTATAATAACTTAGGAAGAAATCTTTGTTTGCCTGCTAGCAAAACAACATCAATAATAACTGAGAAAAATAGCAAGGAAAAAACTATTTCTCCTTAAACAAAAAATTTAGTTTCAGATTTTCTCAACCCAAAATTCCAATCTACAACCTCAACTAAGAAAATTTGAACGGAAATTGAGAAGAAATATACCTTAAATTGCAAGAAATTCTTTAAATTTAGTTGAGGAGAATTGACATAGTACTCCCCTCTTCTCTTGGAAAATGAAATGTACGTTTATAGACTATGTATTTCCGCCAATCGAAGAACTCTGGAAGCTCCAAGAATGAAAGAGACGGTTTCCAACTTGAAAATATATTGAAGATGCTTCTACATTTATAGTCAGAAATTTACTATTTTGCCCTTCAATCACCAAAAATTTCAAGTTTACTTTGAAAATATATAAATATATGAAATCTTCAAAAATAAAATAAAAATAAGGTGGAAGGTAAAAGTAGTGCCCAAAACAGAAAGGGAAGTCGAAATGCATCTCATTAATAAAATTAGCTATTATAAGTTTTTAGCCCTTAGAGACATTCCACATCATCTCTAGTAAAATAAACACAATAATTGTGGTTAGGGACTAAAAGATACCTATTTTGTCCATTTGAAAAAGGGAGAATTACCTGGTTAAGCAAATATTAGTTACGTAGTTGTCATAGATATGATTTTAGTTAATTTCAAGTCATGACTAACGTTCAATGCTAATTATGTGGCTGAATTTTGAGTTTGTATAATTCGTCCCTGTGTATATTTTATAATTTGTATAATTTAATTTTTAACTTTTGTATAATATAATTTTTATAACTATTTAAAGTTCAAGCATATGTATTTGTATGAATTTGTTGTTTTGTGTTTATAAAAAATAAATTAATTACACAAACGAACCCATGAACTATACAAATTCACTTACCCACATAAAAAAAAATAGCTTAAACTGTAACTGTAATACGTAAATAAACAGATTATAGGTATAAAATAAATTATAGTGGTTATTTGCGAAAATTTTCATTTGAAAAAGTTATACATTTTGGGCCATTTTAGAAGATTATTTTTGGGCCCAAAAGTGTTTCTTCCCAACAATAAAACCTAAAGCCCTAGGTTTACATGTAAAAGCCAGTGAGTGCCTTAGTTTCCGCCTCTTTGCTCCTCCGCAGCAACAACTCTTGTGATCTCTTTCTCTACCGAATCAAATCGTAAGTGTCTCGTTGCCTGCATTTCTTTACTCACATACCATTGTTTCTTGTAGTTTCTGTTTAGATTTGTCAACTAAAAATGTGATCTTTTTCACATTCTTAGAAGCTTTGCTGTGATGTGATGTCTTTTAATCTCTTTTTTTCCCGACCCATGTTGTAAAAAGTAGTTTTCTTACTATCTTATTGTTGATATTAGCAAGTGTTCTTACCCTTTCACGTTTTAGGGTTCTTGTTTGTTGTATTTATGGTAAAATTTATGCTAGTGATGATTAGTTTTAACAGGGGTGTCAATGGAAGTAGAATTTGGAGTGTAAAAATGTGATTTTTTTGACAGTTGCAGGTTTTGCTGTGAAGTAATGGATTTTAATCTCTTTTTTTCCGACCCATGATAGAGAAAGTAGTTTTTATACTTTCTTATTTTGTTGAGATTAGTGAGGGTTCTTATCGTTTTATGTTTTAGGGTTCTTAGTAGTTGTATTATGGTAAATCTATGTGAGTGATGATTAGCTTTAATGGGGGTGTAATTGGAAGTAGAAATTTGGAAAGTAAAAGAGGCAATAAAATGGGTGGTGCTTTAAGCAAGTAGTTTATGATGTTCTGTGTAAGTGGGTTGATGTGTGAGATCTTGTTCTATTAGAGAGAACACACTTCTATTGTTGAATTGTATTCTCAATACTCCCTCTAACAGATGGACCTTATTATGCTTTTTTGATAATGGGTGGCGGTGAGAATTTGTTTCTTGTTCTTTTATAAAGGAAGCTTATGGATGTAGGTCTGTGTATTGGTAATTATTGTGTTGCCTTCTGTTGAGTCCTCACTGTGGCTATTTTGCTTTCCAGCTTTCTGAAGTTTGCTGGTCTGTTTCTAATCTATGGTTACTAATACATGTGAATTTGTGCACCTAGTGTCTTTTAGATGGCATTGACTATATCTTGCTATCATTTGATTCCTTTTGTTTGTTTTTTTGGAGCTATTTTTGTGGTTACTTTTTTCGATGGTGCATCTGATTATTGCATATACTGGGTACAGTTAGATAAGAAAAGATGGTCAGAGTTAGCGTGCTGAATGATGCTCTCAAGAGCATGTACAATGCTGAAAAGAGGGGAAAGCGTCAGGTCATGATTAGACCTTCATCAAAAGTCATCATCAAGTTCCTCATTGTTATGCAGAAGCATGGTATGTTAATTTCTTAACTGTATGCACTGCAGCATCACCTATCATTTTCTTACTGTTATCAATGTGTAGGTTACATCGGAGAATTTGAGTACGTCGATGATCATAGGTCCGGAAAGATTGTTGTCGAACTGAACGGAAGGCTAAACAAGTGTGGTGTCATTAGTCCTCGCTTCGATGTTGGAGTCAAGGAGATTGAAGGATGGACTGCTAGATTGCTCCCTTCACGACAGGTATAGTAATGAATATATTTACTTTGTTCCCTTGATCAATATTCAGAACTCCTATTCTGGTTATCTCCAAGTTGAGCCTCGCTTCTAGCTTCCGAGATGATTGTTGGGGTGAACATGTCATGGTCATATTAGCTTTTGAAATAGACGTTATTATTTTTTGATTCCTTACTTCTTTGTTGAAACTAGTCGTGGTCATATTAGCTTGTGAAATAGACATTAATTTTTGATTCCTTCTTTGCTGAATCATGTATTAGCTTGCTACGTGGGCGTTTAACCAATATTTTATTGTGAAATTTGAAAAAAGTAGTTTTGTTTTGAAGGGCAGAAATGATATTTGAAAATTATTGCTTCTTAAGCATTAAAAATCTTGAGTACTCGGGGCAATCATCTGTAATGCGTACAAGACCCATCCATTTATAATTGTCACATAGCAAGCGCTCTTTGTAGATGCTAGCAGTTGAGGCTCTCCTGTAAAGGAAGCATTCCTGTCTATCCAAAGGAGAAATTCTGTATCCTATGGCTTGGGTCACAGAGTCTCCATCTGCTGTTATTTTTGTATTAGTCCATGAGAAGTGTGTTCTTTGAACAAGTATCTCATCAGTCATTTTGTGGATTGAAGCATCATATGTAGTTCATACTATACTTGATACCAAGCGAATGAAATTGCAGATATTTTCTGCGATCGGAGATGGATTAAAAGTCGTACTTGTTTGTCAGTTTTACTATGTCTATTTTATGTTTTGATCTTTGCATATTGATTTTCAACTTGCAGTTCGGGTACATTGTGCTGACTACCTCAGCTGGTATCATGGACCATGAAGAGGCTAGGAGAAAGAATGTTGGTGGAAAAGTTCTTGGTTTCTTTTATTGAGTCATGTTCACAAGAATGGAAACTTCGGTTTTGTTGTTTGTTGGCTCGTTGTAGCAGACCTTTTTCTGTTTTTCTTTTTCGTGTTACCATCAAATTTAGTAGGGATTTTATTGAAAATTTTGGGACGACTATCTGATTTTGTTGAAAAAGTTGCGGGTGCTTATAACCTGTCGAGACAAGTGACATATAAAGTTGCAGATGTTCGTGCTTGTGTTTTTTTAATCCCATATTCTGTTAGAGTATATCATTTGTGCAAACAGTGAATTTGATTAAATATTTTCGTTAAGTTCACATCATAAAATTGACATAGTGAAGTTCTTAAATGTATTTGATTATTAGGTTTTAGTAGTATTCTTGTCCGTGTGTTTTGATATTATAAAATGTAATTATGCTTTTTTAATTATGACTATACTAAATCTTTTTGTATTTTTATAGTATTATCGTAACTAAAATAATATCCAATGTGCCACAAGTACATATTAATTTTTGAGATCTTGTAAAACTATAGCGGGAGCATCAAATGTTGTTAAAAATGATTTTATCTTTTGTAAAGTTTCATACTCTAAAATGAAACAAACTTCAATGTAGCAACATCATTTTATGAATTTCAGTCAACTACAGAACTTTTCAACTATGAGGACTTCGGAAGAACCAAGTCAGAAATTTCTCAAGCTGAATTCTCCCGAAACAAGCCATCGGACACGCCAAAAGTTTGAAGCAAGGACGTTCATTTAAGCTCAGCATCACATGACATTTGACGGTGACATTTTCTAAATTGATTCTCCAAAACGTTCCTTTCCTTAAAGACTTTTTAATATGTCAAATATTTTGTATAATCTCGCTTATGTCTATTGAGAAGCAAGAGATTGAAGTGATCAACTGAAGATAACAAGACAAGGAGCAAACTTCTAAGTTTGTTTAAAAACTAATAACTTTTCTTTGGATGCAAATTTATAAGATTATCTCAAGATCACATATTCCTCCATTCAATGAATATGGAAAATTCAAAGGGCGAGCAACTGCCCGACATAAACAATTTTTATGTGGATGTAGGACAGTTATTGAAGTTCTTTGAAAGAAAAAGAAGCAGTTCAAAATATGAGCAACACCACCTCATCCAAATCTCCAACAAAGCATGAGCCGCAATGAACTTAAAATGTTCAAAGTAGGAACAAACGAAAGCACCACTCTCAACGTGCACAAACATATTCAATGGTATCAAATCACATGTGAAAAATATTCACAAATTCCTTCGATATGAGATGCGGTAATGGGAACCACCTAGAGGGTCATCATCTTCAAATGCCAAGAGGGTCATTGCATCTTCAAACCCCGAGAAGTCCATCACCTTTAAATGTCGAGAGGTCACTGCATCTTCAGCCGCCAAGAGGACCATTGCATCTTCAAACACCAAGAGGGCCATCACTTTTATTTGCAGAGAGAGTCATTGCATTCAAACACCGAGAGGGTCATTGCATCTTCAATTGCCAAGAAGGAAATGACATCTTTCATTGCCGAAAGGTCCATTGCATCTTCAAATGCCGAGAGAACCATCATATATGCAAATGCCAAGAGGGTCATTGTACATTCAAACGCCTAAAGGGTCATCATTTTCAAACCACCAAGAGGGACATTGCATCTTCAACCGCCAAAAGGGACATCATCTTCCATTTTCAAGAGGGTCATTACATATTCAAACCGCCAAGAGGGCCATTACATATTCAAACCGCCAAGAGGGTCATTACATATTCAAACCGCCAAGAGGGTCATTGCATATTCAAATTGCCGAGAGGATCATCATTTCAAATATCGAAAGGAATATCACCTTCAAATGCCAGAGGGTCATTGAATTCAAGCCGCCAACAGGGTCATTGCATCTTCAAACGCTGAGAGGGCCATCATCTTCATATGCCAAGAGGGTCACTGCATCTTCAAAAGCCGTGAGGGTCATTGTATTCAAGCCGCCAAGAGGGCTATTGCATCTTCAAATGATGAAAGGTCCATCACTTTCATTTACCGAGAGGGCCATTGCATTCAAACGCCGAGAAGGCCATCATCTTCATATGCCAAGAGGGCTATTGCATTCAAGCCGCTAAGAGGGCAATTGAATATCCAAATGTCGAGAGGTCCATCACCTTCAAACTCCGAGAGGGTCATTGCATTCAAAAGCCGAGAGGACCATTGCATTCAAACGCCGAGAGGGCCATTGCATCTTCAACCGCCAAGAAAGCCATTGCATCTTCAAATTCCGAGAGAGTAATTGCTTCTTCCATTGCCAAGAGAGCAATATCATCTTACCAGTAAAGCTTTGACAACATCGTCCTATCATTGAATCAACATCATCCTGCCAATGGATCATCAATGTAGCAATATCATATTATCAATCGAGCATCAACATCTTCATCATCAATGTAGCAACATCATTTTATCAATGAAGTATCATTATCAACAATATTACATTATCGATAAAGTCATCATTGTGTCACATCATATCAATTCATTATTTACTGTGTCAACACTGATAAAGGTTGACCTCAAAATATTTAGAAAAAAATGTGTGTCGAATAGGGTAAAACATAACACCTCTCTATTTAAATTCCAGTTTCTATTAACAAGGTTTTTCCAATCTTTGCCGAGAGCATCCAAGAGGATGAATTCCCGAATCAAACCATAGGTGCGGATGACATCAAAAGGGATGCAACATCACGTGGAAATTTTCTTAGCAGGGAACTGAGACATAGTCCAAAGAGGAGTATCAAACTCTTAGGACGCGAGGTGAGGAGAAACTTCCACCATAGTCAGAAGGCATGTGAATTTCTCTTTTAGTTTATTAGTTTCAATTTCGCATTCGGAAAACTTCCCACTCTCACCGAATTTTACACCATTATCAAGATTTTAAAAAATTGTTAAAACTTTCATATTTTAAATTGATTTTTTAAATTTATAAAGTCTAAAAAATTATGGTACTGACACGTGCCACTTTTTTTTTCTCCTATTATATGTAGATGGATACTAATATGTTAATTATATATATATATATATATATATAATTCTTTCCATTTTAACCTTTTTAATTGCACTAACCCGTTAGAGTAACACCATTAGTTAAATAAACACAATAATTGTGGCTAGGGACTAAAAGATACCTTGTTAATTACAATTGATGACCAACGTTCAGTGATAATTACGTTATTAGAATTTTGAATTTGTATAATTCACCCGTTTATATATTTTATAATTTGTATAATATAATTTGTAACTTTTGTGTAACATAATTGTTTAAAGTTGAGATTTTGGGTTTCCATTGATTTCTATGTCATATTACTCCGTCTTACATGATTAATTTTGCTTCTTGAATTAATTCATGTAACATAGGATCCTTATGTTAACTATAACTCTATCATTATGCCCTTTTGCTTCGTATTGAATTATAATTTATAGTATTTTATGTGTAATTTTTTTTATTATCTTTTTATTTTGAAGTATTATTTGGTTCTTATTAATTTTTCCGCCTATGTGGCATGTCTTAATGATGAGAAAAAAATATATTTTTTTAAAAAATAGGGTTTTTAGATTATTTTTTTTACACAATAATATTATGTGTATATATATATTGCTATTAATAAGCTACTTAATGAGCATTACACCTCCTAATCTTTTAATAATATATATAATACCTAACCTTTAATTTAATAATATAACTCCTAATCTTTCATATTCATAACCTTCAAAATATTTAATATAAAAAATTATAACTCCTAAATATTACACCTATAAAAACCCACTTTGAGACATTGTATGATGATCATTTTATTTTTATTTTCCTTATTCTTCATTTTTTGTTTTTTTGATTTGTTAATTTTTTTTGTCTTCTTTGATCTGATTTTTGCAGGAGAGGGATCTATAATGAAAAATGTTATATATTTTGCATAGTTTGATTTGTGAGGTAAAATGATTTGATATGTCTAATTATCATTATCACTTTTGTTCTATTGTAATTATATATTTGATATTATTAGGTTGAATTGTTGATGATATAAATCATGATTCTTTTATAGAAAAAATAATTTATTCATTTTCTTTTTTGCTTCTCTTTGTAGTTTTTTGAGATTTTTTTTCTTATTCTTGCAGCTTCTACCGACATTCATTGTCTTTATTCACTTTTTAAATTTGAAGAATTGAATTATGTTATGTTGAGAACATGATCCTTCTTTCCTCTTCAAATCATATATAACTAAATATTTTAAATATTTTTGCTTGATTAGTTAACTATAATTTTATGTCTTTCTGTTGTTATTATTGTAAGGATTGTAATTATGTTATGTTAAGAACATGATTCTTCTTTCCCCTTCAAATCATATATAACTAAATATTTTAAATATTTTTGCTTGATTAGTTAACTATAATTTTATGTATGTTTGTTGGTATTATTGTAAGGATTGTTTATAGTTCTCCGGTTAAACCTCTAATGCAATAAGAGTTGATTGGTTCCTTACTAGATTAATTAGTTAATTGAAAGAAAATGCCAAAATATCTTATTTCTAATTTCATCTAACAATATCTTCCTCCTCACTAGCTATAAAAATGTTATACAAATATATAATAAATATAAGTAATAAAAAAAGTAATATATCACATCTCAATATTTAATAAATAAAATACTAAATATTAAATACAAATATTATATAGCTAAGAATCAAATAAATCGATTCCTCTTATAATTTAGTATCTCACAATCACATAACAATGATATGGTAAAAATACATAATTTTAACACTGAATTATTTATTATATTATTTATATATAGAAATTATTTATTGGCCAAATATTTCACAATTTTGAGGATTTAATCAACAAAAAATTAAATATTTTTTAATTTTATTTTATTTATTATTTATATATAGAAATTATTTATTGGCCAAATGTTTCATAATTTTGAGAATTTAATCAACAAAAAATTAAATATTTTTTAATTGTATTTTAAAACATCCGTAGGATTACTTTTTTTTTGATAATTTTAATTTTTTTCTATTCCTTTTGATTAACTTTTTAATTCTATGTCCCTTTTTAAATCTATTTTTAATTAATTTTTCTCTTAATAGGTATCTCTCCTATAATATAAAAAAAAGAGAAAAAGTACATATTGCTAAAATAATGTTTATTATTAGATGCATATTTGGAGACTTTTAATGATTAGAAATTTCTAAAATGAGGTAAAAGGAAAATGTCATATAATAAAATAAATCATAAAAATGGTGGATGATTTTACTTAAACATACTTTTATTTATTAAAAAAATGTATATTTTTTTAAATCTTTTTCCTCTTATTTTTATATATTTATTTTTAGTTTAATTTTTATCATGAACTCACACCTCTTCATCTTTCATTAATTAATACTTATTAGTAATACCTATAACTTTCAACTTTATACCTTCATTAATGTTTAAATTTGTGACATCTTAAAAGCACATCAAAAAAATATTTCTAACCAAATATATTTATGCTTAGCTTAATTGTCCTCTACTTTAATCTTGTAATGCAAAATCTATCGACAAAGACTGCTTTGTGTAATTATTTTTACTTCTAATAAGAATGATACAAAATAAGATATATAAAAGAGAATAATTGATTTTTTTTTTTGCATGAAATTATAAGAGCAAGATCATTACTAAAAGTAAGACAAAAACAATTCTTGAAAACATTAAAATGTATTTGTAGATACGCTTAGCGGCGGGAGATAATCAAAATTATGAAGTTATTTTTAAATTCTAAATAAAATATGAATCATGAAAAATATGATAAAAATTATTAAAGAGAATTTATTTTAAACATACTGTTTTTTAAAAAATAATATAAATTAGTAAAAATACTAAAGACGAGCAAACTTGATTCTCTTAATTAAGATGTTAATTCTTTGTGTTTTCTTTATGGAATTAATTAAGCAAAGACTAAAAAAAATAAAAAATAAAATAAGAAAAAAAAGGACACTAAAAAATAGCGTTGAAATAATTTTTTCAAAAAAACCATAGAATTATAGAAGATAATTTATCAAAGAAAAAATTAATACAGATAATCATTTCAAATATACTTATTACTTAACCATTCATCCTCCATTATAATAATTTTAAAAATTTACTTAACTTTTTCTCCTACACTTTAATTATATGAAAATATTATTTATCGTTAATGATTATAAATATTCATATTATTTGTGAACAGTTTTTTTATATTTACTTTATTTAGAAAAAATTGAAGAGTCTAATTATAAGTTTTTATTAGATATATAAGTTTTTTCTAATCTTAACATAAAACATTTTATCATTCATTTATAATTGTTCATTTATTATTTATTTTATTATGCATTTTAACAATAATTCATTATTTTTATGTTAATTCTATATCACTAATAATTATTTTACCGAACTAAAATCATGTATCACCCATTTCCTTTCAAAGAATCAATTACTTTTTTCTGTCTTCAAATTATAGATAGCTTATCTATTACAAATAATTTTTTATATTTAATTTTGAAAAAAAATTCAAATGGATAATAAAGTCACTAATTCTTAATTATATATTTTAACTAACATAAAAGAATAGGTACTATTCAACAAAAAAAAAGTATAGGTATTTGACCGTACTGCTAATTTCAGTTATTTATTTTTTGATAAAATTAATTCATGAGTTGAATTGAAACGCGCGTAGCGCGAATAAGTTTACTAATTGTCTACATAAGAGAATTTTCATTCCCAATAATTTTTTAAATTTGATGATGAATGCAACAAAACATATAAAGTTTCTTTATATTTGTCATTTCAGTAAATTAATGCATAAATAAAGTTTATTTATTTTATTTTACACTTGCGAGTTATCTTAAAAATATATATTTCATCAACTAGACAAATTGAAGGAGTAATTCATGTTTTTTAGTTAAATTAATCAATCAAAATAAATTAACTTATATTAATTGATCGAAAAACTTAACTTTAAAAAATCATTAAATAAAAGAATGAATTAGTAAACTTATTTAATTTCTTAATGCACGCAAAAATTAATATTGAGACATGTAAATAAAAACAAAGGGAGTATAAACATAACAAGAAATAATTTTTTTAAAAAAAGTATTTTAGAACCACATTATAGAAAAATGTAACAAGTATTATTTATACAATACAGTAATACATTATATGGGGAGTTTCCATTCGGTCAAAAAATGATTTTGGGCCCAAGTGCTTCTTCTTCCTAACAATAATAAAACCTAAAACCCTACGTTTATTAGTAAAAACCAGTGCTTCAGATTGCCGCCTCTTTGCTCCTCCGCAGCAACAACTCTTGTGATCTCTTTCTCTACCGAATCAAATCGTAAGTGTCTCTTTGCCTGCATTTCTTTACTCACATACAATTGTTTATTGTAGTTTCTGTTTAGATTTGTCAAGTAAAAATGTGACTTTCCTCACATTCTTAGAAGCTTTGCTGTGATGTTATGTCTTTTAATCTCTTTTTTTTCCCGACCCATGTTGTAAAAAGTAGTTTTTCTTACAATCTCATTGTTGATATTAGCTATTAGCTATGCTTCTTACCCTTTAACGTTTTAGGCTTCTTGATAGTTGTGTTTATTGTAAAATTTATGCTTGTGATGAATGGAAGTATTAATTTGGAGAGTGAAAATGTTATCTTTTTTGACGTCTTTGAGGCTTTGCTCTGATGTGTTCGCTTTAAAACCTTTTTTTTTTTCCGACCCATGATGGAGAAACTAGTATTTCATACTATCTTATTGTTGATATTAGCTAGTGTGCTTACCGTTTCACGTTTTAGAGTTCTTGGTTGTTGTATTCATGGTAAAATTTATGCTAGTGATGATTAGTTTTAACAGGGGTGTGAATGGAAGTAGGAATTTGGAGTGTAAAAATGTGATTTTTTTGACAGTTACAGGTTTTGCTGTGAATTGTGAAGTGATGGATTTTAATCTCTTTTTCTTCGGACCCATGATAGAGAAAGTAGTTTTTATACTATCTGATTGTGGAAATTAGTGAGGGTTCTTATCCTTTTATGTTTTAGGGTTCTTAGTAGTTGTGTTTATGGTAAATCTTTGTGAGTGATAATTAGTTTTAATGGGGGTGTAATTGGAAGTATGAATTTGGAAAGTAAAAGAGGCAATAAAATGGGTTGTGGTGCTTTAAGCAAATAGTTTATGATGTTCTGTGTAAGTGGGTTGATGTGTGTGATCTTGTTCTATTAGAGAGAACACACTTATTATGCTTTTTGATAATGCGTGGTGGTGAGAATTTGTTTCTTGTTCTTTTATAAAGGAAGCTTATTGATGTAGGTCTGTATATTGGTAACTATTGTGTTGCCTTCTGTTGAGTCCTATCCGTGGCTATTTTGTTTTCATGATTTCTGAAGTTTGCTGGTCTGTTTCTAATCTATAGTTACTAATACATGTGAATTTGTGCTGTAAAACCTAGTGTCTTTTAGAGGGCATTGACTGTATCTTGCTATCATTTGATTCTTTTTGTTAGTCTTTTTGGAGCTATTTTTGTGGTTACTTTTTTCGATTGTGCATCTGATTATTGCATAAACTGGGTACAGTTAGATAAGAAAAGATGGTCAGAGTTAGCGTGCTGAATGATGCTCTCAAGAGCATGTACAATGCTGAAAAGAGGGGAAAGCGTCAGGTCATGATTAGACCTTCATCAAAAGTCATCATCAAGTTCCTCATTGTTATGCAGAAGCATGGTATGTTAATTTCTTAACTGTATGCACTGCAGCATCACCTATCATTTTCTTACTGTTATCTATGTGTAGGTTACATCGGAGAATTTGAGTACGTCGATGATCATAGGTCCGGAAAGATTGTTGTCGAACTGAACGGAAGGCTAAACAAGTGTGGTGTCATTAGTCCTCGCTTCGATGTTGGAGTCAAGGAGATTGAAGGATGGACTGCTAGATTGCTTCCTTCACGACAGGTATAGTAATTAATATATTCACTTTGTTCCCTTGATCAATATATAGAACTCTATTTCTGGTTATCTCCAAGTTGAGCCTCGATTTGAGCTTCCAAAACGATTGTTGGGGTGAACAAGTCATGGTCATATTAGCTTTTGAAATAGACATTATTAATTTTTGATTCCTTCTTTGTTGAAACAAGTCGTGGTCATATTAGCTTGTGAAATAGACATTAATTTTTGATTCCTTCTTTGCTGAATCATGTATTGGCTTGCTACGTGGGCGTTTAACCAATATTTTATTGTGAAATTTGAAAAAAGTAGTTTTGTTTTGAAGGGAAGAAATGATATTTGAAAATTATTGCTTCTTCTTAAGCATTAAAAATCTTGAGTACTCGGGGCAATCATCTGTAATGCGTACAAGACCCATCCATTTATAATTGTTACATAGCAAGCGCTCTTTGTAGATGGTAGCAGTTGAGGCTCTCCTGTAAAGGAAGCATTCCTGTCTATCCAAAGGAGAAATTCTGTATCCTATGGCTTGGGTAACAGAGTCTCGATCTGCTGTTATTTTTGTATTAGTCCATGAGAAGTGTGTTCTTTGAAGAAGTATCTCATCAGTCATTTTGCGGATTGAAGCATCATATGTAGTTCATACTATACTTGATACTAAGCGAATGAAATTGCAGAGATTTTCTGCGATCAGAGATGGATTAAAAGTCGTACTTGTTTGTCAGTTTTATTTTGTATAGTCTATTTTATGTTTTGATCTTTGCATATTGGTTTTCAACTTGCAGTTCGGGTACATTGTGCTGACTACCTCAGCTGGTATCATGGACCATGAAGAGGCTAGGAGAAAGAATGTTGGTGGAAAAGTTCTTGGTTTCTTTTATTGAGTCATGTTGACAAGGATGAAAACTTTTGGTTTGGTTGTTTGATGGCTCGTTGTAACCGACCATTTTCTGTTTTTCTTGTTACACCATAAAATTTAGTAGAATTTTATTGAAAATTTTGAGACCATCTGATTTTGTTGAAAAACTTGCTGGTGCTTGTTGCCTGTTGAGGCCATTGACATCTAAAGTTGTAGATGTTCATGTTTGTGTTTTATTTACTAGCATAAAAGGCAAGAGAAACGTATCTTTTCTTCTAATCTTGTTAGCTTCTAAGAGCAGGCATACATCTTACATTTCTAGTAAAATGAACAAACAAGGTTTTGTGAGTGAGATTGTGCTTATAATCCAATATTGTATTCAAGTATATCATTTGTGTAATCAGTGAATTTGATTAACTATTTTCGTAAAGTTCACATCATAAAATTGACATAGTGAAGAGGATTTTATTATATGTATTTGGTTATTAGATATTATAAAATGTGATTAAGATTAAAGCTGATATTATAAAATGTGATTATGCTATTTTAATCATGACAATACTATATAATATAATTGTATTTTATAGTATTGTAGTAATTAGAATAATATAAAATGTGTTATAAGTATATTAATTTTTGAGATTTTTGTAAAATTACAACAGGAGCATCAAATGTTGTTAAAAAAGATTTTATTTTTTTAAAAAATAAAATTTCATACTCTCAAATGAAAAAAACTTCAAAATTTAACATCTTCACTCGTATTATCTACATTTTTTCCTGGTCTAATTTTTTGATACAGTATATATATATATATGGCGGTTTTCATTGCAACCGAAATTTTGTTTCTATCCAATTAGGGGAAATAGTGTGCTTTCACTGTGAAGAAGTTAAGCTTTTACTTAGTTTTAAGTTGGATCTTTCGTATAAATCAATTCATTGTTGTGGGATTAGTGTCCATTTGATCTCTACTGTTGTTTGTTCCTTAATCTTGCAGAAGGGCCATGGTATTCCTGATTCCCTTATGAAAGATATTAAAAACATAGCGCACGAATATTTTCACCAGCCCTATGAAAAGAAAATCAAGATCAAACTCTCTGCAGAAACTGGATACAAGTTTATTCTTATTGTTAACTTAAATTGTTGCTATTTCGATATGTTGTCTTTATTAATGGTTTCTTATGTATCATGAATGTAGAGGATATCAAAGAATTGGAGAGAATATAACAATTAATATGCATGATAGTGATGGCTAACAATTAGCTATAATTGTTTGGATTTAATTTTTACTCTATATCTCTTCTTTTTCCTAAAAAGTGATATCTTATAACCCTTAACCATTTTATTTAACTTGTATTCAAATTGGGAAGAATTAAAGTATAGTGCATATGAATAGATAAGTGGGTAGTATGATTTTACCCTTATAACCCTTAACTAATTTATTTAACTTGTATTCATATTAATTTTTATATTTTTCCTATAAATTTCATGTTTGAGTTTTACGTTTTCTAGTTAGGCAGTCTATCTTTCCTACGTTTTCAATAAAATAACATATTTACATTGTAATTTTTAGTCAAGAAATATATTTTGTATCTACTTGTAAAAAATAGACTTATCATATTACTTTATGTATTTTTTTAAGTTACAACTGTTATCTCAAGTTGTCAAATAATATTGTTCTTTGTTATCTTTTCAAATTTGTAAGTTGTATATAAATGAAAGTACAATTTTGTCTAATATTTTACAATTTTGAATTGACCTACTTAAATATTATTATTTACTAATAATGTTTTTGAGAATAAAAATCAAAGTATTGTTTTACAACAAATAATTTATGTTGCATTAACTTGAAAGAATCTTTCTCAAGTTACATAGTAAAATATTGAGAAAATACAGAATTATTCCATTGAATAATTTAAATATTCCTTTTTTTGGTCAATTCCACCTAAAAGAAAGAAAGTGAATGGACGCACCAATTACTTCTTAACATGTGTCAAGTTTATACAATTTTCTTTTCTTTGTTTTATTTATGTTTTTTTTCTTTTTTTCTTTTTTTAATTATATATTTTCATTTTCTTCTTCAATTCTGCTTAACCTCAACTTTTGGAGTTAATACCTTAGATGGTCACTCAACTTTGCACTATTCTCTCAGAAAGTCACTCAACTTTCAATTTTCTCTCAAAAGTCACTCAACTATCCACTCTTTCCTCAGAAAGTCACTCAACTTTCAATTTTCTCTCAAAAGTCACTCAACTATCCACTCTTTCCTCAGAAAGTCACTCAACTATCCACTCTTTCCTCAGAAAGTCACTCAATCTATTAAATTATTTTTAATTAAAATTTATTGATATTAATTATTTATATAACAAACCAAAAATTGTAAAAAATAAATTAAATCATTTAGTGATCCACCCACCTAACCCGACCCATTAAAAAATATGATTTGACCCATTTTATTTTATCTTTAATCCTAAATTAATCCCTCTCTTTAACCTTGAATTAGGATTAGATTAATTTAGCATTAAAGAGAGGGATTAATTTAGGATTAAAGATAAAATAAAATGGGTCATATCATATTTTTTAATGGGTCGGGTTAGGTGGGTGGATCACTAAATGTTTTAATTTATTTTTTTAAAATTTTGATTTGTTATATAAATAATTAATATCAATAAATTTTAATTAAAAATAATTTAATAGATTGAGTGACTTTCTAAGGAAAGAGTGGATAGTTGAGTGACTTTCTGAGGAAAGAGTGGATAGTTGAGTGACTTTTGAGGGAAAATTGAAAGTTGAGTGACTTTCTGAGAGAAGAGTGCATAGTTGAGTGACTTTTGAGGGAAAATTGAAAGTTGAGTGACTTTCTGAGAGAATAATGCAAAGTTGAGTGACCATCTGAGGTATTAACTCCAACTTTTGTTCAGATCTTTTCATTTCTTTCATCATTTCTGCTTAACCTCAGCCTTTGGTTTTCTTCGTTGATAATCTTGTTGTCACAACATTATTTTCATTTTGTCTATCATCAAACTGAAATTGAAATTGGGAAATCAAATCCGCAATCAAGTTAAAAATTTTCAAATTAAAATTTCTTTTTGTGATTTTTAGCATTTATTTGAACATATTTGTTTTTTTTTAATTTTAATTTCATTATAGTATATTTAGTACACTATCATCAAAATTTAAAATAGTATGATTCGATTTTTTTCTTCTTCACTACAATAATCATTTGAATATTATATTTCATAATCATCTTTTAAAATAAATAACACATTTTTTATGACAAACTTCCAAAATTACTCTTTTCAGATAATAACAAATATTTTTTAAAATAAAATTTGTACTTAAATGCGATAAATATCAAGAGATAAGTTTCGTGGGATAAATTTAATAATTAGATGAATTTTATGTATTAAAAAATAAAAAAGTAAATTGTGTTATAATTTTTTTTGACATTTTATAGTTAAAATATTTCATAACGCTATAAATAAGTTAATCACTTTCAAGGTAATTTTTGAAGCTCCCTTTAATGTGACACTTCTCACAAAATTCAGTAATATATTTATAATTCTCACATGTGATTTCTTTTAGAAATATTTTTATTTTAATGATTAAAATCAGTCTTAAAATCAAATATACTTATTACTTAACCATTCATCCTCCATTATAATGATTTTACTTTAAAAAAAATTTCTACACTTTAATTATATGAAAATATTATTTATCGTTAATAATTATAAATATTCATATTATTTGTGAATAGTTTTTTATGTTTACTTTATTTAGAAAAAATTCATGAGTCTAATTATAAGTTTTATTAGATATATAAGTTTTTTTTTTAACTTAACATAAAACCTTTTATCATTCATTTATAATTGTTCATTTATTACTTATTTTATTATGCATTTTAACAATAATATATTATTTTATGTTAATTCTATATCAATAAAAATTATTTTACCGAACTAAAATCATGTATCACCCATTTCCTTCCAAAGAATCAATTACTTTTTTAAGTCTTCAAATTATCGATAGCTTATCTATTACAAATAATTTTTTATATTTCTAAGACTGTTTTTGAATTTATTACTATTTTCTTTTTTTAATATTTATTAAAATATTTAAAAGACTAAAAATCTCACTTTAAATTTTTAACAAAATATCAAACTTAACCATATTTAATTTTGAGAACTCATTCAAATGGATAATAAAGTCATAAATTCTTAATTATATATTATAACTAACATAAAAGAATAGGTACTATTCAACCAAAAAAAAGTATAGGTACTTGACCGTACTGGTAATTTAAAGTATTTATTTTTTGATAAAATTAATTCATGAATTGAGTTGGGATTACAAAGCTAAATGATAAAATTTATTAGCTAATCTATTTGGATTCAAAAATTAAATAAAAATGAAAATTTTTATACACCACGCATAGCGCGACTTAGTTTACTAGTTGTCTAAATAAGAGAATTTTCAGTCTCAATAATTTTTTAAATTTGATGATGAATGCAACAAAACATATAAAGTTTCTTTGCATTTGTCATTTCACAAAATTAATGCATAAATGAACTATTTTTATTTTATTTTACACTTGCAAGTTATCTTAAAAATATATATTTTTATCAACTAGACAAATTAAAGGAGTAATTCATATTCTTTAGTTAAATTAATCAACAAATCAATTTATATTAATTGATCAAAAAACTTAACTTCAAAAAATCATTAAATAAAAGAACGAAGTTGTAAACTTATTTAGTTTCTTAATGCACGTAAAACTTAATATGGAAACATGTTAATAAGAATAAAGAGATTATAAACATAGCAATGTTATAAATCCATTGAATGAGTAGATAGTCCATAAAGTAAGTACATGATCAACTATCCATAATCACTAGGTTTCATGAACCTTTTTGGATAAGAATGTATCTATTTATTATGATACTTAATATGGTGACTTTTGAAGTGATTTAGCAACCTATAAATAGGGTTGTTCATTCACTTTTGTATGATATACATATGAGACTTACATACACTTGAATAAGAAGAAAATTCCTCTTCTTCTATATACTTTTTTAGTCTTCTCCTCTTTATGATTATATTCTTATGATCTTGATTTTATTACACGTTATCAGCACGAGTTTCTAGCTAATTGAGAGTTAATTTTAGTTTTTCTTTAACTCATATTTTGATTGATGTCGTTATGCGAATCAAGGTAATATTTGCATAAATCAGGTATGTATTTTCTAAAATATTTTATGATTTAGAATAAAATAGTATTCAGTCACTAACAATTATCAGGAACGAAAGACATATACAACTATTTGTTGAATATGAAATGCTATACAAAACATCTTAAATGGAAGAAGGTATAAAATTTAAATAGCATGAGTTTGAATATTATATTGATTGTTTTGAAGACTCAAAGGGTAAGTCATGTTGTACTTCGGTCTATTATACTGTTGGTTAAGAGTAAGACGATGGGTTCAAGTTTCATTACACCAAAATGGGTAAGCCATCAGGTTAAGTCCAGATGCACATAATGAAAAATATTTGAGGATAAAACGATAGATTCAAATTCTATCGCACCAAGAGGGTAAAACATCAATTTGAATTTTGATGCACCATGATAATAATGTATTGGGTTCAAGTCCCATAGAATTATGACCTAATGTGTCTTGTATGGATAAGACATTGAGTTTGAGTCTCAATACACCATAGTGATGATATAATAATGACTAAGGCTTTGATGAAACTTTTTGAAATTCGTCCTAATTGAATTTGCTCCATTCCTTGAAAAGAATGTGCTAGCAACATATGATAACTTTGAAATCTGATGTTGACTTGCTCCATTTTATTGTATGAATGGTAGCAGTAAATAATTAGTCTGAAAGATGACAAATGATCAACGATATGAAAAAGGGCATAGAGGGAAGGAATTATAATAATCATCATTGTGGTAATTATAAAAGGAAGAACACTATGGGTTCTCCAAATAGTCCTTCAAAATGTGAAGACAATATTTATTATCAAAATGGTATTAAAGGTCATTTTTTTGTGAACATTGTCGACTCAATAATTTGACAAGTTTATAAATCCTCCATCAAAAGACAAGAAGATAAAGTGATGGTACACTTGATCTTTCAAAGTGATGTTGAGGTGTGTCATGGAAATATGACGAATTTTAAAGCCATGCCAATGTGCTTACAATGCAAATTAATGAAGTACATATAAATGATTAGTCCATTTCTTGAAGAGAATGTGACTTGTGATAAGTATCGTGAATGCTCGACCATTCTATAAGAAAATGGGTCAAGATGTGATAAAATCATTATGGGTTGGATATATGCCACAACTCACCTTTATGGAAGGTTTGAGAAAAAAAAAATGATATATACCAAATCTCATTTCTACGGAAGGTTTGAAAGAAATATATAAATTTTATTTGACATGAACGGTCAATAGTCGTGTGATATGTCATGAATATTATGGTATGTTTGTTATGAACTATCGAAAGGGCAAAAGAAAGAAATATTTCTTGCCTATAAGGGTTGTGGTCATTATTGTGTGACAATACAAATTTGTCATTGGTTATGTACCTATGGTACAACAAAAGTAAAGCAAGAAACATGTCTTGCTCGTAATGTTTTGACCATGACAATAATAGTATAATTTCTCCTTGAAGGAGATGCTCACAATATGGATGGTGTCATGCAATATGTGATAGTACACAAAATTAATAGCAAGCTCTAACGAGTTGTGTTATTATCTGAGGAATACTAATGGGGTTGTAGTAAGTCTCAAAAGAATTTTTTTAAGTTTCGGATGAATTGAAAATAAATATTGAGACTATAACTCACTATAACCGAATGGGTTATAAGTATTTATGTAAAAGGTTACCAATTATTTTCTCTTGTTTGTTGCACACAAACGGACATGCTGATATAGTCACATGCGAAAGTAAATTATAAGTGTACAGAAATAAAGATTAGTTGGCATGATTGGTTGACCATTCTAGTTTAAATGTGATGCAAATGTAATTGAGAATTCATGTTGGACTATATGATGAAGAAATAAAAGATTCTTCAAGAATTCTCATGTGTTGCTTGTTCTCTTCATAAAATGATTATTGTACCAGTTAAGGTTGTTATTATAATTTCCTAAAATTTTTGGAACGTATAAAAGGGTGAATATGGGTTTGTTCACCTGTCATGCGGATCATTTGAAACTATATGATCGATGCATCTATGCATGGTCACATGTATTTTGTTGTCAACTTATAAATTGTTTTTTGTAAGGTTATTTGTTCGAATTGTTAAAATTAAGAGCACAGTTCCAAACTATGAAATTATATTGATAATGCTGGTTGATTTAGCAGAAATGTATGCCTCCAATTATAACTAAATCATGGTTATGAGAACAAAACTCCCAAATGAGATTTGGTATGAGATAAATAACATGTATCAACACATGTATGCATCAAGCCAACAAGGTTTCCCCACTAAAATTGGTTCAGGGTCATCAGGAACCAAATAATTTTCATCTAAAAGGTTGAATGTGCGGTTATGATCTAGTTGCTCCACCACGCACAAAGATGAATTCCCAAATAAGGTTGGGATGAATGTTAGATTTGCTAACATTAGGGGGAGAGATGATTGACAACTGAAAATTATGTGTCAGGTTAATTATGAATTATCTAGATTCTCGCTAAATAAATATGTGAACTTAAAATTCAAGGAATAATTCATTTGCATAATATTGCAAATCAGTTGCCAGATGAATGCACTGACCCTATGATATAACTAAACTGCAAATGCTCCAATGTAAAGTCCTTGAAGAACAGAGTCTATGATACGCCAAAAGCGTAATAGACCAATCGGTTCCAAATATAAAATTCGTTGAAGAAGGAAAAAGGGTAAATGATCAATATGGTCATGATAATGAGGCAAGTGCTATAAAAGAGCACATTGACATAACACTTCATAAAACCTCGAAAAAGGTCAAGGTACCTGAAAAATAATGAAAAATGAAGAGATCTCGAGAAGTTATGTCATATTGGATTTGATATCAAATAATCGTCGAGGTATTTTGATATGAGGTAGCGCTCAATGATATAAATTGTGACGAGGATCTTGAATTCAAATATGTCATATAGTGTGGACAGATAAAGGGTTGACCAAGTAAAATGCATAATTCAAGAATATTATTTCACTTAGAAAAGTATTAGTCCATAAATCAAGATATAATGTCAGTGTGGTACAATAAATTATTATGTGATGGTATAATCGTAATATATCAAGTATAACTTATGCCTTGGGACATAAAAGTTTATCGCAAAATTCCTGACATTGGAGATGTATTCTCCTATGATGGATGCAATAAGGTTTGTTTTGATCTGGCAACATATGAAAAACTTGAATGCATATAATGAATAATTGTCATGTCTAGCTAGACAATGAAGGTTATATGAAAATCCTTGAAGCAATTAAGGTGTTTGAAACATATAAAAGTTTGAAGAAAATTTTTCAATAAAGTTTCAAGAATCCTTATATGGATTGAAATAGTCAAGAAAGAAAATGATACAAAAGAATGATCCCAATTGTCTTTGTATTTTTATGAAAAGGTCTTGGTAAGACAAAATTTTGTCTTAACTTACTGATTGATAATTTGACAAATGAAATATTTGTCTATGAGTACACATACACAGATATGTTTTTATATAAGATAAATCACATTCATTGAGTACTCCATTAATTATGAGATCGCTTGACATAAATAATGATTCAGTTTGATCTTAAAAGAAGGATGAAGAGTTTCTTGGTAATGAAACTCCATATCTTAGTGCAATCAGGGTACCAGTGCATCTTGCTAACATTACTCGATTAGATATTTATTTTGCGGTAAATTTACTGGCAAGATTCAGTTTCTCCTGGATAAAAGAACATTGAAATGGTGTTGAGCACATGATTGAATATCCTCGAAGGACCATAGTTATGAGTTTATTATATTGGGAGGAATCCAAGACAAAATTGATTGGTTATGCAGATGCAGAATATTTATTTGATCCGCATAAAGCTCTATCTCAAGCACGCTATGTGTTTGCATGTGGAGGCACAATAATATCCTGGCGATCAATGAAGCAAATGTTGCTATGCAAAAATAAAAGCCCTTCATGAAGCAAGTCGAAAGTGTGTCTGGTTGAGATAAATGACACACCATATTCAGAAAATGTGTGATTTTTCTTTGAAAAAGAATATACCAATCACAATGTACGAAGATTGGAGACATAATTGCAAGAAATTAAGTAATTTTTTAATCAGGGGAGTATAATACGCGTTGTACTCTTTTTTCCTTAACCGAGGTTTTGTCCCACTGAATTTTCGTGACAAGGTTTTTAATGAGGCAACAAATAATGCGTATCAAAAGATATGTGTACTCTTTTTTCTTCACTAGAATTTTTTTCCATAGGTTTTTTTTTTCTAGTAAGGTTTTAACGAGGCACAATATCTATAGACATCCAAGGGAAAGTGTTATAAATCCATTGAATGAGTGGATAGTCCATAAAGTAAATACATGAACAACTATCCATATTCACTAAGTTTCATGAACTTTTTTAGATAAGAATGTATCTATTTATTATGATACTTAATATGGTGACTTTTGGAGTTATTTCTTAACTTATAAATAGCGTTGTTCATTCACTATTGTACGATATACATATGAGACTTACATATATATACTTGAATAAAAGAAAATTCCTCTTCTTCTATCTACTTTTTTAGTCTTCTTCTCTTTATGATTATATTCTTATAATCTTGATTTTATAACAAACAAGAAGTAATTTTTTTAAAAAGTATTTTGAAACCACATTATAGAAAAATGTAACAAGTATTATTTATACAATACAGTATACATTATATGTGGAGTTTCCATTCGGTCAAAAAATGATTTTGGGCCCAAGTGCTTATTTTTCCTAACAATAATAAAACCTAAAACCCTACTTTTATTAGTAAAAACCAGTGCTTCAGATTGCCGCCTCTTTGCTCCTCCGCAGCAACAACTCTTGTGATCTCTTTCTCTACCGAATCAAATCGTAAGTGTCTCTTTGCCTGAATTTCTTTACTCACATACCATTGTTTATTGTAGTTTCTGTTTAGATTTGTCAACTAAAAATGTGACTTTTTTCACATTCGTAGAAGCTTTGCTGTGATGTGATGTCTTTTAATCTCTTTTTTTTCCCGACCCATGTTGTAAAAAGTAGTTTTTCTTACAATCTCATTGTTGATATTAGCTATTAGCTATGCTTCTTACCCTTTAACGTTTTAGGCTTCTTGATAGTTGTGTTTATTGTAAAATTTATGCTTGTGATGAATGGAAGTATTAATTTGGAGAGTAAAAATGTCATCTTTTTTGACGATCTTTGAGGCTTTGCTCTGATGTGTTGGCTTTAAAACCTTTTTTTTTCCGACCCATGATGGAGAAACTAGTATTTCATACTATCTTATTGTTGATATTAGCAAGTGTGCTTACCCTTTCACGTTTTAGGGTTCTTGGTTGTTGTATTCATGGTAAAATTTATGCTAGTGATGATTAGTTTTAACAGGGGTGTGAATGGAAGTAGGAATTTGGAGTGTAAAAATGTGATTTTTTTTGACAGTTACAGTTGTTGCTGTAAATTGTGAAGTGATGGATTTTAATCTCTTTTTTTTCGACCCATGATAGAGCAAGTAGTTTTTATATTATCTGATTGTGGAGATTAGTGAGGGTTCTTATCCTTTGATGTCTTGGGGTTCTTAGTAGTTGTATTTATGGTATATCTTTGTGAGTGATAATTAGTTTTAATGGGGATGTAATTGGAAGTAGAAATTTGGAAAGTAAAAGAGGCAATAAAATGGGTTATGGTGCTTTAAGCAAATAGTTTATGTTCTGTGTAAGTGGGTTGATGTGTGTGATCTTGTTCTATTAGAGAGAACACACTTAGTACGCTTTTTGATTATGTGTGGTGGTGAGAATTTGTTTCTTGTTCTTTTATAAAGGAAGCTTATTGATGTAGGTCTGTATATTGGTTACTATTGTGTTGCCTTCTGTTGAGTCCTATCCGTGGCTATTTTGTTTTCATGACTTCTGAAGTTTGCTGGTCTGTTTCTAATCTATAGTTATTAATACATGTGAATTTGTGCTGTAAAACCTAGTGTCTTTTAGAGGACATTGACTATAATTTGCTATCATTTGATTCTTTTTGTTTGTTATTTTGGAGCTATTTTTGTGGTTTATTTTTTCGATGGTGCATCTGATTATTGCATATACTGGGTACAGTTAGATAAGAAAAGATGGTCAGAGTTAGCGTGCTGAATGATGCTCTCAAGAGCATGTACAATGCTGAAAAGAGGGGAAAGCGTCAGGTTATGATTAGACCTTCATCAAAAGTCATCATCAAGTTCCTTATTGTTATGCAGAAGCATGGTATGTTAATTTCTTAACTGTATGCACTGCAGCATCACCCTATCATTTTCTTACTGTTATCTATGTGTAGGTTACATCGGAGAATTTGAGTACGTCGATGATCATAGGTCCGGAAAGATTGTTGTCGAACTGAACGGAAGGCTAAACAAGTGTGGTGTCATTAGTCCTCGCTTCGATGTTGGAGTCAAGGAGATTGAAGGATGGACTGCTAGATTGCTCCCTTCACGACAGGTATAGTAATTAATATATTCACTTTGTTCCCTTGATCAATATATAGAACTCTATTTCTGGTTATCTCCAAATTGAGCCTTGCTTCTAGCTTCCAAAATGATTGTTGGGGTGAACATGACATGGTCATATTAGCTTTTGAAATAGACGTTATTATTTTTTGATTCCTTACTTCTTTGTTGAAACAAGTCGTGGTCATATTAGCTTGTGAAATAGACATTAACAATCCTTGATTTCTTCTTTGCTGAATCATGAATTGGCTTGCTACTTGGGCGTTTGACCAATGTTCCATTGTGAAATTTGAAAAAAGTAGTTTTGTTTCAAAGGGAAAAAATGATATTTGAAAATTATTGCTACTTCTTAAGCATTAAAAATTTTGAGTACTCGGGGCTTTCATCTGTAATGCTTACAAAACCCATTCATTTATAATTGTCACATAGCAAGCGCTCTTTGAAGATGCTAGCAGTTGAGGCTCTCCTGTAAAGGAAGCATTCCTCTATACCCAAAGGGGAAATTTTGTATCCTACGGCTTGGCTAACAGAGTCTCGATCTGCAGTTGTATTTGTATTAGTCCATAGAAGTGTGTTTCTTTGAAGAAGTATCTCAACAGTCATTTTGTGGATTGAAGCATCATATGTAGTTCATACTATACTCGATACTAAGCAAATGAAATTGCAGACATTTTCTGCGATCAGAGATGGAGTAAAAGTCGTACTTGTTTGTCAGTTTTATTGTGTCTATTTTATGTTTTGATCTGTGCATATTGATTTTCAACTTGCAGTTTGGGTACATTGTGCTGACCACCTCAGCTGGTATCATGGACCATGAAGAGGCTAGGAGAAAGAATGTTGGTGGAAAAGTTCTTGGTTTCTTTTATTGAGTCATGTTGACAAGGATGAAAACTTTTGGTTTGGTTGTTTGGTGTCTCGTTGTAACCGACCATTTTCTGTTTTTCTTGTTACCATCAAATTTAGTAGAATTTTATTGAAAATTTTGAGACCATCTGATTTTGTTGAAAAACTTGCTGGTGCTTGTTGCCTGTTGAGGCCATTGACATCTAAAGTTGTAGATGTTCATGTTTGTGTTTTTTTAACTAGCATAAGAGGCAAGAGAAACGTCTCTTTTCTTCATATCTTGTTAGCTTCTAAGGGCAGGCATACATCTTACATTTCTAGTAAAATGAACAAACAAGGTTGAGAGTGAGATTGTGCTTATAATCCAATATTGTATTCAAGTATATCATTTGTGTAATCAGTTAATTTGATTAACTATTTTCGTAAAGTTCATATCATAAAATTGACATAGTGAAGAGGATTTTATTATATGTATTTGGTTATTAGATATTATAAAATGTGATTAAGATTAAAGCGGATATTATAAAATGTGACTATGCTATTTTAATCATGACAATACTATAAAATATAATTGTATTTTATAATATTGTCGTAGTTAGAATAATATAAAATGTGTTATAAGTAAATATTAATTTTTTAGATTTTGTAAAATTACAACAGGAGCATCAAATGTTAAAAAAGATTTTTTTCTTTTTGTAAAATTTCATACTCTAATCACTCGTATTACCTACATTTTTTCCTCGTCTAATTTTTTGATACAATATATATATATATATATATATATATATATATATATATATATCGGGTGCTAACTGTCCTTGACTGTCTTCATTGCAACCTAATTTTTGTTTCTATCCAATTTAGGGAAATAGTGTGCTTTCACTGTGAAGAAGCTAAGCTTTCACTGAGTTTTAAGTTGGATTTTTCGTATAAATCAATTCATTTGTTGTGGGATTAGTGTACATTTGATCTCTACTGTCGTTTGTTCCGCAATTTTGCAGAAGGGCCATGGTATTCCTAATTCCCTTATGAATGATATTAAAAACAAAGCACACGAATATTTTCATCAACCCGATAAAGAGAAAATCAAGATCAAACTCTCTGCAGAAACTGGATACAAATTTATTCTTGTTGTTAACTTAAATTGTGGCTATTTCGATATGTTGTCTTTATTAATGGTTTCTTATGTATCATGAATGTAGAGGATATCAAAGAATTGGAGAGAATATAACAATTAATATGCATGATAGTGATGGCTAACAATTAGCTATAATTGTTTGGATTTAATTTTTACTCTATATCTCTTCTTTTTCCTAAAAAGTGATATCTCATAAACCTTAGCCAATTTATTTAACTTGTATTCAAATTGGGTAGAATTAAATTATAGTGCATATGAGTGTTAACCAATTTATTGAACTTGTATTCAAATTGAGAAGAATTAAAGTATAGTGCATATTTATAGATAAGAGGGTAAAACGATTTTACCCTTATAACCCTTTACCAATTTATATAACTTCTATTCAAATTGGGAAGAATTAAAGTTTAGTGCATGTGAATAGACAGAGGGTAATATGATTTTACCCTTATAACCCTTAACCAATTTATTTAACTTTCGTATTCAAATTAAAGTTTAGTGATATGAATAAATATCCTCTATATAATAGATAGAAATTTCTCCACTTTCATTTGTTAATATACTGTAAAGATTTTAAACTGATTACAATATTCTTGAAAGAACAGTGGCCTTCGATCTTCTTCATCTTTTTCTCAAGAAAAAATGGCATTCCAAAATTACCAGGCCATGAACGCCAACAGTAGCTTGGTACTAATCCTATTTTTCGCGGTTCAGTACGCCGCTTCAACAAATATTTTTCATTTCGTTGTAAGTATTATATTTGCAACGTTAAAGTTTATCATTTGTGTTGTGTACTAATCAATTTATATATCAACAGATTGAAGAAACTTCTTTCGAAAGGCTTTGCCGATCGAAGAAGATTCTTACTGTCAACGGACGATTCGCAGGGCCTACCATATATGCGCTTGCTGGAGAAACGTTGTCCCTAGACGTTGAAAATAGAGGGAAGGACAACGTTACGATGTTTTGGTACAAAAATTCTACTTTTCATTGTTTGTTTACGTCATTTGTTACTTTTGGTGACTGTTGTAAAATGAAGTTGTAGGCGTGTTGGTAGACACGTGAAGTCTGATCAAGTGGAGTGGCTAGTTGAGGCAGGTTCTACCGTCAGAAAAAATATAACAATATCTGACGACGACGAAGGGACGCTATGGTGGCATGCCATGAACTTATGGCAACGCGCCACTGTTCATGGCGCTTTCATTGTCCATCCAGAACCTGATGATCATGTCGATATTCCCATCATTTTAGGTATAACAACATTCGAATAATTTAGTTTCTTTTAAAATCACACGTCTTTTTACTAATATCTATATGTTTGATTAATTCTTCACAGGTGAATGGTGGAAGAAGGATGTCAAGGAGGTCTTCGTCGACTATATCGACTCAGGCAGTGACATTAAATCGAACGCTTTCACGATCAATGGACAGCCTGGGGACTTCTACCCTTGTTCAAAGAATGGTATGCATAAGAAGTTCAGTTCCATTTATTTATATCAAAATCTTCATATCCAATGACTTATGCGTTAGTTGTTATTTGATAAATCAGTTTTTTTGGTTGGACTTTTTCTGTTTGATTTTTAACATCTTTTATTAATTAAAATAAAATGGACAGGAACTTTTAGGATTGTAGTAGATACTGGGAAGAAATATCTTCTCAGAATTGTGAACACTGCAATCCGAGACGACCTTTACTTTGGGATCGCAAGGCACAACTTAACTGTTATCGCGAGGGATGGACGTCCTATAACAAAGCAATTTACAACGGACTACGTCGAATTGACTAGTCAGCACTCAATTGATTGCATATTCGAGGCGAACCAGCAACCAGATTATTATTATGTGGTTGCTGTAAAGAATAAAAGCGAGGCGTATGACCCGAATAAAATTACAACCGCTATCATAGAATACCAAGGGAGTTACATACCCTCCCTTGTACCTCTTCTTCCCAAATTGCCCCGCAACTACGATAAAAGTTCTAGTAGGGATTATTTATATGTAATAATGACTTTTGTAATTTTGGGTTTATTTTTTTGTACGACATTTTTTGTTTGGTATAGGCAGACTAATAGGGCTCATAGAAGCGCAACAGTCACTCCCATGTAAATTGTACCACTTACAGTAAACTTTTTTGATATTTGAAAAAAATTACAAATGGTTGGTTTAATAGTGTTGAACAAGCGACGGAGGAAGTTGTTAATCTACAGGAACAGAACAACAGAGAATGGGCATGAACAGGAACACACTCAACCACAGGAAAAGGGAAGTAATTGGAACTGGAGTGCTATAGTCATAATATAGCAGAAGCTAAGGCAACATGATTTGGAGGCAAATGGTGTAAACAAAATGGTTTAAAAAAAAATCATCATGGAACTGGATTCACTTTTGATAATCAACATGCTTAAGGAAAAAAAGGCTAGTGGCTCAGATTGACCAGAATCATAGAAGTTACTTCTTCAATTCTAGATCTTGCTAGTATCAAGTTTGAGCATCAACTTGCAGACTGGCTAGCAAAGATGGCGATGAACTCTCAAACTAGCAACATATATCTTTCGTCTCAACAACTTCCCAAGGCCACAAAAGGACTTTTCATTCTGGATAAGAGACAACTCCCGAGTATAAGGTCTAAAGTTGTTAGTTAGGCTTCTCTTCTTGCTGTAGTATTGATGGGTAATAAGCTGATTTTTGTGTTGTTTGCCCTTTTTCTTTTTGATGGATAGTTGCTATTCATGTGTTGTATTTAAACTTTTGTTATGATATACAACACCTTCAGTGCTACTGTTCTTTTTTTAATAGCTTATCTTAGAATACAGGTTGTGTCTATTCTTTTTTGAAAAAAGTAATAAATTTCAACAGTAAAAGAAGGGCAATAACAGTACCTTACAAGAATAATATCAAATATAATATAGACAACCTTACAAAAGATGCATAGTTACGAATAAATCCAATCTTCTATACATGTAAGAAGCAAGAAACTTGTGGTACACAAAAAATAAATAGGGGATGAGGAACTATTCTTCAAGTATGTAAAATTCTTCTCTACTTCATCAAAAACATTTGTCAACATAAGTGACAAGGGAGCGATAATCTTATGTTTTGCATCTTCTAAAAGTCCAGCCAAACATTGTTTCTTTCTCACTACTTGGCATCACCAACCCTTTACCATAGGTTCCAATCTTTTGCACTCCGAAACCAAATTAATAAGTATAGAGATGGTACTTACTGGAATAATTGAATCTGCTATCCAAAGTTTATAATGTTCTTGAGCTATCAGCTGCCTATTCAATCAGAATTTTAGTACTGATAAACCATCTTTTTCACAAACTTGAACAACTATAGTATCTTTGGAGGTAGGACCTGCTTGTAAAGATTTTCAAAATATAGAAGCACAAGCTACAAGACGGATCAAAGAAGCATAGATTTTGTAAAGATACAGAAAAATGGAGATATTCAAGGAAACAATGCAACAAGTGTAAAAGCAACAACTAAAAAATCCATGCGCAACATACGTAAAATGTATCCATATTTTTAAGCTAAAACATGTTTTTGGTTGATAAATTATTTTTAAACTTGAACTAATTCACAATGAAAAGTAATTTTACAAGAAATGGGACACTACATGTTATTGGTTGAAATCAAAACCAATCAATTTATTCGATTTTTGATTTATTAAAACAAAACCTAACCAAGTATAATATTCATTTATTTGGTTTGATTGTTATCTATTTTGGTTTAGTTCAGATCGATTTTTCAATTATTAGCCATACACAAAAATTTAAATTAATAAAAATAATCATTCTAAAGAGGATAAAAAAACAACAATTCCTATAAAATGAGAAATAATCAGAATGATTAACATAACAAAACTAATTTACGTGGCACATTCCGTGACACCATGCAATTGAGATGCGTGGAAGATATTTGAATGCCACGTGAGCCAAAAAGTTGCATAAAATTACCAAAAAATAAGTTAGGAGGGTAATAGGACCTTAGTTTAGTTAAGATGTGCCTCTGATTCAATCATGGTCTAGGGTACTTGTGCATTTTTCCAAAATTGTATAAAATCTATTTAATATACAAAACGAACAGTAACATATACAAAAATGATATAACTAATCGAAAAAAAACTCAATTATATGTTTAGACAAAAATCAGTCACAAACAACCTTAGTATGGAATACGATACCAATTATGTACATCTACAAATTATTTTCAAGCAAATAAACTACTCCATATAAAATATCATTTTAATCGACATTCGTAATCAATAACACAATAGTTCAAATCAAAGACAAATAAACTAAGAATTATATGAAATCATACATTGAATGTAGTCAGAAAATTTTACAACTCAAAAATGAATAAATTTTATGTTGACGTTTTCGTTGTTCCAGCCACAAAAATAAATTAATTATTTTTTTATTAATACAGAATAAACTTTGATTAAAGGAAACCATAAATAGTCCTCAAAAGGAAGAAGTTTTATTTTGATAACATATCATAATTATACTAAATTACCTTTAATTAAGGCATTTCTCAATTAATGCTTAATTAGTTAGATATAATTAGATAGATTTTTTATATGATTAATTATAAATAGAATGAATTATACAAATCATAAATATAATAGCTATTTAAATTATATTATGTTATGTAAATAGACAAACTATAGTTAAGGATACCTATTATGTTTCCTATTGTAATTGTTTATGAAATTTTTTCTTAAAACAAAGGGAAAATTAGTAGACTAGTAACAAAAATTAACATATTTAGTAAAAATATTCATACTTTATAAATATTAGTAATAATGTAAAAATGTCATTATTTTAAAAACTTTATGGATCCCAACTTTCTTCCTATTTTATCTCCCTTTTCAATTAATTCTATATATCTTTTTTTTTTTTTTAAAAAAAAAAAAACATTCTCTCTCATATTTATCATTTCAAATTCTTAATTCTCTCTGCCATTTTAAAATATTTCTCCCTCATATTTATCTTTTCTGATTTTCCTCCAACATTCAAGTTGTTAATAATTCTCTGACATATATTTTGGTTGTGTTTTTTTTAATAAAAAATTGGATCAACATGAATTCCTTTGAATAAGGTCCCTAATCTTTATCCTATTTTCAGATTTCTTTCGAATTTTGTTTTTGTTTAAATCTTAAAAAGTCGTTTATATTTTTCAATCTTCGTTAGGGTTTACTCTCCAATGGCTGAATCCAAGAGGCTTACTAGAGGTATCAATCTTAATCAATCAATTTCTAGTGATTTCTCATTCTTTTATTTATTTATTTATTACTCAAGAAATAGCGAATATTGTATGATCTGCTGCTAAAATGAGGGAAGAAAGAGGGTCAAAACATTTACAAGACCCAATTGGTATGCAAAACCTTCCTCAAATTCATAACGCAACGTAGAATCTTCGTCTACTTGTGGGGATCTTGAAAAAGATGACGAAAGACCGAATAGTTGTCGAACAATTTTCTATTAGTTTGTATTCTATTAATACTTCTTTTTTAGAATTTGGTATTCTTTTTCAATTTTTTCATTCAAATCGCTACGTATACTATCAATATTTATATTTATTAAACATTTCATGTTGCATAGTTTATGAATCTTGTATTGTACCTAATTTATAATAATTCAAAGGTATGTCAACTAGTTATGTATTTTATTGATAGGAAGAACAACTTTCTATTAGTTTATTTGTATTTGAATAATTTATATTTGTATTCAAATACAAATACAAATAATATACATATTGAAATGAATACGCCTTAGAAAAGGAAACAAGATTCTGAAAAGAATAAATATACAGTGAAAAAATATATGAGTACACATGTATTTCTTAAATAGCTACATATTTATTTGACATACACATTGGATTGAATATGAACCAATAAAGATATACAAATTTATTACAGAAAATACAACATGAAAACTAGAATGAATACTAATACAAACAGTACACATATTGGAATAAATACGATTTAAGCAAGAATACAAAATTTTAAAAAATAAAACAAATACACTGAAAAGTACGTCAAATAACATATAAAACTATAGGTGTTCAAATTTCTAAAATTAATTTTTTTAAATTAATAGATAAAACTATAATATATTATCATAAAGTTTCATAACAATAATTAGTGAGAATTGAATATTAAATTTTTTGATTATATGATTTCATAACAATAATTAGTGGAAAATTGATATTGAAATTTTGTAGATGTGGTACTTCTTTGATTCCGTGATTTTCATAACAATAATTAGTGAAAATTGAATATTCATTTTGATAAATAAAACTGTTTAGAAATAAATAAAAAAGAGATTAAGAAAAATGATATTGAATATTTTAGAACAATAGAGAAAGGTGTGTTTTTAGGAAAAAAAGAAGAAAGAGATGAGAGTTGATGTATTTTGATAAATTGTAAGTAATGAGACTATTAGCATTTGTTCCTTTTTAAAAATAATTTATCTCCCCTAAATTTCTCCAATCTTATATAAAAATTGTATTCTTTAAATAAAATAAATAATAAGAATATAAAGAAGATACGTAAAAAATTTATATTTTGATATTTTTACTAAAATTAAAAATGTTATTAATGAACTCTTTTAAATATTAAAATATTGACATTTTGAAAAAAAATTCGAAAATAAATAAGAAAGGGGGGAGAAATATTGGGCCCAAGTCTGGTTATGTGCACCTAGGCCACCATTGGGCGTAATTCAGTTTTGGGCTATTGACCCATTTATATTTGGCACAATTCTTCATTTTTGTACATGTCATATGCTATCAAATAAATATGGGAAATTTAGCAATTAAGTTAATTTTAAGAATGTAATTAATTAAAATAACATCAATTAAAATTTTTAGTGAAAATGACAGAATAGCAATATGTTTATTAATTTTACGTATTTTAGATTTTAGTTTTATTAAATTTGTGTATTTTAAATTTTAGTATATATTAGTATTATTAATTTAATGTATTTATGGAAACTCATTTATTGGACCAAAACATGGTCCAATAACCATTTAATGAAAAAAGAAATTAATAATTACATGTACAGTTCCAAGAAATGTAAAACTTAAACCCATTTCAAATTTTCAGATTATTCCAAATTTTCAAGTTTCTTTCATCAAAATTTCCAGATTCTTCATCAAAGTCATTGATTATCAAGGATTCAAACAGATTTTCGAGCTCATAAAGGATTATTATTAAAGCAGATTTCGTGGCGGCAAGGTTAGTTCAACTTTCGGTTTTTGATTTTTTTTATGTTTTTGTTAAAGTTCTGATTTTATATATCACGATTTTATGGATTATTTATGTGATTTTGTTTTAATATCCATCATACATTTGATTTGTATTTTCTGTCCTTTTTTTGTGATTTTCTTTCAATATTTAAGATTAGTTAGATTACGAAAATTCATATATATAGAATCATTTTTGTTTAATGTTCAATACGGTTTAACAGTTGTTAAAAGAAAATTTCTTTTTTTCCAGATTTTTGAATTGTTGAAAAAAAAAGAGTGTATTGCATGCAATGACTAATTCAATCAGAATTACTAGAGGTATAAACAACAGCATTCAAAATTTTCCTGAATTTCTCTCATTTGATTTGTGCATTACTCATGCTACCAAAAAAGTTCCTAGATTATATTTTGATCTTGTTGGAAGTGGAAGGTACAGTCAGTTTCCATGGGGGAAAAAGTTTTCTACTTGCTGATGAAGAGCTTGAGCAAGAGGTTGAATAGTAAAAAACAATTTTTCTATGAAAGATGTACTATATAAGATGTAGAAAAAAAATATTTACCATATAGTACACTTTCATAGTAAAATTGTTTTTTACTATTCAACATCTTGCTCAAGCTCTTCATCAGTAAGTAGAAAATTTTTTTCCCCATAGAAACTGACTGTACCTTCCACTTTTAACAAGATCAAAATATAATCTAGGAACTTTTTTGGTAGCATGAGTAATGAGCAAATCAAATGAGGGAAATTCCGGAAAATTTTGAATGTTATTGTTAATACCTCTAGTAATTCTGACTGAATCAGCCATTGCATACAATACACTTTTTTTTTTCTAATAATCCAAAAATCTGAAGAAAAAAAAAAGAAATTTTCTTTTAACAACTGTTAAACCGTATTGAACATCAAACAAAAATGATTCTATATATATAAATTTTCGTAATCTAACTAATCTTAAATATTGAAAGAAAATCACAAAAAAAGGACAGAAAATACAAATCAAATGTATGATGGATATTAAAACAAAATCACATAAATAATCCATAAAATCGTGATATATAAAATCAGAACTTTAACAAAAACATAAAAAAAATCAAAACTGAAAGTTGAACTAACCTTGCCACCACGAAATCTGCTTTAATAATAATCCTTTATGAGCTCGAAAATCTGCTTGAATCCTTGATAATCAATGGCTTTGATGAAGAATCTGGAAATTTAGATGAAAGAAACTTGAAAATTTGGAATAATCTGAAAATTTTGAATGAGTTTAAGATTTACATTTCTTGGAACTGTACATGTAATTATTAATTTCTTTTTTCTTTTTTCATTAAATGGTTATTGAACCATGATAATCTGGAAATTTTGAATGAAATTAAGTTTTACATTTCATAGAACTGTACATGTAATTATTAATTTCTTTTTTCATTAAATGGCTATTGGACCATGTTTTGGTCCAATAAATGAGTTTCCATAAATACATTAAATTAATAATAATAATATATACTAAAGTCTAAAATACACAAATTAAATAAAACTAAAATCTAAAATACGTAAAATTAATAAACATATTGCTATTCTGTCATTTTCACTAAAAAAAAATTAAATTGATGTTATTTTGATTAATTATGTTTTTAAAGTTGTCTTAATTGATATACATCAGACAAGGAAGAGTTTATTACCTCTTGTAGAACAGTGAATCTGGGACGAAAGAACTAGCGAAGAGCCTTCCACGACCAACCTCAAACCCCTACGATTCCGACGAACTAAACATAGGTAGACGCAAGCAAAGACAAAACAAATTGAACCCTATCGATCGGCGTTGTACGCTGCTGGACCATTGGAAATGGGCCGGGTCGGTAGTATATTATGAAATGGGCTACTGAAATTAAGGAAAATTGATAGAACAGACGGCTGGATTTGTGTTGGGCTGATAAGTCGGCTGAATTGGCCCAATGTTGGTCGAAAAATTGAATTAAGCCATATAGAATTCAAAACATAGCCGATTTGAGTTAATTGAGTGAATTTGGATAGAATTTAAATACGATGAATTAAGATTAATTAATTAGCAAGCTTATTTAATTGATGAAATTAAATAATTAAGCTAAATAACTTAAAATTATAAATATAAATTAAATTAAACTATTTTTTATTGACTTTTTAATTAAAATAAAATCTTTTTGATATCATTTTACAATATCCATAAAATATACTAATTTATAGAAACAATATACATTATTTTATTTGAAAATTATAAAAAGTAACAAATCTATTTAAAATAACTTGCCAACTATATCATATAATTTTTAAAATTTTATAAAACTACTTATTTGTTTGAATTGAAGAAACTCGATGATTAATCTATAATGTAGACGTCCAAAATTAGGTGTCAACATATAATAGAATATGAATAACAAAGGAATGTACTCCCTTCGTTACTAAAGGATGACCTAGTTTGACTTGGAACAGAATTTAAGAAAAGAAAGAAGACTTTTAAATTTTGTGGTTCTAAACTAAAATTATGTCAAATGTACCAAAATATCCTTTAATAATGTAGTTTTAAACATGCTACATAGAAAGTTAAAGTGTTGCAAAAAAATAAATAGGTTATTCTTTTTTAAACAAACTAAAAAAGAAATAGAGATATTCTTTTTGAAACGGAGGGAGTACCAAAAAAAGAAGAAACTAACTAGTGTCCAAGGACAAGCAAGTATCAAAATTACATGATCTTTATACTCTTAGAAATATTATGAAGTATCTTCACATATTACTATTATTTAAATAAAATAACAAAAAAAGTATTATATTATTTTATTATTGTTATTTAAATATTAGTAATATATAAAAATACTTTATAATATTTCTAACAATGAACTGATAGTATATAATTTGGTTGTCTACTATCAAAGATACTAGTTAATTTAGGGAATATTCATGCAATGACTAAATTTTGGTAATAATATTATTCATTATATTTGAATACTTAAGACATTTAAATCAAATCTTTTAAAATTGGAATCCTAATTATAATTTTCTTGTTATTATTATTTAAATATTTATAATATATGAGAGTACTCTATAGTTTTTCCAAAAATAAATTGACAGCATAATTTTACTGACCACTTTCAGTGTATACTAATTAATTTGGAGAATATTTGTACAATGGATAAATTTGGAATTAATATTATTGAATTATATTTGAATATTATTTATAATTTAAATCTTAGATTTCGATAATCAGATTGCATTCCATGTTTGACTAAATAACCATTTCTTCTGCACTATAAATATATAAATATATAGGTTATTTAAGAAATATAATGGGAAAAAAAAGATGGCAATGATGTTTACAACTCTATGCTTCATCATTTTAGTTTGGACTATCATTGCCTTTTCTTTGGTTGAAGGTTATGGGTCTAGTCAAAATCTCGTCCTTGAGGTATAAATTTTATATCTTTTATAAAAATATTTATACTTTTTTTTTAATGGATAATTTATAGTGAAATTAATTTATGTTTGCAGACTATTCATGGAGATATTTATAATTGTGTGGATGTTTATAAACAACCAACTCTTTTGCACCCGATGCCGCACAAAGAAAGAATCAAGGTGCAAGATTTATACTCATGCAACTTAACTAATTTCTTCTTCTTTTCTTTTGACAAACAAAAGCTGATAATACCCAATTCTATTGTTTGCAATGTTTTGTATTTTTATCTCATTTTTGAAACTTATGAATTTTGATGTAAATAATTTATACATTCTTTAATAATTTGAAAAGATAAATCTAATACTAGTAATTGACATAAGATGTCTTCCCAAATTTTTTTAATTTATGTTAAGAGTTCAAGTTATAGATCTACACAAATTATCTTATAATAGGGTTAAATTAGCCCATATCTTTTTCTTTATAAGATATAGTTAATTCATAATTAAAACCAGATTCTTACTAAACTTGCATAAAATTAATGTTTATACATAATATATTTAGTATAACTTTTTGAGAAATAATGTTTAACTGATCACTCTTTGATCAACTCTATCATTGTCATTAAAATCTAACCCTTACATGCATTTATTTTCAGTAATATTTTTTGTTTATTTGCATATAATTTTACTTGTATTTTCTTTGAAATTCATTTTTTTTTTGCACGTATTGGGATTTTCGAAACAACAGATGACAATTGCTAAGGAGCTAGAAAAACAAAGATCAATCAAAGGCGAGCGATTGCAAAAAGCTAAAAATATTTATTTTAAGACAGAAGAATTCTGGTTGAATAAAACAGGTTGTCCGATTGGAACGGTCCCTATTCGACGATTGACACAAGAACAACTCCAAAATGCCAAAGATGCCTCCTTAAGTATGGCAAATGTATCCCTTGCTGAAGATATCATCGATGTAACTACTTCTTTACTTATTCATATTTATCATTAATACTCAACAATCAATTTCAAATAGTTATTCTAATTAATTTAATGTAATAGTGTACTTCAGTTTGCAGGAATTAGTATGAATGCATCTCCAGAAATAAAAAGTTTCACAAGTGCCACAGCCACTATTACTTTGTACAATTTTTATGTAAATGGAGCTGGCCAATATAGTTCCGCAGCAATATTTCATCAAAGTGCAGACAATGCCCCAAATTTCGAGCAAATACAAGCCGGATGGATTGTAAGTTTTTATAAAAAAATCAATGATTTGAACCTATAAAGTACTTTTTTGATGATTCGATTTCCTAAAGTGATGTTTGATTTAGGTACATCCACAACTATACGGTGATAGCCGGACTCGGTTATACTCCCATTGGACAGTAAGTATATTAGAAATTAATTGGTATATTTCATAAAGAAATAACTCAAAGTCATGTAGAATAACTAAGTTTCACTTTTTTTTTAATTATATAGACGGATGGCGGCCAGAAAACAGGATGTTACAATAATATTTGTCCAGGATTTGTTCAACTTGACAAGGATGTACCAATAGATTATGCATTCCCAAAAATCTCTCGGCCAATGTATGATGACTATGAATTGGAAATTCAGATATACAAGGATGAAGGTAAGTAAGTTGTAATAGTTTGGAATATTAATATGATTTTTAATAACAAGTATGTTGTTGTTGTAACTCTGTTGTTATTTATTTTTTGCAGACTATTATCTTTTGTTTCAGGGTATGTTTAGTATTGGTTTATGGCCGGAGACCCTTTTCAATGAACTGAGAAATGGATCGCAGGTAGTGCGATACGGAGGACAGGCATTTACACCGGCAGGTCAACAATTTAGTCCACCCATGGGAAATGGTAATTTTGAGGATGGCAATCCACACACCACTTGTCATATGCGTAAAGTCCTGTATGGAGTGGGCTATAATCAACTAGTTCAACCCGATGAATCGTTGGTTCAAACGCATCAATCAAGATGTTACCATGAAGGAAGTCAGCATAATGCTCATGATGATTACTGGGATTATAATTTTGTATTTGGGGGTGCTGGTTTTTGCTGAAATGCACCAACGGCTTGTATTGTACTGATATATAAAACTAAGAAGCTAATTATATTAGTTCTTGCAATTGCAATTTCAATCTATTTTGGGTGATTCAATACTTGATGTGCCTGTTATTGGAAACATATTATTTCAATTCACACTCTTCACTTAATAATTAGCTAACAAGTGTGGTGAGACAACTGAGACTTTTTACATCCTAAATAAGCGAATTTTTTTTAGTTTGAGCTTAGGAATAGAGAAAACACTTTCTCTTGTAATAACGGTAAAATTTCAAGAAATACGGAAACAAAGATATTTTTGTTCCTTCATTGCCCATTCACCAGGTAATTGTGTCCTCAACTTCATGGAGCCACTTAAAATCTTACACCTTCATTGGAAATTTTGTTTTTGAAGCCAAAAGTTCTTCTTAATGGATGGGAATCGAGAGAAAATCAGTTCTGACATATTATAGGTGAAATTTTTTAAGAGAAAAATCAGTTTTTTATGAGTAATTAGTTTTGCTGTAATATAAGCTACTTATATTAAGCAATAGCTCATATTTCATGTTAATTTTAATTTATACTCTTTTTTTTTTCATTAAATGGTTATTGGACCATGTTTTGATCCAATATATGAGTTTCCATAAATACATTAAATTAACAATACTAATATATACTAAAATCTAAAATATACAAATTTAATAAAATTAAAATCTAAAATACGTAAAATTAATAGACATATTGCTATTTTGTCATTTTCACTAGAAAATTTAAATTGATGTTATTTTGATTAATTATATTCTTAAAGTTGTCTTAATTGCTAAATTTCCCTAATAAGAATATAAATTGCTTATTGCCCAAATAAATACAAAACGAAGCTGGAAATTTCAAGAGGGCTTTTAGTCCATTTCATCTATATGTGGTTGTATCTCACTGTATATCACTGTATATATTACATTTTTTCAGTTCCGGGACATGATCATCATCTCACCACTGACTGACTTGATAGAGAGAAGCGATTGGTCCTTCATGTACCATTATGAAGATGCAAGGGAGAACATATTGTAACTTCTCACAATTCGAAATAACTAGAAAGAAGCTAAAAATTGGAAATAGTGATTTTTGAAAAAAATTGAAATTAGAAAATTTTCTTAAGTTAAGTTAAAAATGAATTTTTGGTCAACTTCAAACGGTCATAACTCTTAGCTCAAATGATTCATGGAATGATCTTTCCAACTTTATCATGTTTGTGCGATTTCGAGTTTGTATGAGTAAGTTATGCCTTTCGCGAGTTCGACTGCTGGATTAAGGAAAGTCTAATCCGGATTTTGGAAGGGTAGTTTAGTTTCGTAAGAAACTTTATTAATTCATTTTTAGGAGTTTAATTAGGATAAAGTCGGATTTTAGTCAGTTTTAGAAAGTGAAATTCGCGGTAGGGCTTTAGAGAAAAGAGAAAGGATAAGAGGAAACATAAACGTTCAAGATTCATAGAGATTAGCTTGTGGATTTCGTCGGTGGTGATCCGTACAAAATACGTGAGATCACATCGCGTTAGGGCTATTCACCCACGCGCCAATCATGTTTAATTCAACTATTTTCGTCCAAAAAGAGTTGTACATTGATGTTCTTGAATTGTGTTATTGAATTGTTTTCATTCTTGAACTTACATGTGATTGATGGGTTTTCTTGAAGCGTTTTAGCGATGTTAAGAGTTGTTTCGAGTTATATTCTAGTGTTCATGTTTTTTGTATCCGCTAAGAAAGTATTGAGAAAAAGAATCTATTTAAGGCGATTAGGATCAGAAAAACGAGTGGAAAAATTCGTCAGACGCACTAGGGGTCTCCCTAGGGTCGCGCTGCCATTGTGCAAGAAAGGTTGGGGCATTGCGCCTGCATTGCGCCCAAGATGATGCATACACAAAGAGTTGACATCATATTTTTAAACAGTTTTTCTTTTTATTACACTTGTTTTAAACTCCTTTATATTGAAATGAGTTCAGTTTTGTTGAGTTGAGCCAGGTAAGTTCTTTAAATTTCTTTCAAGCCTGTGTTTGTGTTTAGTATTTCAACTTGCATACTGATGTCAGTTGACATGAATCGTATTATGATGCAGACGCATGATCAATATCCAGCGCATCATTGATCCAGTAAGAACTCCAGAGTTAGTTGACGAGCCTCTTTGCATTCTAGAGGACTCATTTTTATTGCTTTCGATTCTTTTCAGTATTTCTTTTATTAGGATGATCGGGAGTCCTGTCCCGACAACCATCATAGAGTCTTAGAGGCTTCATACACAAACAAATGTTAGTTCCTAATTAGTCTTTTCATTCCATTATATTATGTTAAGACTTGGGTTTGACTTAATGACCAAGTTAGATGTTCATTTATAAACATTCCAGTTTATTTCGTAGATTTACCATTATTGATTTTGGTCTTCCACTAAGTAATTAAGTCAGTCTAGGAATTCGTTTGGGGCCAGCAATGGTCATCGAGTGACTGTTCCGCCCAAGGTGTAGGCTCGGAACATGACACATGTGGAGTTCGATGTAATCAATCGAAGGAGTTCATGCATGAAAAGACAATAAGGGTTACGATAAGATAAGGCTACAATAGATTACTCTCCGAATAATAGAATTTAATTGACATCAGAAAAAGAAGAGTTTATATATTACCTCTTGTAGAACAGCGAATCTGGAACGAAAGAACTAGCGAAGAGCCTTCCACGACCAACCTCAAACCCCTAGGATTCCGACGAACTAAACATAGGCAGACTCAAGCAAAGACAAAACAAAATTGAACCCTATCGGTCGGCGTTGTACGCTGCTGGACCATTAGAAATGGGCAGTATATTATGAAATGGGCTACTGAAATTAAGGAAAATTGATAGAACAGACTGCTGGATTTGTGTTGGGCTGATAAGTCGGCTGAATTGGCCCAATTTTGGTCAAAAAATTGAATTAAGCCATATAGAATTCAAAAAATAGCCGATTTGAGTTAATTGAGTGAATTGGCTAGAATTTAAACACGATGAATTAAGATTAATTAATTAGCAAGCTTATTTAATTGATGAAATTAAATATTAAGCTAAATTACTTAAAATTATAAATATAAATTAAATTAAACTATTTTTATTGACTTTTTAATTAAAATGAAATCTTTTTGAGATCATTTTAGAATATCCATAAAATATACTAATTATATAGAAACAATATACATTATTTTATTTGAAAATTATAAAAAGTAACAAATCTATTTAAAATAACTTGCCAACTATATCATATATTTTTTAAAATTTAATAAAACTACTTATTTGTTTGAATTGAAGAAACTCGATGATTAATCTATAATGTAGATGTCCAAAATTAGGTGTCAACATATAAGAGAATATGAATAACAAAGGAATGTACTCCCTTCATTACAAAAAGGATGACCTAGTTTGACTTGGAAAGGAATTTAAGAAAATAAAGAAGATTTTTTTAATTTTGTGATTTTAAACTAAAATTATGTCAAATGTACTAAAATGCCCTTTAATATTGTAGTTTTAAACATTCCACGTAAAAAGTTAAAGTGTTGCTAAAAAAGTAAATGAATCATTCTTTTTTAAACATATTGAAAAGGAAATAGGGACATTCTTTTTTAAACGGAGTGAGTACCAAAAAAGAAGAAACTAACTAGTATCCAAGGACAAGCAAATATCAAAATTACATGATCTTTTTACTCATAGAAATATCATGAAGTATCTTCACATATTACTATTATTTAAATAAAATAACAAAAAAAGTTTTATATTATTTTATTATTGTTATTTAAATATTAGTAATATATAAAAATACTTTATTATATTTCTAACAATGAACTGATAGTATATAATTTGGTTGTCTACTATCAAAGATACTAGTTAATTTAGGGAATATTCATGCAATGACTAAATTTTGGTAATAATATTATTCATAATATTTGAATATTTAAGACGTTTAAATCAAATCTTTTAAAATTGGAATCCTAATCCTAATTTTCTTGTTATTATTATTTAAATATTTATAATATATGAAAATACTCTATAGTTTTTCCAAAATAAATTGACAGCATAATTTTACTGACCACTTTCAGTGTATACTAATTAATTTGGAGAATATTTGTACAATGGATAAATTTGGAATTAATATTATTGAATTATATTTGAATATTATTTATCATTTAAATCTTAGATTTCGATAATCAGATTGCATACCATGTTTGACTAAATAACCATTTCTTCTGCACTATAAATATATAAATATATAGGTTATTTAAGAAATATAATGGGAAAAAAAGATGGCAATGATGTTTACAACTCTATGCTTCATCATTTTAGTTTGGACTACCATTGCCTTTTGTTTGGTTGAAGGTTATGGGTCTAGTCAAAATCTCGTCCTTGAGGTATAAATTTCATATCTTTTATAGAAATATTTATACGTTTTTTGTAATGAATAATGTATAGTGAAATTAATTTATGTTTGCAGACTATTCATGGAGATATTTATGATTGTGTTGATATTTATAAACAACCAACTCTTTTGCACCCGATGCCGCACAAAGAAAGAATCAAGGTGCAAGATTTATACTCATGCAACTTAACTGATTTCTTCTTCTTTTCTTTTGACAAACAAAAGCTGATAAAACACAATTTTGTTGTTTGCAACATTTTGAATTTTTATCAAAGGCGAAATCAAGTTTTGAAACTTATGAATTTTGATGTAAATAATTTATACATTCTTTAATAATTTGAAAAGATAAATCTAATACTAGTAATTGACATAAAATGTCTTCCCAAATTTTATTAATTTATGTTAAGAGTTCAAGTTATAGATCTACACAAATTATCTTATAATAGGGTTAAATTAGCCCCAATCTATTTCTTTATAAGATATAGTTAATTCATAATTAAAACCAGATTCTTACTAAACTTGCCTTTCACGATTTCATAGAATCATCCAATCAATTAGTGAATCCGTGAATCTTATTAAGAATGTTAAAGATGTAATATGTAATTAAGTATAAAATTAATGTTTATACATAATATATTTAGTATAACTTTTTGATTAATAATGTTTAACTGATCAACTCTATCATTGTCATTAAAATCTAACCCTCACATGCATTTATTTTCAGTAATATTTTATATTTACTTAAATATAATTTTACTTGTACTTTCTTTGAAATACATCATTTTTTTCTGCACGTATGGGAATTTTCGAAAAACAGCGGACAATTGCTAAGGAGCTAGAAAAACAAAGATCAGTCAAAGCCAATCGATTGCAAAAAGCTAAAAATATTTATTTTAAGACAGAAGAATTCTGGTTGAACAAGACAGGTTGTCCGATTGGAACGGTCCCTATTCGACGATTGACACAAGAACAACTCCAAAATGCCAAAGATGCCTCCTTAAGTATGGCAAATGTATCCCTTGCTGAAGACATCATCGATGTAACTACTTCTTTACTTATTCAAATTTATCATTAATATACTCAACAAATTCAATTTCAAATAGTTAAATTTAATGTAATACAATACTTCAGTTTGCAGGAATTAGTATAAATGCATCTCCAGAAATAAAAAGTTTTACAAGTGTCACAGCCACTATTACTTTGTATAATTTTTATGTAAATGGAGCTGGCCAATATAGTTCCGCAGCAATATTTCATCAAAGTGCAGATAATGCCCCAAATTTCGAGCAAATGCAAGCCGGATGGATTGTAAGTTTTCATAAAAAATCAATGATTTGAACCTATAAATTATTTTTTTGATGATTCAATTTCCTAAAGTCATGATGTATGTTTGATTTAGGTACATCCACAACTATACGGTGATAGCCGGACTCGGTTATACTCCCATTGGACAGTAAGTATGTTAGAAATTAATTGTTTTTTTTTCTAAAAAAATAATTCAAAATCATGTAGAATAAGTACGTTTGATTCTTTTCAATTATATAGACGGATGGCGGCAAGAAAACCGGATGTTACAATAATATTTGTCCAGGATTTGTTCAACTTGACAAGGATGTACCAATAGATTATGCATTCCCAAAAATCTCTAGGCCAATGTATGATGACTATGAATTGGAAATTCAGATATACAAGGATGAAGGTAACTAAGTTGTAATAGTTTGGAATATTAATATTAACATGTATGTTGTTGTTGTAACTCTGTTGTTATTTATTTTTGCAGACTATTATCTTTTGTTTCAGGGTATGTTTAGTATTGGTTTATGGCCGGAGACCCTTTTCAATGAACTGAGAAATGGTTCGCAGGTAGTGCGATATGGAGGACAGGCGTTTACACCAGCGGGTCAACAATTTAGTCCCCCCATGGGAAATGGTAATTTTGAGGATGGCAATCCACACACCACTTGTCATATGCGTCAAGTCATGTATGGAGTGGGCTATGATCAAGATGTTCAACCCGATGAGTCGTTGGTTCAAACGCATCAATCTAGATGTTATCATGAAGGAAGTCAGCATAATGCTCATGATGATTACTGGGATTATAATTTTGTATTTGGGGGTGCTGGTTTTTGCTGAGATGCACCAACGGCTTGTATTGTACTGATCTATAAAACTAAGAAGCTAATTATATTAGTTCTTGCAATTGCAATTTCAATCTATATTGGGTGATTCAATACTTGATGTGCCTGTTAGTGGAAACATATTATTTCAATTCACACTCTCCACTTAATAATTAGCTTACAAGTGTGGTGAGACAAAAGAGATTTTTTACATTCTAAATAAGCGAATTTTTTTAATTTAAGCTTAGGAATAAAGAAATTCTTGACGGAGAACACTTTCTCCTGTAATGTGAAAGCTGCACTTTACGTTGGGATCGCAAGACACTACTTAACTGTAATTGCAATGGATGGAGGTCCTATAACAAAGCCATTTACAACAAACTACGTGAAATTGAGTTGGGCAATTTTCTCAAGAATTTCCACTAGAAATCATTTCTTTCATTTTAAGATGTTCATAAGTCAACTCAAGCTCCTAAATTGGGAAATTTTCTCTAGAATTTCCACAACAATTAACAGTATCACATAAGCCTCCACACAAGCTAACATCACAGTAAGACATCAATCCAATTTAAAACAGAGATATCAACACTCGCTAACTCCTAAGGCACATACGACTAGTGCAAAATAATCAATGAAAAAGACAATAACTCAAGTGAAGAAATCAACACAAATTCATCAATATTTAACTCATTCCCGACAACAACACATAATCCAAACTATCAAAAACAAACTAACGCTAATTAAAATGAACTCAAAAAAAAAAAAAAAAAAAAACTCATACCAGAGATTAAAACATCTTAATAAATTCACTGTGAAAAAGCTAAGCTTTTACTGAGTTTTAAGTTGGATCTTTAGTATAAATCAATTCATTGTTGTGGGATTAGTGTCCATTTGATCTCTACTGTTGTTTGTTCCGCAATCTTGCAAAAGGTCCATGGTATTCCTAGATCCCTTATGAAAGATATTAAAAACATAACACGCGAATATTTTCATCAATCCTATGAAGAGAAAAATCAAGATCATACTCTCTGCAGAAACCGGATACAAGTTTATTCCTGTTGTTAACTTAAATTGTTACTATTTCGATATGTTATCTTTATTAATGGTTTCTTATGTATCATGAATGTAGAGGATATCAAAGAATTGGAGAGAATATATAACCAAAGGCATACCTGATATACATGAAGCTATTGATGTATGTTATACTATTAATTACTTAAAGTGTGTGTGTATTTGTTATTCTAGATAATAATTAAGTATCCCCGTTGTTGTAAACGAGTTATCCAAGGTTTCTTCACCATTGCCTAAAGTTTTTGAGTTGGATTTTGATTGGTGTTGGATCGAAGTCAGATTTCGATAAGTCTATTTTCACCCCTAAGTTCATGCTTTTAGCTACATTATTTTCTTATGGCCCAATTGCATATTATCTATTTCTTTTGGACATTTATTTTAGTTTTGAGTTAGACACTTAGGAACTTTCACATATTATGCAATATATAGTTATTAGCTCACGGAGGTTTGGGAGTGTGTACTCCATTTCTGATGTTGTGTAAAATTGAAATAGATTGAATTACTGCGTTATAAGATATTGTAGACGTGTAAATATGTAGTCCTTCGATGCAAGCAAGGAAACATTAGACTTGTGTGGAGCAGATGAGTTGCACAGGGTAACTGTTAATGCAACAAAGAATATGCTTTGTGTTTATCTCATCAAAATAGCCAGTGGTGTAAACAAAAGGAGTAGACTTAGTTCCTGCTCTTGAACTCTTATCATATCTTCTATGTGCAAAACATTTCATATATTTTTAAATGTTTCAACTTTTTTTAATTTTAAAGCATTCATTACTTATTTTTTCCTTTTTCCTACCCATAATTAATATGCATGATAGTGATGGGTAACAATTAGCTATAATTGTTTGGATTTAATTTTTACTCTATATCTCTTCTTTTTTCCTAAAAAAGTGATAACTTATAACTCTAAACCAATTTATTGAACTTCGTTTCAAATTGGATAGTGCATATGAATAGATAAGAGGGTAAAATGATTTTACCCTTGTAACCCTTAACCAATTTATATAACTTCTATTCAAATTGGGAAGAATTAAAGTTGAGTGATATGAATAAATATAGCTGTATTGCCTTTTATCCTCTATATAATAGATAGAAATTTCTCCACTTTCATTTGTTAATATACTGTAAAGAGTTTAAACTGATTACAATATTCTTGAAAGAATAGTGCCCTTCGATCTTCTTCCTCTTTTTCTCAAGAAAAATGGCATTCCAAAACCAGACCATGAAAGCCAACACTAGTTTCGTACTTATCATATTTTTCGCGGTTCAGTACACCGCTTCAACAATTCATTTTGTTGTAAGTATTATATTGTCTGTTTTTTGTAACGTTAAAGTTTATCATTTGTGTTGTGTACTAATCAATTTATATATCAACAGATTGAAGAAACTTCTTTCGATAGGCTTTGTCAATCGAAGAAGATTCTAACTGTCAACGGACAATTCCCAGGGCCTACCATATATGCGCGCGCTGGAGAAACGTTGTCCCTAGACGTTGAAAACAGAGGGAAGGACAACGTTACGATGTTTTGGTACAAAGATTCTACTTATCATTGTTTCTTTACGTCATTTGTTACTTTTGGTGACTGTTGTAAAATGAAGTTGTAGGCGTGTTGGTAGACACGTGAAGTCTGATCAAGTGGAGTGGCTAGTTGAGGCAGGCTCTACCGTCAGAAAAAATATAACAATATCTGACGACGACGAAGGGACGCTATGGTGGCATGCCATGAACATCTGGCAACGTGCCACTGTTCATGGCGCTTTCATTGTCCATCCAGAACCTAATGATCATGTCGATATTCCCATCATTTTAGGTATAACAGCATTCGAATAATTTAGTTTCTTTTGAAATCACAAGTCTTTTTACTAACATCTATATGTTTGATTAATTCTTCACAGGTGAATGGTGGAAGAAGGATGTCAAGGAGGTCTTCGTCGACTATATCGACTCAGGCAGTGACATTAAATCGAACGCTTACACGATCAATGGACAGCCTGGGGACTTCTACCCTTGTTCAAAAAATGGTATGCATGAGTCGTCCAGTTCAATTTATTCATATCAAACTTAATTAATCTATTAAAAATCAAAATCATCTCTTTAATTAGGCTTTTATAATAGTTAAGGAAAAGACATGGCTTTTTTCCAAGTAATGGTGGAAGGGCCTATAAAATTTGATAAAAGAAAAATGCATTAGCTGTTATTATGTGGTTATTATTGTATTGAAATTTTAAAAAGAAAAATTCTCCTAATTTGTCATCAAATTTCACTTGGATCAGTTTATGTAGTAAATTTTCCTCATCGACAGTTCTATGAATCAAACTAGTTATTTTGGGCTATCAAGATTTTACTTTTTATTTTCTCTAGTTATTTGTTGAACTCATTTTAATGTTCTTTTATTAAATTAAATTTGGACAGGAACTTTTAGGATAGTAGTGGATACTGGGAAGAAATATCTTCTCAGAATTGTAAACGCTGCGATCCATAAAAAACTTTACTTTGGGATCGCCTCGCACAACTTAACCGTAATCGCGAGGGATGGAAGTCCTATAATAGAGCCATTTTCAACCCCCTTTGTCGAATTGACTAGACAACACTCGATTGATTGCATCTTCGAGGCGAACCAGCAGCCAAATTATTATTATTATATGGTTGCTTCAACGAATATTAGCGAGGCATATGACACGAAGAAAATTACAACAGCCATCATGGAATACAAAGGGAGTTACAAACCCTCTTTACCACCACTTCTACCTCTTCTTCCCACCTTGTCCCCCAACTATGATAAAAGCTCTAGTAGGGATTATTTATATGTAATATTGACTTTTGTAATTTTGGGTTTATTTTTTTGTACGACATTCATTATGTGGTATAGGCAGACTAATAGGGCTCATAGAAGTGCAACGGTCACTCCCATGTAAATTGTATTTCTTATAACAAAGTTTTATTATATTGATGCTTATATTTGAAAAATTACAAATTGTACCCCCAACAAAATGTAAACATCGTCTATGTATTTTGTATATTGTGACTTGTGTATAGGTAAGTTTATGTCCAGCTATACATAAGATATGCAATCACATACACTCAATCGACATATACATATTTCTCTATATACGGAATCTGCTACTAACAGCAAAACTAGGCTTAGTATGGCTAAGGTGAGAGTGGAATTGGAAAGTGTCTGGGTTGGTTTAGAGGATGACAATTCACCATTTGATTCAAAAGTTGGAATATGAAACTATTTTTTTCTTGCTAGGCCTCAATCAGTTCTACAGGAAAAGGAGGCTAAGCAGAACAAGGAAGTTGTTAATAGTGTTGAACACGCGATGGAGGAAGCTGTTAATCTACAAGAACAGAACAAACACAGAGCTTAGTAATGATGAGCTTTACAGAATGGGCATGATACCAACGACAAAGGCAAACAAGTCCTAGTCTTTACATCTTAAGTTACAGAAAAAAGTTACAAGGAAGAAAACAAAAAAGATGCCAGAGAAAAAGACTAAGATTACCTTCAAACCTACAGACCATTCCCTCTTGCTCATTGAAGCTACTTCTTCAATTCTACGTCTTGCTAGTATCAAGTTTGAGCATTGCTACGGAGAAGCCAATCAACTTGCAGACGGGCGCAAAGACAGTGATGAACTCTCAAAGTAGAAACATTTATCTTTCGGCTCAACAACTTCCTCAGGCCGCAAAATGACTATTCATTCTGGATAAGAGACAAGTAACGAGTATAAGGTCTAAAGTTGATGAGGAATTTCTTTTTGTTAGTTAGGCTTCTCCTTTTGATGCAGTATTGATGGGCAATAAGCTGATTTTTGTGTTGTTTGCCCATTTTTTTGATGGATAGTTTCTATCGATGTGTTGTATTTAAACTTTTGTTATGATATACAACACCTCCAGTGCTACTGGAATTATTTTTAAAAAAAAAGCTTAACTTAGAATACAGGTTGTGTCTACTCTTTTAAAAAAAATAATTGGAAAAAGTAATAAATTTCAACAGTAAAAGAAAGGCAACAACTCAACCATATTGAAGTATAGTACATATAGACAACCTATAAAGGATAAATTTTTACGAATAAATCCGATGTAAGCAAGAAACTTGTGAGTGCACAAAAAATAAATGAGGGATGAGGAACTATTCTTCAAGTGTGCAAAATTCTTCTCTACTTCATCAAAAACTTTGTCAACATAAGTGATAAAGGGACGACAATCTTATGTTTTGCATCTTTTTTCCGTCTTCTAAAACTCCAGCTAAACATTGTTTCTTTCAGACTATTAACTGGAATAATTGCATCTGCTATCCAAAGTCTGTAATGTTCTTGAGCTCTTAGCTGCCTATTCAATCAGAATCTTAGTAACGATAAACCATTTTTTTCACAACTATAACTTTGGAGGTTGATGCTGCTTGTGAAGACTTATATATATAATATATAGAAGAGCAAGCTGATCAAAGAAGCATAATTTGTAAAGATACAGAAAAGATGGAGATATTCAAGGAAACAATGCAACAAGTGTAAAAAACAATAACTACAAAATCCATGCCGCAACATCATATGTACAATGTGTCCATATTTTAAAGCGAAAGCAACATGTTTTTGGTTGATAAATTATTATTAAACTTGAGCTTTTCTTATTCTTCAAACTGTCACATGCCTAATAGTTAAGTAGCAAAAATATGGATGAAGTACAAATGAACCAAACTTACAAACATAAAATGTTGAACATTAATCACATCCGATGGCAAGAGCTCTGCTTGAAGCACCTTCATTAGTTACAACTATTACGATTGGAACTTTCAGCCCAAACATGCCCTTAAATTGTCATGAAATTATTGGAGGTGATTAAAGATTTTACATGACTAAACACAATCTAATAACACAACATTTGAAATTCACGGTGAAGACTCACACCTGACCTAGCTCTTCAGATCTAAATAAGCTAAAGCCCCTGGATTGTCAAAAATGTAACAAGACACAATGATTAGCAGATTTCATCATTCTCAAAGCCTTTCTGTAGCTGCACGGCGAAGATTTAGTAGTTATCAATTCATCTTTTCACAAAACTAACCTTGAGGTATCAAATTAAACAATATTCCTTTCAAAAAACTGAACGCTGCATAGACTCTCCAAAAATCTGAACATGTTCAGAGGCTTATGAGCAACAACTTCAGCCTAACTTGTCGCTAATCTAATTTCACCTTCAATAATGAAAACATCATTTCAATTTAACCTGTTATTAACCACATAACAAATTACTTGGAATGCTTAATGATAGTAATCAGTAATATTGCTATGAATGAGAATCCTTTAAGCAATACCCATGAGGGGTTGGCATTGCAAAGTTTTACATGATGTTTTTTCGTTTGTGTTTCTACCTTTCTGATGACCAATGAAGAGATAAAATCTACCTTCAATGCGCCCAATGTAAGTCACTATGGTTGGATCATCATAGCCAACACGATCTCCATGAAACTCTACTCACTTCATGCATAACATAAGATGATTAAGATTCCTCGAGTAGCATTGTTAGAAAAGCAACTTGCCAACACAAGACATAATCAGTTCATTTAGAATTACAAATAGCATCAAATTCCCAAACTCAAAAAGTCATGACAGGTATTCTCAAAGGAGAAATCCAGTTGAAATCACTCTTTACCACTAGAAATCATTTCTTTCATTTTAATGTTCATAAGTCAACTTGAATTTTCCCAAGAATCACAAGACTTTCCACAACAGTTAACAGTATCACATAAGCCTCCACACAGGCTGACGTTATAATAAGGCATCAATCGAATTAAAACAGGGTTATAAACACTCACCAACTTCTAAGGCACATATGACTGACTACTCATTTCATAGTTAATAACTCAACTCGGTCAAAAAAGAGGTATAGCCAAACCTACCTCAAGGCCGAAACTTCACCCAAACGACTCTAGCAGAGCAAATCCTCAACCACACGCTAACCGGAACATCCTCAACTATCAAGAATGGAAAGAGTTTATCATAGTGAAGAGTTTTGAAGTTGGAGGGTAAATAGTCCAAAAAATCACTTTATAAAGCGAAGGGCAAAATCAGATTTTTAATTGAAATACACTTTCCACAAGCCAAAAGGAAACCGTGGTTTAAAACCCCATAGAAATGAGCTTGAAATCACCATTTTTCTCTTTTGAGAAAAAACTTCTAAAGTCTCTACTTAAAACCTAGAAATCACTTAACAATCGATTAGCAAAGGTTTGAAAATGGGGTTTTTGCGAGAAATCCCGAATTTGACTTCATTCCAAGTGAAATTTACTTATATATTTGAACCCGTTCGTCTCAGTCGTTTTTGCTTTCATAAATTAATATTGATGTATACCATATTTAAATTTCTTTTATAAAAGTAAGGGCAATATAATATATCATCTGTGTGTAATAATGACATATTTATGTATAGAATTTAGGGAAACTTTCATAAATATATTGTAATAACAAAATATTTACCATTTATGGCAACAATATTTTTTTTTCATTTGATCAGTATTAATTCATTTATAATACGAGTTTAATACATATTACAAAGAATAATTTATTATTCACATATAATACAAATTTTAATGATGTATGATATATTTATCACACATTTTAATACATTTTTATAATACAATGTATTAAATTTATCAAACAAACATGACATATTTTAAAAAAACAATTATAATTCATATATATTGTAGACATAATTCACTTTTAATTCATATTGCAGATTTAACATAATATTGCTATAAATGGTAATAAATAAAAAATATCGCTAAAATCAGTAATTATTTATTAAAATGTACCAATTTATGTAATTTTTCCTAGAATTTATTGGTTCAGTTTGGTCTGATTATTTCTTCAATTTTTTTGAATAAATTATAATCAAATCAAATACTTATTATTTTTTAAAGCAAAAAGGATCAAATATTGCCCTAAACTATTTGAAAAGTTTTAGATATACTCTCCGTTTAAAGTTTGGTCCATTTATACCTCGCCGTCCAACTTTTGGTCTACATATGTCCTTTTGGGCGTTAGTTGGCCAACTCGGAATATCCAACTCATTTTACTTTTATTTAAATGCCAAATGGATTTTCCACGTCATTTTTATGTATTATCACTTGACATTATATTCAAGGGAAAAGGGTCAAATATGCCCCTAAACTATTCGAAAGGTCTAGATATACCCCGTTTAAAGTTTGGTCAATTTATACCCTCGCATCCAACTTTTGGTCTACATATGCGGACAACTAACGCCCGCATTAGTAGAGGTGTCCAATAGGTACAAATCTTAGTTGAGGTGTCTAAGTGAATTATGCGGACAACTTTAAGGGGTCGTGTATGACTTAAGCCTTTTTAAAATCTAAGACCAAACCAAATTCATTGTAGTCGGTTTATTTAATCTGTCTGATTCGATATTTTTTATTTCAATCAATTTTTATTCAAATTGTGAAGGCGTGAACACCCCAACTCAAGTATACAAGTATTATAAAGACACATTTTCTAATACAAGAACTTTCACATATAGCAAAGACAAAATTTATATTTGTATGCTATAACAAAGTTTGCATAATTGTGTTTCATAGCAAACATAAATATGTATAATTTGCTATATATATACGAAGAAACCAATTGTATAGTTCGCTATACATATACAAAAGAAAATAATTGTATACAAATCAATTGTTTAATTTGTGTTTGTATAAAACGAGAAAGAGAGAAAAACAAAAGAAAATCGGGGCAGAGAAATATTTGTATTGTAATATTATAAGTATATATGATGAAGATATATGTATTTTCAGCTGTATATACAATTTTGTCTCACTTTATACTAACAGAAATACAATATACATTTCGTTTCTATTTGTATAAGCGATAGAGGCGAGGGTGACAAGCAAGATTTGGGAAAGGGGAGAGAGGGGAACAAATATATATGTATATATACAATTTTTCTCGCTTTATACATACATAAACACATGTTATATATTTGTGTTTGTATAAAAGTGAGAGAGAGAGAGAGAGAGAGATGGAGAGAGAAAGGTAGAGTGGCAAGCGAGAGTTTGAGGGAGAAAGCTGACTGACAAACTGTTTGTTATAGGGTACAATTAAATCAAAGTGTGATTATAACATTTAATTTGTTTTATTAATTTGCCATTATATATCATGCTTAAATTCTGCGCAATAAATTATAATACTGAACAACCGACTATGAATTATATATATACATTTTGATAGATATTTATTAAGGACAACTTATACAGTTATACACTTTCTAAATGTAATGAAAGATAAATCACTAATTGATATCATACTTAAATTTTGTTTAATAATTGATACATACAGTAAGCTATAAAAATTGTGTTGATTGAGCCCTAATTAATGAGGTAGAAAATAAAATAAGGTAAGTCTGTCAGTTAAAAATTAGAACATTATGATAATTTTGTTATCTCAGAGATAGAATATTTGTACAACGACTAAATCCGGTAATAATATTAGTCATTATATTTGAATGTTGAAGGCATTTAAATCAGATCTTTTAAAACTGGAATCCTAATTATAATTCTTTGTTATTATTATAATTCAAATATTTAATAATATATAAAAATAAGGGAAAAGGTTCTGATATACCTCTCAACTTTGTCATTTAGAGCTGATATACCCCTCGTTATAAAAGTAGCTCATATATACCCCTACTTGTAAACAAATGGCCCACATATACCCTTTTCCTCTAACGGAAATGAAAAAAATAATAATTTTAATCTAAATTTTTATTATTTTTTTCTAAAAAATATAATCCCATATGAGGTAAATTCAATCCTTGTCAAACATATTTTTTTTGACTTTTTTGTTTTAATGACTAATTTATAATTATTATTTTTATAATCAAATTTATTTATGTTTTACTAATATTCTTGTAAAACTTATTATAGATGACCAAACTCTTTCTTCGAATACGAAATTAAATTACAATACACAAAAAAAATAGTTTAAATTTTTTTTCTTTAAACTAAGGAATGAAAGAAAAACAAAATAAGAATAAGAAACTCAAATAATTATAATAAAAGAAGTCAAAAAATAATTTATGTATGAAAAAATTAAAATATACCTTGAACTTTGATAAAAGAATCATATATACCCCTAAATAATTTTTAAAAAAAAATTAGAAGTAACAAATATAAATTTAAAACTAATTTTTTAATTTACGTTAAATAAAGGATATATGTGAGCCATTTTGTAACGGCAGGTGTATATGTGAGCCGTTTGTATAACGGTAAGGGCATATATGAGCCACTTTTATAACGAGGGGTATATCAGCTCTAAATGACAAAGTTGAGAGGTATATCAGACCCTTTTCCCTAAAAATAATCTATATTTTTTCTAAAAATAAATTGATAGCATACTTTTATAGTCCACTATTAATAGATACTAATTAATTTGGAGAATATTTGTGCAATGGATAAATTTGGAATTAATATTATTAATAATATTTGAATATTTTTCATCATTTAAATCTTAGATTTAGACAATCATATTGCATACCATGTTTGGCTAAATAACTATTTCTTTTGCAGTATATATATGTATAAAAGTTATTCAGAAATATAATAAAAAACAAAGATGACATTGAAATATATAACGCTATGCTTCATTATTTTAGTTTGGACCACCATTGCCTTTTGTTTGGTTGAAGGTTATGGATCTAGTAGAAATGCAGATCTCGTTCTTGAGGTATAAATTTCATATCTTTTATGATAAAGTTTATATGTTGTTTTATTTTAATGAATAATTTATAGTGAAATTATTTTTTGTTTGCAGACTATTCACGGAGATATTTATGATTGTGTGGATATTTATAAACAACCAACTCTTTTGCACCCAATGCCGCAAAAAAAAGAATTAAGGTGCAAGATTTATACTCATACAACTTGATTGATTTTTTTCTTCTTTTTATCTCAGATGGAATCAATTTTGACACTTATGAATTTCTGAATTTTGATATAAACAATTTATACATTCTTTTAACAATTTGAAAAGAAAAATATAATACTAGTAATTCACATAAGATGTTTTCCCAAAATGTTATTGATTTTTGTTAAAAGTTTAATTTATAGATCCACGCTAGTTATCTTATGATAGGGTTGAGTTAGCCCCAATTTATTTCTCTATAAGATATAGTTAATTCATAATAAAAATCAGATTCTTAATAAACTAGCCTTTAGCGATTTTATATAAAAATCCAATCAAATAGTGAAGTCATGAATCTTGTTGAGAATGTTGAAGATTTCACATATAATTAAGTATAAAATTAATGTTGAAGATTTAATATATTAAGTATAAAATTGATGTTTAATATATAGTATATGTAGTGTAACTTTTTGAAACAAATAGTAATATTTTTTGTTTATTTGAATATAATTTTACTTGTACTTTTTTTGAAATACATCATTTTTTTGCACGTATGGGAATTTTCGAAACAACAGATGACAATTGCCAAGGAGCTAGAAAAACAAAGATCAATCAAAGTCGAGCGATTGGAAAAAGCTAAAAATATTTATTTTAAGACAAAAGAGTTCTGGTTGAATAAAAAAGGTTGTCCAATTGGAACGGTCCCTATTCGACGATTGACACAAGAACAACTCCAAAATGCCAAAGATGCCTCCTTAAGTATGGCAAATGTATCCCTTGCTGAAGATATCATCGATGTAACTACTTCTTTGATTATTCAAATTTATCATTAATACTCAACAATCAATTTCAAATAGTTATTCTAATTAATTTAATGTAATAGTGTACTTCAGTTTGCAGGAATTAGTATGAATGCATCTCCAGAAATAAAAAGTTTTACAAGTGCCACAGCTACTATTACTTTGTATAATTTTTATGTAAATGGAGCTGGCCAATATAGTTCCGCAGCAATATTTCATCAAAGTGCAGATAATGCCCCAAATTTCGAGCAAATACAAGCCGGATGGATTGTAAGTTTTTATAAAAAATCAATGATTTGAACCTAATAATCATTTTTTGATGATTCGATTTTCTTAAGTCATGATGTATGTTTGATTTAGGTACATCCACAGCTCTACGGTGATAGCCGAACTCGGCTATACTCTCATTGGACAGTAAGTGTATTAGAAATTAATCGGTATATTTCATAAAGAAATAATTCAAAATCATGTAGAATAAGTTAGGTTCATTTTTTTTTTAATTATATAGACGGATGGCGGCCAGAAAACAGGATGTTACAATAATATTTGTCCAGGTTTTGTTCAACTTGACACTGATGTACCAATAGATTATGCATTCCCAAAAATCTCTAGGCCAATGTATGATGACTATGAATTGGAAATTCAGATATACAAGGATGAAGGTAAGTAAGTTGTAATAGTTTGGAATATTACTATGATTTTTAATAACAAGTATTTTGTTGTTGTAACTCTGGTGTTATTTATTTTTGCAGACTATTATCTTTTGTTTCAGGGTTTGTTTAGCATTGGATTTTGGCCGGAGACACTTTTCAATGAACTGAGAAATGGATCGCAGGTAGTGCGATATGGAGGACAGGCGTTTACACCGGCGGGTCAACAATTTAGTCCCCCCATGGGAAATGGTAATTTTGAGGATGGCAATCCACACACCACTTGTCATATGCGTCAAGTCATGTATGGAGTGGGCAATGATCAAGATGTTCAACCCGATGAATCGTTGGTTCAAACGCATCAATCTAGATGTTACCATGAAGGAAGTCAACATAATGCTCATGATGATTACTGGGATTATAATTTTGTATTTGGGGGTGCTGGTTTTTGCTAAGATGCATCAATGGTTTGTATTATATTGATATATAAAACTAAGAAGCTAATTATATTAGTTCTTGCAGTTACAATTTCAATTTATTTTGGGTGATTCAATACTTGATGTGTAGGGGGAGGCACAAAACAACACAAGTAGGATACAACACCTACTAGGATCGACTTCAAGACAATCAACCAAATATACTTCACCAATTTACCAAAAGAAATTCACCACTATATTAACCAAGCTCAAATCAGCAACACATCAACTAAATCACAAGCAAATATGAATTATAAATATGCAAGTGACACACGAGATTTATACGTGGAAAACCCCTTCGGTATGAAGGATAAAAACCACGGGACTTGTAGGAGTCCACCCTTCTTCTTCTCTTATTATGCAAATTGAGGGTAAAAACACCCAAATCAGTATACAAGGATGTCACAGCCCACCAACAACAACATACATAAGAATCAACACAAAAAAAGAAGAGAAATTGGGAAATATCACCCAAAAAACGCAGATTACAGCAGCTGCAATAACAGACGATCAAGAACTCCGATTGACGATCTGAACGGTCAAGATGTAGTGCTATGTGTTGTGAACCAGCTGTGAAAATTTCAGTATGATCCAACGGTCGGATCTCCGGAAAACTGAAATTCTGTTCTGCTCTCAAACCCTCTCTCTCAAAAACTGTTTTTTTCTCTCTATCTCCCTTCTCTCTCTATTTCTTTTTTTCACGTCCAAAACCAAAAAAACAGCTGCCAATATCAGCTGCCCAAGACTTCTAGAAGAAGTCAACAAAGCCCAAAATATATGGGCCACCCATCAATAAATGTTGGGCTTTCACAAAAAAAATATAACAAATGGGCTGGACCCTTAACAATCTCCCCCTCCAGCCCAGTTCGGGGAGAACATAAAAGGTCATCAAGAAGACATACCTGCAAGCTTGGAACAAAATTCAAGCTTGCTTCGAGGGACCACCTTTGTCAACATATCAGCACCATTCTTGTTGGTGTGAATCTTCTTCAACTTCATTAGTTGTTCTTCAATGACAACACGCAACCAATGATATCTCACATCAATATGCTTTGTGCGAGCATGGTACATGCTGTTTTTGCTCAAGTCCATAGCACTTTGACTGTCACAAAACACAACATACTCGCTTTGCTTCAATCCTAACTCTTGAAGGAAACGCTTTAACCAAAGCATTTCTTTGCTTGCTTCCACTGCTGCTATATATTCTGCCTCGGTTGTAGACAACGCTACACACTTCTGTAGCTTGGATTGCCATGAAATGGCTCCCCCTGCAAATTTGAACAAGTAACCCGAGGTAGACTTCCGGTTATCAAGATCTCCAGCCATGTCAGCATCCGTAAATCCCTCAAGAATAGGCTCACCACCTCCAAAACACAAACTCAGATTTGATGTGCCTCGCAAATATCTTAAGATCCACTTTACAGCTTCCCAATGAACCTTGCTCGGATTTGCCAAGTATCTGCTAACCAATCCAACAGCATGTGCTATATCTGGTCTTGTACACACCATGGCATACATCAATGAACCAACAGCAGAGGAGTAAGGAATATGAGACATACTTTCCTTTTCTTTATCGGTTGTAGGACAACAACGCTTGCTCAACTTGAAATGGGCTGCAAGTGGTGTATTAACTGGCTTGGCATTCTTCATATTGAACCTTTCAAGCACCCGTTCAATATACTTTTCTTGTGACAACCAAAGCTTACCAGCTTTTCTATCACGAGCAATTTCCATACCAAGAATTTGCTTCGCAGGACCCAAATCTTTCATATCAAAGGACTTTGACAAATCCTCTTTCAACCTGCAAATCATCTCAACATCTTGTCCCACAATCAACATATCATCAACATACAAGCAAAGGATAATGAAGTTACCTTCAGAGAATTTTCTAAAATACACACAAGGATCTGCAGTAGTCCGCTTGTACTTATTACTACTCATGAAGGAATCAAACTTGTGATACCATTGCCTTGGTGCTTGCTTGAGTCCATAGAGACTCTTTTTCAACTTGCAAACAAAATTCTCTTTTCCCTTAACTTCAAATCCTTCCGGCTGCTCCATGTAAATCTCCTCATGCAAATCACCATGTAAGAAAGCAGTTTTAACATCAAGTTGTTCAAGTTCAAGATTCAAACAGGCAGCTAGTCCCAAAATCATACGAATGGAAGTCATCTTCACCACTGGTGCAAAAATCTCATCGAAGTCGATGCCCTTTTTCTGATGGCATCCCTTCACCACTAATCTTGCCTTCCGCTTCACTAGCTTGTTGTCAACTTTCTTGTTCTTAAACAACCACCTGTTCTTCAAGACTTTCTTCCCTTTTGGAGGCTTCACCAAGTCATAGGTTTCATTCTTCTTCAAAGAATCCATCTCCTCTTGCATAGCCTTGAGCCAATGGTCTTTGTCTGAATGTGACAAGACCTCTTGAAGGCTTTCAGGCTCCCCCTCATCAGTGATTAGGATGTATTCTGAACTTGGATAAAGTCTTGAAGGTTGACGAACTCTGGTCGATTTTCTAAGTGTTGGCTCTTCTACCTGTGGGCTGGATTTCTCCCCCTGATTAGAAGACTCTCCATGTTGAACATCTACAGCTTCATCATCAGGTTGTGGTACAACAACATCAGGTTGTACCTCTTCAATATGGTCATGTTCATGAGCAATTTCATGACCATCCTCTGGAGCATCACCTGTTAATTGATCATCTGCAGCAGAAACACGAGGCATGGGCATATCAATAACATCATGAGAGAAATTAGAATAATAAGTCTTATCAGCACCCAAAAGATGAAAACCCATCTCGTGCTCATAAAAGACAACATCTCTACTTCTCACAACTTTTTGCTTTGCTGGATCATAAAGTCTGTAACCAAACTCTTCATCACCATATCCAACAAACACACAAGGAGAAGTCTTGAAATCAAGCTTCAATCTATGTTCCTTCGGCACATGCATAAAAGCCTTGCATCCAAACACCCTCAAGTGAGAATAGGAGGGGTCTTTCCCAAACCAAACTCTCTCGGGAATATCAAACTCCAAAGGAACTGATGGTGCTCTATTTATCAAATACACAGCAGTTCCAACTGTTTCACCCCAAAATGACTTAGGAAGATTGGACATTCTAAGCATGCATCTCACTTTCTCAATAATGGTTCTGTTCATCCTCTCAGCAACGCCATTGTGTTGTGGGGTACCTGGTTCTGTTCTCTCATGTCGAATGCCATTTCTTGAGCAATATGCTTTAAACTCATTTGAAGTGTATTCACCTCCATTATCAGTTCGAAGACGCTTCAGTTTGCAATCTGTCTCCCTTTCAACCATTGCATGAAACTTCTGGAAGATACCGAACACCTCATTTTTGTGCTTCATCATATAAACCCAAGTTCTCCGAGTAGCATCATCAATAAAAGTAACAAAGTATTTGTTACCACCAAGTGATTCCACCTCTATGGGACCACACACATCAGAGTAAACCAACTCTAACTTCACTTTCTTTCTTGTAGATGTCCTCGGAAAAGAAACTCTGTGTTGCTTTCCTGCTAAACAATGATCACAAGGGTCAAGTGAAATAGTAACATCAGCAGGAATAAGAGACTTACCGGCCAACAGCTTTATACCCTTCTCACTAACATGCCCCAATCTTCGGTGCCATAAGTTAGGAGAAGTTTTCTCCTCAATAGCATTCAACTCACCACTATACACTTTCAGATGTGTCTTATACAATGTGCAACAAAGCTTGCCACGAGCAACAGTCAAGGAACCCTTAGTCAATTTCCATTTACCCTCACCAAAAGTGTGCTTGTAACCCTCTTCATCAAGTACGTTAGCAGACAATAAATTGAGGCGTAAATCTGGAATGTGGCGAACATCTCTCAACGTCAAATAGCACCCAACATTAGTTTGGACTCGAATATCTCCAATACCAACAATACTTGCTGAGCTCTGGTTCCCCATCTTCACACTACCAAAATCTCCAGCTCGGTAGTCAATAAAGTACTCCTTATTAGGAACACAATGATAGGAAGCTCATGTATCAATAATCCATTCAGTGTCAGAACTATCAACATGACAACATTCTCCAATAGCACATATCAAAGAAACACGATCATCAGAACTAGAAGTTGTAGCAGCTGTATTCTTGTCATCACCCTCTTTATGATGGTCATTTTTCTTATTTTGCTGGTCTCTTTTCAACTTGTAGCAAAACTTTTGAATGTGGTCAGGCTTGCTACAATAGTGGCATATCGTAGGTTCTCTCCCATCCTTGGACTTTGACCTATACTTTGACTTGCCACGCCCTTTGGGACCTCTACTCTTGCTTCTTCCTCTATTCTCTACCACAAGTGCCTGCGAAATATCAACACCCATCTCCTTTCTTCTAAGCTCTTCATTGAACATGCTCTCTTTGATGACATCCAATGAAAGCGTACCATCTGGAGCTGAGTTGCTGATGGACACAACCAAAGTTTCCCAACTGTCTGGCAAAGAACTCAAGAGGAATAAAGCCTGCAACTCATCATCAAGAACAATTTTCATAACAGTCAACTTGTTAATAATATCTTGAAAGTCGCTAAGATGCTCAGAAACAGACTTCCCTGGCTTCAACTTGAGATTAACAAGCCTCTTAATCAACGAGGCCTTTTTGTGAGCGGTCTTCCTCTCATAAAGACCCTCCAATTTTCTCCATAGTTCAAGCGGCTCAGTCTCCTGGGATACATGATTGAATATGCTAATATCAATCCACTGTCTGATTGTCCCCAAGGTCTTTCTCTTCAGCTTTTCCCATTCTTTTTCTATCATCTTCTCTGGCTTAGTGGGCTGGTCATCTTTCTTTGTTTTATCCACATCAATTGGATCAAACAAATCCTTGCAATATAGCAAATCTTCCATCATCGGACGCCAAATGGAATAATTGGTTGATGTCAGTTTAACCATAGAGTTATTTCCATGCTCCATGTCTATGGTTTAACACTCCGCTCTGATACCAAATGTAGGGGGAGGCACAAAACAACACAAGTAGGATACAACACCTACTAGGATCGACTTCAAGACAATCAACCAAATATACTTCACCAATTTACCAAAAGAAATTCACCACTATATTAACCAAGCTCAAATCAGCAACACATCAACTAAATCACAAGCAAATATGAATTATAAATATGCAAGTGACACACGAGATTTATACGTGGAAAACCCCTTCGGTATGAAGGATAAAAACCACGGGACTTGTAGGAGTCCACCCTTCTTCTTCTCTTATTATGCAAATTGAGGGTAAAAACACCCAAATCAGTATACAAGGATGTCACAGCCCACCAACAACAACATACATAAGAATCAACACAAAAAAAGAAGAGAAATTGGGAAATATCACCCAAAAAACGCAGATTACAGCAGCTGCAATAACAGACGATCAAGAACTCCGATTGACGATCTGAACGGTCAAGATGTAGTGCTATGTGTTGTGAACCAGCTGTGAAAATTTCAGTATGATCCAACGGTCGGATCTCCGGAAAACTGAAATTCTGTTCTGCTCTCAAACCCTCTCTCTCAAAAACTGTTTTTTTCTCTCTATCTCCCTTCTCTCTCTATTTCTTTTTTTCACGTCCAAAACCAAAAAAACAGCTGCCAATATCAGCTGCCCAAGACTTCTAGAAGAAGTCAACAAAGCCCAAAATATATGGGCCACCCATCAATAAATGTTGGGCTTTCACAAAAAAAATATAACAAATGGGCTGGACCCTTAACATGATGTGCATGTTATCGAAAACATATTTATTTCAATTCAAGCTCTTCACTTAATAATTAGCTAACAAGTGTGGCGAGACCAATGTGATTTTTGCATCCTAAATAAGAGAATTTTTTCAGTTTGAGCTTAGGAATAGAGAAAACACTTTCTCTTGTAATAACGGTAAAATTTCAAGAAATACGGAAACAAAGATTTTTTTGTTCCTTCATTGCCCATTCACCATGTAATTGTGTCCTCGACTTCATGGAGCCACTTAAAATCTTACACCTTCATTGGACTTTCCGCGTGCTATATCTTGTATGGCCTGCTGGATTAATCTTTCTGTTGCTCTCTTCTGACGAACAATGGAAGTGTGACGAGACTCCAAATCAAATCCAATGCTTGTGAAATAGACATTATTAATTTTTGATTCCTTCTTTGCCGAATCATGAATGGCTTGCTATTATGGGCGTTTACCAATGTTTCATTGTGAAATTTGCAAAAAGTAGTTTTGTTTCAAAGGGAAAAAATGATATTTGAAAATTATTGCTTCTTCTTCAGCAGTAAAAATCTTGAGTACTCGGGGCAATCATCTTTGTAGATGCTAGCAGTTTGAGGCTTTCCTGTAAAGAAAGCATGATTTTGTATCCTATGCAATCTGTTTGCTGTCCATGAGAAGTGTGTTTCTTTGTGGATTGATATGTAGTTGATACTTGATACTAAGCAAATGAAATTGCAGATATTTACTGCAATCACAGATGTAGTATAACACTTTTAGTTGTTAGTCAGAGTAAACTCTGTATATTGTCTATTTTTATGTTTTGATGTTCACGTATTGACTTCAACTACCTCAGCTGGTATCATGGACCTTGAAGAGGCTAGTAGAAAGAATGTTGGTGAAAAAGTTCTTGGTTTCGTCATGTTGACAAGGATGAAAACTTTGGTTTTGATGTTGGTTGGCTCGTTATAGCTGACCCTTTTTCTGTTTTTCTCGTGACCATCAAATTTATTGAAATTTTTGAGATAATTATTGAAAAAACTTGCTGGTGCTTATTGCCTTATATTGACATCTAAATGTTGTACATGTACATGTACATGCTTGTGTTTTTTTACTATCTTTTTTCTTCTAGTCTTGTTAGTTTCTAGAGAGCAAGCATGCATGTTAAATTTGTAGTTTGTAGTGAGTTTGTGTTTATAATTCCATATTGTGTTGAAGTATAACATTTGCATAAACCGTGAATCCGATCAACTATTTGGTGATTTGGGCTAAAATCATGTATAGACCAACTATTCTTGTCTGTTTTTAGAGCCGTCAAAATGGGTTTGGCCCGCGAGGTCAGCCCAACCCAATTCTTGAAATAAGTGAGGTTAAGCTTAATATTTTTGGCCCATTTGCAAACGAGGCTTTTTAGCCCGCCCCATTTGGCCCGTTGGCCTCTTAGGCCCAACCCGCAAGCCTTAGAAGTCAGCCCGTGAGCTATTAATATTTTAAAATATTTTTATATATATATATATATATATTTAATAGTATTTTATTTGTAAAGATTTTATGAATAAATATTTTGAAAAATAAAAAATCAAGTATTTTGCAACTTGCATGGTGAATTGTAGATGAAGATGAACTTCCTCAGGATATAAGATCACATGTTGATTCAAATGTGATCGATGGTGGAAGTAGAAGCGGAGTTATAAAACATTAATTAATGAGTCGTGTAATATTTAGAAATTTAGATCTGTTAAGTATTTTGGCTGCCTTGTATTGCTGGAAATCTTTAAACCAGCTAGTTTTTTGTGGGACAAAATGATGGAATGATCAACATTTATCCGCTAAATCTTACATTGACTTATTATGTATTTTTGTAAGTATTCATCTAAGTGTGTGATTCATAAATGTATTTTTGTAAGTATTCACCGAAGTGTGTAATTTATAAGTGAATTCTTTATGAATTTATGTCGTGTTCATAGCGTCAACAGTCGATACTCTTTCTAAAAGAATAATATTGTTCATTTTTTTGTTGAAGAGGCAACCCGTAACCCGCTTAGGATTGGATTGGACCACTATTTTATTGGTCCTTTAATTAAAAGGGTCATCCCGCCCCAATTCATTTAACTCTCTAGCCTGTTTGGATTGGGTTGGGCCAGCCAATTTTGACACCTCTATCTGTATTTATGATGTTGAAAGAAGTATTGTATTTGTAAACGTCAAATAGAAATAACCATGTTCAAGATCTGCTATGACAATGTAAAATACCCCCTACTTATTTGATAAGAGGTCTGAAAGAGATTGCTGGCATATTTTATATAAATTTCCAAGTCTCATTGCCCTTGAAAAGTAAAGTTGGCAAAACTATTATTTTGTCATTCTAACATATTATTTGCCTATGAAGGTGGGTGTCTTTTTCTCATTGCTAACTAGCAGAAAAACACACTTTAATTTTGATTTATACTATTTTTCTTTTATATATAATTTTTGAATATTTAACTTTTAAGTTTAAAGTATTATTTATTTAGTTCTTATTTTTTTATTTTGTTTTTCCTACTTATGGGTGTAATCATTATGATAGTAATAGCAATAAAGTATAATTGATTGTATTCGAGGATAAATTTTATTGAATTTTATATTTCAGTGATACGTCTCAATTTTGTCATTTGGAGTTGAAATACTCCTCGTTATGAAAGAGACTCATATATACATGTACCGTTATACAAACGGTTTAAATGAGGATTAATTTCATGAAAATTAAATAAGGATTAATTTCATGAAAATTAAAAAGATCCAGTTTGCTGGAAAAATTTCAGATACTTCCACAGTAACTAGGACAGATATTTCGTATATCAAAACTAGCATTCAATTTATCAATCTGTCTTCTCTCACGGATTATTAATGAAAATAAAAATTAACTTTAACGCACCAAATCAAATACAATTTTATAACATAACCACTCTTTTGCGATTTGCTTCACTTTTTTTTCCTATCCTATAAATAGAAAAAGTTGAAAAAAAGAAGAAGTAGCTTTTGCTTTACCCAATCCCCCATATCACTCAGGTGAGGTAACTAACCGAACTCTCACCGTTTGTTCCGGTTACCCGGTCAACCTTTTCTCCCAGATCTCTCTCTCTTTTCTATCGGTGTATTCAAAATCATTCTCAATTATTCTTCTATTGCTTTTTACGATCCAGCTCTGCATTCCTGTCGGCTTTTACGAAAAGTTATCGGCGACGGCAACATGACATCGACGGCCGATGAATTCTCTAAGCTTAACATTACTGCCGATTCGGCTTCCATTCCTCCCAATTTACATAAAAACCTATCTCATCTCTCCTCTCAACAGGTTTTTGGATTTAAGTTTGTACAATGTCTGTATAGTTTTAATAAACGAATTGAATTGAGAGAATGGGAGTGATGTGTGTGTAATTTTTAGGTAGAAGAATTGGCGAAAGTGTTGATAGAGATGGGGCAAACTCACTTGTTTCAGCATTGGGCGGAACCTGGAGTTGATGATGATGAGAAGCGAGCTTTCTTTGATCAGGTTTTCTTTTTTTTTAATTAATTAGCTAAACTGGCTATACCATGATCGACTTTTATTTTTGAACCAGACCCACATAATTAAACTTCTCTGTTCAGGAATTTTACTTTCATGTTGTTGGATATGTAATGTATCCCCAAAGATAGGAGGAGTGATTTCCTCCTCAGTAGTTTGAGTGAGAATATTAATAATGAAGAACCCATAAACCCAAAACAGAGTCTATGTTGGTGGTCAGTATTACTGGTGGATTTCGGATTACAGGCAACATGTCAGATTGGTATTGAAAATATGGTGCTTAGGCAACTCTCCACCTAGGATAATCATTCGTCTCTTCCTGGGACCGAAAGAATTTTACTATGATGTCTATGACTAGGCCAGGATTGGAATATTGAGATCTCACTGTTCCTTTTAGATGGAAATATAGCATGTCACCCAGAGAGCGTCAGGCTTTGAATTGTGTTTTTTTTTCCTGTTAAATAATTCACTGACCAAATAGGATTGTCAACTGAATTTTAACAGTGCAAACAATTTTGAACTCCTATTAGGTAGTCGTGGTAACTTACATGGTGAATTTCACCATTTCGAGATGATAAGGTTTTGGTTTGCAGTTCAGCAAATAAAAACTTGATCTTGTTTGTCGTTTGTAGTTAATAGATTATGTGGCAATTTATGAGAAGTATTTATTCTTGTAATTATTCAAGCGATAAAGTAGTCTAAAAGGAGTTTTATTGTCTTTGTTGAATATTGTACAGCTGTTTATCATGCCACTCTTGTTCTCTGGAAATGATATCATTTCCTGTTAGGCTTGTTTCCATGTCTTCTATGCTTGTATTCACTTCTAGTTCAATTTAATGTTTATGAAAACTGAGGTGTTATTGTCTGTTTCAGATTGCTAAACTTAATTCAAGTTACCCTGGGGGGTTGGCAGCATACATTAACACTGCTAGGAAGCTTTTAGCTGATTCAAAGGCTGGAAAAAACCCGTATGATGGTTTTACACCTTCGGTAAGTAACTGAATCCTGTGTTACTGCTTCAGCAAAAGTTATTTCACTAATTATCATTCTGTTAGAAGCAACTTCAACTATAACTTTTTTCATCAAGAAGCACATAGCTCAAGTTGTGTTTTTATCTAAGTTATTGAATTGGGTGAATGTCTTAAAGTTGCTGTCTGGTTTTTATGTCTGTTAGAAATTATTGCTGGTGCTGCTTATATAGAAAAGTCACCCTTCACAAATCTCATGAATACTGTTCATGCTGCTACTTTTCGCCTGTACTATTCATGCTACAGTATTTATTCTTTAGATGGAGTGTGAGAAAAATATGAAACCACTTAAATGCTTCTTAGGTACAACTGCAGCAGATAGTTGTGGTTAATGTTACATTAGTAGAAGATTCCAAAACTACCTCATTCACTTTGGTTAGGTTGCCTTGCCTGTTGGTCCTATGAACAAATTGAAATGCATAGTTTAGCAGATTTTGGCTTTTTTTAGGTGCTTTAACCCTTTGTTGAAGGTCAAACTAATGAGGTCATGCTTTTTAATACCAAACTAATTAATTCTTTTTCCATTTCAGGATATTGTGATATATCTCTCCTAATTCAAAATTGGAACTTTCTATTTCAAACTATTTTTTTGCTGTTATGTTCATTTTTGTGGACTTCTGAAATTGAGATGATGTCATTTCATTTTTTTATATAAAAATTGTACAAGGCTTATTATCCAACTATTCGTTGTTTAAGTGCTAACTCTAACTCAATTTTGTGAAGCAGAAGTTTCCACTCTGAGTCAAAAGGAAACCACGTTCACAGTTTTTAAATGGATAGAAGTGAGGGTGGATAGTACGTAGCCAATCTTAGCTTTGTGATTTGAAATTATCAAGTCTTTTGGACTTAAATTTCCTCTCAGCATACTTTTTGGTAGCTTGTTATAAAAAACCTTTGACTACTGATCAAAAACCATTTTGATCTCTAGCGTTCTGGATAAACTAGCAACACATTCCCTTGTGTTTCTTCTGAAATATGATGGCTGATGCTCGATATGGTCAGGTTTTAATTACATTTTTCTTGCTCACTCCTCTGATCGCCTTGAAAATTTGGAAATAATGGATCACCTTATTAGTACTTATATTACATGCACTTAAAATGTAGAACACATTGATGCTCTGCTCTAGATTAGTGATGCATTCTAAGATGGATGTGAACTTCTGCAGGTTCCATCTGGAGAGGTTCTGAAATATGGTGACGATAATTTTGTTCAATTTGAGGAGGCTGGCATCAAAGACGCACGGAAGGCTGCATTTGTGCTTGTTGCTGGAGGCCTTGGAGAGCGTCTTGGGTACAATGGGATAAAGGTAGAGCACGTAAAGCTTTCATGTGGTTGGTTTAGAAATTGTTTTAATTTTGTCTTTATTAGGCAAAATGTGCAGAATCTTTTGCGACTTGATTGATAATTGTGGTCTTTCATTTCACCATGTAACTACTAATCTAAGGATTTGTGGCTGCATAAGATGGAGTTCTTCTCACAATTCATTCTAATTATTTGCAGGTGGCCCTTCCTAGAGAAACAACTACAGGGACATGCTTCTTACAACATTATATCGAATCTATTCTTGCTTTGCAAGAAGCCAGTTGCAGCCTTGCCGGAGGTTGGTGAAGTGCATGTTATATTTTGTAATTATCCATCCGGGATGAAGATTACTATTAAACTTCTTCTTGTGTTATCCCAAATTTTCACTAAACCGCTAGCCAAGTAAAGTAACAATTATAGGAGGCAATCCCCAGCTCCGTAAGGTATCCCTCAACTGTTGTGTTAGGGGCTCAATAAGTAGGTTGGGAGGGATTTTTGAGCTAGGGGATCCAATCACAAGCTTAAGATTTTTGATGCTTCTTCCAATTATAATTGGCCAGTGTTTCTATTTGTGAGTTGCCTAAGATTTTGATTCTTTAGAAACCTTTTTGCAAATGAAAAGAACAATTTAAACCTTATATCCGTAGTACAAAGTTGTTGGATAGTGAGGGTTCATAGAGCCGACCCAAACTAGCTTGGGATTGTGGTATTGTAGTAGTAGCAGCAGTAGAAGCAAAAAAAACATTTGTTATGGATAAACAGAGTGTTAAGAATGGTCTTCCTTGGCCTAGCAAAGATAGTACAAGCTTAAAAGGATTGGCTGAAAAGAATATCTTTATGCATAGAGGTACCTGCTAAAATATCATGTTTCGAGACACCTAAAAGTGTGATACATATCCTTAATACAATAATGATGTACCTGGCAACTAAAAGCTTCCTTGTAATTAGGCGACTGCCAAGCAGAGATTCCTTTGGCTATTATGACGTCAGATGACACACATTTACGTACTCTGGAGCTCTTAGAGAAAAACTCTTATTTTGGAATGAAACCCACACAAGTGAAACTGCTTAAGCAGGTTAGCAACTGATCTCGCTGAAGAATTAATTCATAGTATCATGACTTACATATTTCTTGATTTTCTTGCAGGAAAAAGTTGCTTGTTTAGATGATAATGAAGCACACCTTGCTCTGGATCCCCGTAATAAATATAGAATTCAGGTGGATAGTTCTATGCTAGAAAATTTTCCTAGGTTCTTATATTCAATTGATGTCAGTATCTTTTTAGCTGAAAGTGCTTCTATTTATTTGATTTTCACCCTTGCCTCTGCTTTATCAGACAAAACCTCATGGCCATGGTGACGTCCATTCACTTCTTTACTCAAGTGGCCTTCTTAAAGTTTGGTATGTTTTCACTCCTTGACCATTTTGTTCCATCTTTTTCTTTCTTTTTTGTCATTCTCATGCCCTCTGATGTTATTTGGATGAACCAATGATCTAGCCCCTTTTAGCCTACATAAATGTTAATCAGTTAGAGAAAGATGGATACCTTTATGAACCCTAGCTTGTAGCATATCCATCTTCAAAGTAAAAATAAATAAAAAAAAATCATATTACAAGGCTTTTTTCTCATCGTTTTGCAGAAATAAAAACTGATGTTAAACCTTTTATGTAGTCTGTATCTAAATCACTAGTGCATCCAGTTTGTATTGATTTTTTAAGAGGTGCTTTCACTTAAAAAGAGAAAGAGCGTTAATGTATTTCTGTTATTTGATGCTCCAAATGTTGTTCAATCTAGGCATGATGCAGGCTTAAGATGGGTCCTTTTTTTCCAGGACACCAACGGTCTACTTTTCAAGGTTGGATGGATGCCTTTTTCTTTTTTGTTTCTTTTTATTTTTTTCGATTGTATCATATTCTGCTCATGTATGTTAGGCCAATTTTATCAATCTGTACATTTCATTGTCTTCCAGGCAATTCCCGCAGCATTAGGCGTCAGTACAACAAAACAATACCATGTCAATTCTCTCGCCGTTCCTCGGAAAGCAAAAGAAGCCATTGGTGGCATTACCAAGCTTACTCATCAAGATGGTGCGTAGATAAGTAGTTCACTTCTTTCTACCTTTTCATCTTGTAGTGGCCCGGGGAAAAGGTCAGAAAAGAAGTAAAAAATGCTGAAAAGAAATGGAAGCAGGGGTCATAGTATGGGCTTCTTTTTTGTTCAGTTGTTTATTACAATTATATTTTAGTTGCAGAAATTATTAAATCTAATGGGTGTCATGGGCAGTTTCCTGCTTTCGTAAACTGAACTTTTCAAAGTTAGTAGCTAAATCTATAGCCAAAACTCTTACCAGGTCACAAAAATATTAGAATACTTGAAAATGTCCAACAAGTTGGTTATGCTAGTTTTAGTTGATCATCCATAAACTTCCAAAATCATTGAATTGTGAAGATAACTGTAGACGAGGAATATCAGGATCTGCATGTTTATTCCTGTTTACTTCGGTACCTCATGCTCCATTTGTACAGGGCATAAGTGGGAGAAGCGGAGAACATATAAATATCATAGATGTGCTATAATTGAGCAAAAATTGATTCTAGAGATTGTTCAAAAACTATGGATCTCTCAAAGGCATTTAATAAGGTGAAGATGAGAGGTATAGATGTAAGAATATTTGTACTGTTCTGTAATTTCTTGGTACTTATGAATAGAACTTGACCTTTTCAAAAAAAAAAAAAAAGGTGAACATGAGAGAACTTTTAGTTATTTAAGATAATATAGCCCTAAGAAATTTGTGGACTACGTAACTTTTGAAAGTACTATTCCTGGTTGCTGATATCACCTTTTACATACATACATAGGTGCAAGTGAGCCACTTGGCCAGGTATATAGCAATTGATTGACAGTAGGTCAAGTCACTAAGGGTCGTGTTCTCCTAGCTGAACTAACCCAAACTCCCCTGAGTTAGAAATATTTTCTGTATACTAGAGTCGATTTATAAATATTTCAAGCCTTGAGTTTTCTCTTCTGAAAATTCTTGTCACACTGAATTTGCAATTATAATATAAGATAACTCTATGTGGTTTTGTGATCCCTATGCCCCATTGGATTAAAATTCTGATATAGCTCCTTGTTGACCATAATATGAAAGCAAACATATTGTTGATCTGATCGGGTTCAAAGTTGGCAGTGGCTGTATCTAGATGAGCTACTTCACTTCAATTTTGTGTTCTGAAATTTGTAGACGTGGATTATGTGATGAATAAATGCTAGAAATAAAGTGTTTTCCAGGAGTAGGAAGTCCCTAAACCAAATAAGGAAAGATAACAGTTGAACAATTAAAATAATTATTTTAAATGCTGTAATCTGTAAATAGAAAGGACTAAATTACAATAATTGACCCCACGACCTTTAGCTTTTGACTCAACTTTTTCTTCTGAGGCTTATCTGTCTGTAGAACCAATTAGGAGTTGATCTATCGAAGAAGTGAAACAATTTAGACAGGTTGAAGTTGAGTTGTAAAACTAGATAAAGGGTTTTGAAATGAAAATTAAATAGAATAAACAGATACAGTAAAAGTTTTGACCTTTTTTGTGGTTCTTTACAATCCATCATCAGCTGTATCAAGAAAAAAAACTGAGCTGTTGGGAGCTTGAAAGTCATGTTTAGCCATTAAACTGTGATTTGCCAATTCAGACCTATTGTACTCTCCAGAGATTTGGACTTCCATGTAATCTTCCTGCTATGTTTAATCAAATAAACTGGTATGGGCCTGAAATCATCCTATATCAAAGTGGGGGGTCTCGAAATGATTTCCATCTACTGAATTGTCAAAATGTATAAAAAAATTCAATTAGTTGCTTCTATGTTGTAAATTCAATTGAGCACTGGCAAATATATGCCGTAGCATGGCCAAGTCAGGATAAGTTGGGCTGCTTCTGCCCTATGAAGAGTAACTCATTGAGCACATAAATTATGTTTTCTAACAAGGGTAACATTCTAGCTCTTCTAATGTATATGTTAACATTTATTTTGGAGTCTTTTCCGTTTCATCTGTGATATTCTCCAGGAATAATTCTCTTAGTTTCAGGTTCTAATGTTCTTTTGTTCTTCGGTTAGTGTAGGAGTACCATTTGAGAAAGTTCATGTGGCGTTTGTGCTTCTATCTGACAATTATATCAATTGAAAAATCCTTTCTAAGGTATATAATATTGTTATCTTTCTCAAAAAAATTCCTCTATAGGGCGAACGATGGTGATTAATGTGGAATATAACCAGCTTGATCCATTGCTTAGAGCTTCTGGATATCCCGATGGTGATGTCAATTCTGAAACAGGCTATTCACCTTTTCCTGGAAATATAAATCAAGTACGTGTTAGTCTTCATGCTGAACTGTCTTTTTGTTCTCTTTCTTGCCATTCTTTTCCCTGCAATGCCTTCAAGTTATTTGCTGTATTATTTTACCTCTTTCTTATAATAGTGAAGACATACCACAAGTTCTTGGAATTTTTGTCCCATAATGCATGTCCCTGTGGTTACAACTATCATGGAAACCTCTATTCTTTGAGTTTTGTGTAACAAAACTCCTTAAAAACTTCTAAGTTGACAAATCGGCAGCTTGATCTACTTCCTTTCCCTTGAACCTTCAGAATATTAAGGCATTTTATATTAGATTCTTTTTGTACTCCGTAAGTTACAATTTATATGTAAATCAAGAAGATTATAAAAAGTTGGGATCCGTATTCCTGTACGTAAGAAACAGAGAAAAATAAAATGGGAAAGGTTCCATTACGAACCAGATAAGTAGGCAGACTTCTTTTTGGAAAAAGTAATAAAATATTGTTTTTAGATCAGCTCCATACTTGGTTTGAAATCTCACTGTGATCTTAGCAGTGGCTTGATTTGTCAATGTAGGATTTTGTCATTAATCTTCCAAACAATGTTTGATGATGAGACTCCTCTATATTCTAGTTCAAAATATAAATTCACCAGAATCAATGAAGTTGGTTTTTAGATTTCTAGCAAACACTTTTTAATATTAGAAGATGGTAAAGTCTCTTTTCTGACCTACACTGAGCTTCTGCCTTCTAGTAGCTTAATGTGTCTATTATTGCTTTGCAACGTTAGCAGACTTGAATTTAACATGCAGACTGATTTCAGTAAAAGAACCAAGGACAACATTCCATTATTTTACTAGATTATATTATGGACGTAAATTTTAATAAGAAAGTGCATTTTATTCCCAGACTAGAATGATATGCAAGGGAACGCATGAAAAATTGTAGATGGCAATGCAATAAGAAAGAGGACTAGTTAATTGGAAAAAATCTTTTATAAATAATTATTTGGGCAGAAAATCTCATAAGAAACAGAGAGGTGAAGTGCCCCTTCTTCATGACAGTGGTATAATTTTTGAGCATGTATCTACAATTTACTACGTGTCATGCAAATTATGTTGTAGCTGCCAAGTTCCTCTTTTGGATAATTTTCCTATTATTGTTACTCTCAGTAGAAAAGTAATGTATTGGTTATCTATTGCTATCTACTTTGCGATGCAGTTGATCTTTGAAATTGGCCCATACCTTGAAGAGCTCACAAGAACAGGAGGTGCGATCTCGGAGTTTGTTAACCCCAAGTAAACACCTACTCTTTATGTCTCTACATTTAAGATATGTTCAAAGTTGCGGTGTCATGTCACTTCCTGTTCCTTTAAAAACATGTGCGGGTTTCTTCTTATGGAGCATTGACTCTTTGCTGTAACTCCAGGAAATTTTTCCACGATATAAATATGTAGGGAAATAAACCACTGAATTTGATATGCTGGTAGGAATGAGAAAACAAGTTGCAATGAGCTGAACTTCACTGTCATAAATAAAAATACTGATCTACTTCAGATGCTTTATATCCAATATGTTCTGTCACTTGTAAGACATTACAATGTATAGAAAATTGGAGTTTATTATGATCTAATCACCTAGGAATTATATCATTCATGGCGTTCCCAGTCTAATTTAAACCTCTGTTTTGAGAACGAGTATTTTAAGGGTTTGTTGCGATCATATGAAAGAGAAGACAGCTATGGCAAAGTCCAAGAGAGTAGAATTAGAGTGTTGTGATGTTACAATTCCTAGTGTGAGGGGAGGTGGTGGAGACTGAATTTGCTGAAAGAAGATATGCTGGTCATGGTGTTTGCACCTTTTTAATTATCGATCTTTGGCTTCTAGTGGTAGTACCTAGCTTAAACATCATGGTGCCTTGATGTTTCCCGGTCAGCTCTTGTCTTCGTATTCACTGTTTGGTCTGTTGACTTCCAGTGTGTTGTTCAAGTGTACCAAGGTGGATGTCATACAGCAAACAGATTCTTGTAAAGTCAATCCAGCTAAGCTCTCTGGAAGCGGTTATGATTCTTCACTTTCAGAAGCCGGCTGGTTGTTTGTCCTCTGAAGATCTGGAGGAGATCTATTGATTTCAGCAAGCAACAAGTACATCTGTTCTAAGGAAAAAAGAACTTCTATCAAGCCTCCTAATCCTTCGGAGGAGACATTGAATACTAAATCATGAATACTGAAAGCTAAAACAATTGCTGCAACTGAGAAGTGGAAACTAGAATATGTTGAATATCCTCAGCTAGCATTTCATAAGCTAATGAAGGAGCAGCGTGTGCAAACTTTTTTTTGTATTTCAGCCTTACATGTGGGTTTATGTTGCTTAGATGAACACTGGTATTGCAGTTTGTTCACAGGGATATTCTGCACAGCACTTTTCTGGATCCCATTTTCTGGGAAGGTTGATATTTGTCATTTTGATAAGACTGGAACATAACATCGATGATATGTAGTTCTCAAAGGTTGGTAGGTTGACTTGACAGTGAGAATTTAGAAAGAGAAATGGTTCCAACTCATATTCTGAAAATTCTTGTATATTGCCATTGTTTGTTTGTTTTTTTGGACAACAAGCTGGTGGATGATCCTCTTGAAAAGCCTGCGCTTCGAGAATTGATTGGGCATCCAAAGCAGATGCAAAAGCCATAATAAAAACTAGGTGAAATCTTCCTTCTTTCTTAAGCCTTAGCAGTAGAATTACCTGATACTTGTGTTGGTGGGATGGTGGGAAGTAGTAGGTACCTGGTGAAATAGTTGAGGAACGCACAAATTGGTCGGACACCTACTGTCAACAAAGAAATATAAAAGGGGGAGGTGAAGCTGTTCAGATTGCGATTAAAGCTATTGATTAGAAGCTCCAATATCATAATTTATTTGTTAATCTGATGTCATTTTGTACATGTTTCTTGTAAGCTCAACAATTCAGGGCATATGCGTTTTTAAAATACTATCTTTGTGATTTCAGAATCTGCTTAACTTCTTTCTGACATATTTTTGCATCACCTTGTAGGTACAAAGATGCTACCAAAACTGCTTTTAAGTCCTCAACTCGTCTTGAATGCATGATGCAAGATTATCCTAAAACGCTACCTCCCACAGCTAGAGTTGGATTCACTGTAAGTAGAAGATATCAGTACTGCTTTTGGCTTTTGATTATGTTACATATGCTGTGAGTCATCTACTGTCAAGTTATCCAAGTGGGGGGATCACACTGCTTTTTACAATGACTCAGGTGATGGATGCTTGGCTTGCTTATGCACCCGTGAAAAACAACCCAGAAGATGCTGCCAAGGTATGATCAGCTGTTTTCTGCATTGAAATAATTCTGCTATCATATGTAGGTAAAATAGTTTCAGTAAATAGCAGATGCCTTTAGATTGGGGCTGGCATAACATTTTGATTGCCCTGACAAAATCCGTCATCCTCTACTTCTAGTTCTTGCTTCTCACTGAAAGACCTGATGATTTAATGCTGACTATATATAACAAATATATTTGTCCCTAGTGGTTGATGTGGGGGCCCTTCCTTGGCTGCATTCTGAAAATTTTCACCACACAGGCCATTGGAATGAAGAATTGTTGCTTCTGGCTTTTTCTTTCTTGGAACTTGACGGTTAATTTTATATCAAGTAGTTAGCAAAAAATTCCTATTTAGGTCGTTATTATGTGTTTTCTCGAATGATTTTGGCTTCAAGCTCTTCTGCGGAGTTTAGATCTTGTGCATACTTGTCAGATGCTGTAATTTAGTTGTGTAGATATTAGGATCACAACCAAAGTATGTTTGTGGAGGCAACATTTTTCTTTGGTCTTTGAGATAACATTGTGGAATTTTTTGCTCGCATATGCAATCATAAGCTTAAATTAGTGGGCAACCTTCGCCAAAATTTACGCTAGAAGTGAAAAATGCAGTGGCATATTTCTTCCACTTTACTTTTTCCTCCTTTGTTTTAGCCACTGTCCTAATCCTCTTTCACCAACTAAGAAAGTTGAAACTGCTTACTGACATTCTTAACTCTATTTTTTGACTTGTATTTCATGGGCTTGACATTCTTTAAGTCTTTCTGGTACTAAAAACAACTGTAGGTTGTTATTGCTATTGATGTGATTTCTTGTGGTTCGATTTCTAACTGTTTTTCAATTGTCTTCCCTTACAACAAAAGGTGCCAAAAGGAAATCCCTACCACAGTGCCACTTCGGGAGAAATGGCCATATATCGCTCTCACAGCCTCATTCTAAGAGAGGTACTTCTTTCCTTCTGGGATTTCAAGATGAAAATTGAACTTCTTTGAAGTATTTCTTTCTTGACTATGGTTATTGATACTTTATGCACCAATTATAGTGCAAACCTCTATAGGAGGCAGTATAAGGAAGAGATTGCTGGAATCTGAAAGAAGCTTTTTTGGCTTTTACTATGTCCTTGTACTTTTTAAGAAACACGTAAACCAACAGAAAAGACGCTAGAGTAAAAAAGACAGCAGAAACTATGAGAAGAGTTGCTAGTCATTACTGATTAGAGAAAAGTTAATCAGAATACTTATTTAGTCACATTTGTGAATGAGTGGCAAGCAAACCCAAACACAAGATTACACTTATGACTTGTGTCCATAAGATCATTTTGTTTTGCCCCATGATCAAGATTTGTCCTGCAATCTATTGCTTCCAGACCTCCTTGGGCTTGGCAAAAAAGATGGGAAGAGTGTTGATACTGTAACTTCTATTGTGATAGTATGAAAGATAACTATCGACTCTTGAAACACTTTACTAATTTTTCCCTTCATAGTAGTCACTGTGTCAGTTTCATATGAGTTCAGTTGGCAAACCTGTGACTGTCTAATATTGTGCATCAATTACAAAACATCTGTTTCTATTACAGGCTGGTGTTAAGGTAGATGATCCGGTTATCCAAGTATTTAACGGGCAGGAGGTAGAGGTATGGTCTCGAGTTGTATGGAAGCCGAAATGGGCGCTTACTTTCTCAGAAGTAAAACGTAAAGTGAGTGGAAACTGCTCTATTTCACAAAGGTCTACAATGGCGATCAAGGGGAGTAATATTGCCCTTGAGGATCTTTCCCTGGATGGAGCTCTCATTGTAGAGTCTGTTGATGGTGCCGAGGTATATCTCAAGTCCTTGATCAATTTAGTTATCCAGATGACAATATAGGGGTGTATCAACTCCAATGACGTCTCTTAATTGATACATCATGCCTATATGATTGTAATTGGTCCACCCCTGAACACAAATTTTCTGATGAAAATATTAGGTTGATATTTGATAAACATGCTGATAATTATTTGTGTTTTAACAGGTCAAAGTGGGAGGTCCCGTGCAGAACAAGGGTTGGACAATTGAAAATGTCGACTATAAGGATACTTCAATACCAGAAGAAATAAGAATCAGGGGTTTCAAATTCAACAAGGTAGAGCAGTTGGAGAAAACATATACTGAGCCCGGTAAATATTCTTTGAAGCCATAAGATTGACACATTCCATACTCAGTTGGAAGATTTTGAGCTCAAGCTCTGAAAGCTTGGCTAAACTGTTGATATTTATAGCAGATTTTGGTACTTAGTTTATGTTTCATTCCTCTTGTAACATTGTGACATAGGTGATGTCTGTTCTTTCCCCTCCAATCATTTGTAACTTAGTTAATGGTTGAAACATTTAGAAACAGAATAAGGTCATTGGTTGGTATTTATTTAGTAATAAGGCCTTTTCGAAGTCTTGGCGATTGGCTAATGAGAAATTTTCTTTTGCATAAAAGATTTAGCTAGACTAGGATGTTTATGCTTCCTCTTGTCTTGGTATAGTGCACTAAATTTGGCATTGAACAATTGCTCAATGGAGAATTCATTGTTCACTCTTTGCATTTGGAAGGAGAGCATTTTTCCTGCATGTAGTAGTGTTTAATTATTGATATTTTACCTGCAGTAACTGGCTGGCCAGTTGGAAGGACATTTATTAAAGTAACAAGAATAATGTCCATTTACTATTACAACAACTTTAGCTTTCATCATTTCTTCCAGTTGATGTGAGGGGAATATCCAAGTAGGACGATTCAAAATCGAATCGAAATTGATAATTAGAAAAAAAATATTGGTTTATTAATAATGAGCTATTGATTTATCAGTTTTCACAAGGGTTTTGATTTTTTTTATTTTCAGATTATTAGTTCTTAAAGGTTTGAAGTATTTTCTTAGCATATTTTAAAAAAAATAAACATAGGCAAATACTATTTGGTTATATCAGGTTATTGACTATCAGAACTAATAGTACTTGCTTGATATTTAATCAAATAGCTAGAAATATTTGAAACTGAAAACTTGGCAAATATTATTTGGTTTTGTAACTTGTCATATTATTTAATAAATAATTTTGACAAAAAATTAAATTTCCATATATTTTGAAAAAAAAACTAGTATTTGGGATAAATTCTATTATTCTGGATTTTTTTATAAAAAGTTAAAAACTATCCCAAATGTTATATTTTATAAAAACGCTCGTCATTTATAGTTTTGAACTTCAGTCCTAGTCTTTTATGCGTAAGTTATATAGTTATGTACATATTTTATACGATTTTGCACTCCAAATTCACTACCCATCACAAGAGCAATAGTAGTTTTTTCGTATACAAATAAATGGTATAATATTTTTATTTTCTTCCCTTTTTATCATATTCATATCAATTGTATTCACTATCATAACTTTCACCAAATATGTTCGTTATAAATGATAATGTGATTATTTATAAATATTTTTATTACTTTATAGTACTTATGAATATAAATTATATTTCTTTAAAAATGAAATATTTTACCCAAAAATTATAATTAAATATTCCCTCCGTTTAAAAAAATGACCTCCTTTCCATTTTAGTTTGTTTAAAAAAATAACTTCTTTTTTTTTTAGGTAATATTTTAATTTCAACTTTCCACGTGATATGTTTAAGGCCACAAGATCAAAGGACAATTCTGTATACTTGACCTAACTTTAATTTAAGACCACAAGATTCAAAAGTCTTCTTTATACTCTTAAACTCCGTGTCAAGTCAAATCAAACCATTTTTTATAAGACGGAGAGAGTACATAATAAAACTTCATCTAACACTTCACCAAAAAAATATTATCTAACACTTCACCTAAAAATATTTTGAAAATCTACTTTCAAACTAAACAAAATATGTATATGATAAAAAGAAAATTTTGTACAAAAAGAGGCAAAAGAAACAAAAGGAAAATGACAATAAGAAGGCGTGCATAAAAGCAAATGCTTGGCCTCTTATGTCCTGTCACTTCCATGACCTCTGCCCAAGAATAAAAATGTTAAGACAAAAGGTGTATTCCAAGATATATTTTTTTATTTTTTCATGAAGAAAATATATATTTTTTTTAAATGTTCATGAATAACAAAAATATCTTTTAAAATTAGGAAGAACTAAGAGTAACAAATACTAATATTTCACATTAGTTAAAAGTCATTTCAAGCTTAGTAGCTTTTGTTAGGGTTGTATATTCATTTCTTCGGTTCGAACTAACGTATTATGAATGTATGGAATACTAAATAGAATCATTAAAATATCGATTTATCAATTATTAATCGTTATAATTCAGTTATTAATTTAATCGTTGAGATTTTATACTAAAAAAATTATTAAAAATAACTAAGTAAGTAAATTATGCACTTGAATTGATATACTTCATCTTGCTCATATAAATAACTCAATATTGCTATCGTAATCGCTAACTAATAACCTATTAATGATAAACTAATGACTTTTTTTCAATTCGATCTTGTACAACCCCAACTCTCATCCCCACTATCCCGCACTTCTACTCACTTTCATCTCTCATAATATTTATCTATTATAGTAAATTATAGGAAAAATGCACAAGTATTCCTTTAGACTATGACCGAAATCTCAGAGATACACCTTAACTATTCTAAGGTTCTATTACCCCCTGAACTTTTTTTTTTGTAATTCTATGCACCTTTTTTATTTATGTGGCAACCAAATATCTCTCACGCGCCTCATTTGCGTGGAGTCACGAAATGTGTCACGTAAGACAAAAGATGTATAAAATTACAAACAAAAATAAGTTCAGGAGATAATAGGACCTTAATTTAGTTAAGATGTGTTTTGGAGATTTTGGTCATAGCCTAAGAATGTACTTGCATTTTCCCTAAATAATATTATCCCTAAATAATATTAACAAGAAAGCTTCCCCATATGAGATATGAAATAAAGGGGTAAAAATAATATTAACAAGATAGCTTCACCATATGAGATATGAAATAAAGGGGTAAAATTAGATTATGTATTGGACCCCAAAACCAAAAAAATGGATTCTCGAGCTTTCAATATTTTCATCCAATTATTCTATGGAGATTAATTATCCCCTGTTCCTTCGTACCAAACAAAATCTAAACATAAAATAGAAGTCCAAAATTGTGTTAATAATCAAAAACACATTAAGGCTAATCTATTTTATTTAATTTCATATCTAAACTATTTACGAGTGTGAATTTTCTATCTAAACTATCACTCAACAATTAGCGAAACACACCTAAACATTGACTAGGCCAAAAAATTCACTCAAATTCTTACTAGTCACTAAAGTAATCAACAGTTGTATAAACTAACCAGCATTAAATTTTCTTTATAACAAAAAGAACACAGATTTCTTCTCAATAGTTGAGATGCTTAATACAACAAGAGAGTAAGGAATATACTTAAGAAATTAAACCACTCTAAGAATGTCCCAAAGAGCTATACATATCTTAATTAATTAATTAATTAATTAATTAATCATAGCATCTCTTCTTGATTATGCCCCCCTCTACTTTCTCCCAAACAAAAAAGTTGTTTTTTTTTAAATTTAATTTTACATGTAGCAAAATTACATCTCAACTTCCTGAGTACAATAGAAGAAGAATCATAGCTATTTTCCACCACATAATGCTTAGCCTTTCTTTGGTAAATGGAGGTGCTTCAGACTTCATGTTCTCAATCCTTATAACCAAAATAAAAAGTGTAGACAAGTTAATAGGATTGCTTAGGTATTTCATATGTTACGTTGCTCGAATTCTTCAAAAATATTGTTATACCTATGTCAGAATACTTTAAAAAAAAATGAAAGATACAACATGTCGGGTGATATTTTCGAAGGATTCGAGCAATGTAATAAGTTAAATGTATAATAGTCGGCGTTACCTGGGACTGGATGTAACATAAATACATTTCTCATGACCTACAACATAAAACAATAGAAATGTTAAGGCATTATGTTTTCTTTTTCATAAAATTGTACGTTTTGTCCTTCAAATGAATTGGTCTTTAATTTTTGTCCTTTATCAGGCGAACATGTGTTGTGCCTAGTGGGACGTAAATTCTTTAGAAACTGAAGTCATGCCAAATGAAGGAAAAGGCTAAACAGATGCTTACTTGGATTGGTTTTAGTCAAGATAGCAGTTCCTCCAAAATTGCAAGCAATATCTGAATTTCCATTTTGTTGATAGTAGGTATTGAAAGCAAATGAAGCATGGGATAGAAGTGTATTGGGCTCGAAACACGGGCCACCGGCTTGGATGGGCCTGCAATCCGCCATCCCCAGTCCACAAGCCCAGTCCAATGCATTCTGCAAATCAAACTGTCGAGCCCCGGCCCGTGCCACACACCATGTTGTGCCACCAAGGAATGTTGTGTTGCCTTCAGGAGGTGATAGAGTTGTAATTGGAATAGTTGCATCCTCCTTCTCTTGCACCATGCCCTCTACTTTTACCACTATATATATGTTGTTTTTATAGTAGAGCAATGTAAGAACATGGAACAAATTTAATGAATAAGAAACACAACTTATGACAATTCCAAGTATAGAAAGTTGTTGCCTACAAGGCTACAACACAATATTGTGCGAAAAACTAATCTAAACGATGACATCAAAGATTTAAGTTATATACACTGACAGTATGACATGTTAAGACTTTAATATTAAAGTTACCATATCAGACTTGCTATGAAGAGTTTTGTACGCACTATCAAGAAAACTCTACTATCACTTAGAAATAAAAAAACAACCTTCTCTACACATTTTCTACATTTTAGGATACCTAACCTATGGTGCCGGACTCTCCAAAAATTATTGTCAGATTCTCTATTAAATGTACTATTTTTAGAGGACATGACACACACGGACAATATTTTTGAATAGTTCGAGGAATATAGCGCCTAGCAACCCCACACTCTTTGTGTTACTAGATTATCAAGCTAACAACAACTATATCGTTTGAGCTAAAGCATAAAGAACTACTTGAGACATCAAAAGAAAAAATGAAAATGTTTTCTTTAGTTCAGTAAAAGGAATTCCTCTTTTGCTTAGAGAGCTATGACAGAGGACTCTGTTTGGGTAGTAATAATTAATAGTAAACTAAATCTTTATCTCATATACTTAAACCATCAAAATAACTCTTTTTCAGATTAGGATTAACTTTTTTGTTAAACTAATTGTCTTTTGTTTATCTCATTTAACTACTATTTGGGAGAAATTTAGCAATTGAATCTCCAAGTCAGAAAAAAAGAGACTATTTTATTGTATCAATAAACAAATCTTCCTTTTTTTTACCTTTATGATTATTCCTTTCTTCCCTTGTAGAGCTAAGCATTGATACAAAACTATTCCATTCAACTGTACATTTACCTCCACTCTTAATAGTTCCATTCCAAAAAAAAGATCATTAACAATATTCACTAAACAACAATCATTTATGCTATTTCCTTTTTCAAACTACTTTGATTTGTTTTTTCGTGGAACAAACAGTCTATTAGAAACAACGTCTCTATTACGTACACCTAACCTCCCTAGACCACTTTACACTAGATATTATGTTATTGTATCCTGTGTAATCCCACATGTGGGGTCGGAAAAGGGTAGGATATATATACCCACACATGACCCTAACTTTGACAGAGACGGTTTTCGATATACCCGCAAGAAATCCCCATACCAATGAGTATGCATTTCACAAACAAACAAACAAAAAGCTTAAAAGTTACAACTTTCTTCAAGACATAACAATGGAATAGAAGAAAACAAGTCTATGGGAATGGGATAAACTTGAAATCAAACTACACATTTCATTACTAAAAAACTAGGTAGAAAACATCATAAATAACACAAAAACCAAGAAAGTAGTAGTCTCTTAAGAAAGTACAATATGAAAGATAGTAAGGGTTAAAGGAATGAAGAAACATTACCAAAAAAACATTTCACGATCAAGAAGCTCAAAAAGATCCAATCTTTAAGTGCCATGATGTTGAAAAAATAAAAATAAAAAATAAAAATGGCACAACTAACTATAGCTTCTTGTGTCTTTGTGTTTTACTTATGAAAGAAAGATAAGTGTTGTAATGTCCACTTTTAAATGCAGAGTAGAAGAGGAATCAAAGCATTTCTTGAAGAGAAATTTTCTTTTTCTTTTTTTCCTCTTTTGATGTGAGTAATGAACACTGAGGAAGCTAAGTACTTGTGCTGACAAGAGCTACTTTAAGCTTAAGCCTCTTGGTGAACTTCATGTTTAATTTACAACATTTTTTTATTTTTTTGAGTATGTGTGTGGGCCCCTTTACAAAGCTCCTTGGAAGATCTTACTAGATTTGACTTGCCAGTTGCCATTACAACTATAGTAAGTGTCCAGTGGGAAGGGTAAAAATGTAAATTTTACATTTGTGCTAAGAAAAAATTATTTTCATCCTTCGTGATGGTTCAATTGGTTTGGAAGGTCATTATCCACACGGATGATCCGGAATCAATTCTCCCTCAATGTCTTCTGAGTCGAGTCAGTCGCATAGCGCTTGCCTAATGTGGTTTACATTTTCTGTATAATTTACAGGCTATTACACATTAAGGGATTCAGTCAAAAATATACTCCGATTTGATAAAATACTATAAGTGGAGTTTGGAGTAAAAGTAAAATGTACTGACTTTATCATTACCTCGAGAAAGGGTCAAAGATATATTCCTTTAATCTCAATTTATATGACTCATTTTCTTTTTTAATCAATCTAAAAAAAATTAAATATTTTATTTATATTTTCTATAATACACATTAAGTTAATTGTTCAGAGTTATTAGTTCAACCTCAGAGATCTCTTCAAATTTCAAGAAAATTATTGAGACATTTTTTCATATTTACACTTCTTGATAAGTACTACTTTACAAATTTTTGGTAAAATAATTTGAATTAATCAAAAGCGCAATAATAAAAAATAATTTTAAATTATGACCTTCAATCTTAAAGGGTATTTCAAACCCCAATAATTCCCTTAATATGGACCAGAGGAAGTAACAGTTTAACTTTCAAATGTCAATTTTAGCCTTGAGTCAAATAATTTATAGTAACACAAATATTTACTCGTGATAAAATCTCAACCATTGTGGCTGTCCTGCAATGGAAAGAAATAGAATAGAGTTGGTGTAAGAAGCACTTATCAGAAGACACTTTTGATAAAAATGGAATATAGCGCAAGATCATTTCCTAAACTCCATGCAAAACTATTTCAAAATCTGTTGAACTTGTCTACATCCTCCTCGTGGCTAACAGATGTAACTGATGACACACTAATACACATAACACAACACATCTTTAAGTGTCTATGCATTGGTTGTTAGACAAACACAAAGATCCATAAACACGATCGATAAGAGAGGCTCCTAAATTTCAAACTCTTAATTGAAGGTAGGAGAAAAAACTCTCATTACGTCATGTCTATCCTCCGATGACCACCAAATAGCTTTCAGCTATAACTTACTCCGTCACCCTTAACAACCTCACCAATCCGATATGCAATGCTTGTCTTCTGTACTTCCATAAGTATCCGATCAGCTGCTTCTGGACTTACTACAAGGACCATACCGACTCCCATATTGAAAGTACGCATCATCTCAGCATCTTCTATTCTTCCGGCCTACATTTCAATGACCATATCACCAACATTAAGAAAAAAATAACATGCAATAGAAGGGCAAGTAATTAGTGGAAGAACATTCAAGCAAGTGTGAAAAGGTATCACCTCTTGAATCCATTTAAAAACAGGAGGAATTGTCCAAGAGCCTTCGTAAATAAGGGCTCCAAGGCCTTTGGGAAATACTCGAGGGATATTGTCAGTGAAGCCACCTCCGGTAATGTGGGCTATTCCTTTAACCCCTCCTTTGCTAATAATATCAAGAACCTGCATTTTTTCAAATCCGTGAAACACATTACTGCATACCCGATATTAAAAATTGAAATTTTATTAATAGAAGTAGAAGAAAAGAAAACCAAAGGTGAAACCTGTTTAACATATATAACAGTTGGGGCAATCAAAGCTTCACCAAGTGTAATAGATTCACCAGGAAGTTGGTCTTTCAAAGAAAGGCCACTTTGCTTCAGAACCCTACACAGGTAGAGCATATTATCATCATTCAACAGAAGGAAAGAAAAGCATGTAAGTCAAACGAAAATGCACTTATCAAATTATTTTTAAAGGATAACACATAATTCCTCTCAAGGTAGACAAACCTTCTAACGAGAGAAAACCCATTTGAATGAACTCCACTAGATGGTAAACCAATAAGAACGTCTCCAACCTTGATGTTTTTCCCGTCAATAACTGAATCCTTCTTCACAATGCCAACAGCAAACCCACTGAGGTCATACTCGCCTTCGGCATAGAAATCTGGCATCTCTGCAGTCTGAAACACACATTAAATCAACCGAGTGCAATTAAAGAAGATTGTTTCTAGTTTCAAAACATGGTTTACCAAGCATATAATAATTAAACACATGTCATCACTCACACTCCAACAGATATACTAGATCACATCAGCCAATCCTACATGAAAATAAAAATAAAAACACATCTTACTACACATTTCCGTGTCATGAAACAAAACCAACATTTGGGACCTTCCACCACCCTTCTCACAGAGCCGTATGTGGAGGCGTGAGTCAGAGAGAGAGAGAGAGATAGAAGTTATATGCAGTAGTATACTAACCCATAATAACACAAGAAAAGGAAGGGTGTGACGAAACAAGAAAGTGGCATGCTACAAGTTTAAATACGTGATCCAGAATGTCTCATTGACTCGATCCACACATCAATCGAAAAAAAACAGCAATCAACTTTATGCTGAAATTCTTTAGTTAGAAACAGCAGCTCAATATTTTGTCATTCATATATAATGTTTTTGCTGCGGAATATGAGTCACATTTTTTTTACTAGGAGTGATTTTTAGAGGGAAAATGGATTTATAGGTACCTCTCCCCCTAGAAGAGCACAGTCAGATTGCTGGCAACCATCCACAATACCTTTTATGACCTGCATACATGTAAGAAGCCAACTCTGTTTTACTGGAAAACGAGACAACACACCAGTTTGAATAAGGCTATAGAAATGCCAGGAAGTGAGATAGATATATGTGGCCAGAAGTACCTTCTCTGCAAGGTCAACATCAAGTCGGCTGGTTGCAAAATAATCAAGGAAAAATAAAGGTTTTGCTCCAGAAGTGACAATGTCATTAACACTCATCGCAACCTGGGATGGAAGACGCCATTAGTTTTTGCATATCTGCAAAAAAACATAAAAAATGAATCAAACTTACCAGATCAATCCCAATGGTATCATGAATTCCAGTTTCAAATGCCAACTTAAGTTTTGTCCCCACACCATCAGTACCAGCCACAAGATATGAATCCCCTGCACAGTACAAGAAAAATCCCAAAAAGAAGAATTTACAAAATTAAGATCAGCAACTACATTAAAAGGACCAAGAGAAAAACAAAACCCAAAGATGATAAAATGGGATGACATATTGACAAAAATCTTTCGGTTAAAGAATATCTTTGTGTGTACCACTGTTACACAGACCATTAGGAAATAGAGCAGAAATATATAAAGGGGTATATTGAGATTTGAGCAGGAATAAGCTACGGATTAGTGGAAGGATTTTAGGACTCCATAACACCATAATCTACAAGTTTTAACAACTATAATGTTGCATTAAATTTCAGTTGGACGAACTTGTCTGTGCTCAGTTGCTTTGTGACTCCCATCATCTGATGATACTAAACATCAAGAAAAACAGTTTTGGAACTGATATAACTTGCACTTTGGGCTGGCTGATTTAGATTTTCAGATTTACAGACCAATATTAAACTCTGTGAAGAAACTAGTTTTTCCATCTTATTCTTTAGAGCTAGGGTTCAAATTAAATAAGAGATGTGGGTGAAAGGAAAAGGACTTGTCCACTTAGCTGATAGAAAAGCAAAAGTTAAAAATCATATGGTGCTCGTTTGGCGGGTTCTACCACTACAACAGTAGTTGCAGGCACCTAGAAAGTAATAAGTTGCATAGTAAAATACTGAATGCTTAAAAGATGCATGACCTTACAAAGTAGAAAGTAACCTAATTTCAGAACTTCTTCCCGTTTCGCAAGACAAACCTGTTTTTGTGGTAATTGTGGACATCAGTAGGACAAGTTACAGGCTTACGGACCTGAACTTATGTTATTTTGGTAAAACTACACACATGTCTGACCCTAATATGTAGAGAACCCATAGTAAACAAAGATTTACTACCAGTAAACCAGCAATGTAAATGCAAAATAAACCTATGAAAAGACATAGTTTGGTCCCTGAGAACAGAGGCAGCTATGCCATTATATAGTTGGGCACCCAAGGGTGTGGCCTGGAGGTCAATTAAGGGGGTTGATAACCATGAGGTCTCAGGTTCAAATCTGATCAGACGCAAAAACACTAGGTGATTTCTACCTATGTGTCTAAGCCTTGGCGGACACAGTAAACCGGTATCCCATAGAAGGTAACAGAGGTGTGCACAAGTTGGCTTGGACATCACGGTTATAAGAAATAATAATTGTAAATGAGCATAAGAACTTCTTTTTATAAAATTAATTTTAATGTTACTGTTTCTTAATTCTTGCGTTTTTCATTTCAAAGTTTTGTTTCTGTTTAAATGCCACATGATGTTGTTAGGACAAAATAGAGACTACCAGGCTTCGCAGGTAGTGACACTACCATGATGTGTGCCCATTTACTCAAACCTAGATGAGGAGGATTACTCGTGTACTGTAGCAAGCTGCCTGTTAGATTAGTCAAGATGCATGCAGCATTACCCGGAGACTAGTGGCATCACAAAAAAGTACAACCCTGGCATCTATCCTCAAGTGATAAAGCTAACATTTCTCACTGAAAAGAAGAATACGAACTTGATTTAAAAAACTCAAAGTCAATGTCCATAGTATACAAAACCAAATAAGAGTAAGCTTAAGAACATTTTTTTCTAAAGTACTTCACTTTAGTCAGCTTATTCACCAAACTGTACAATTGAGTTTTATAATTTTATAACATGCAAATCTTGATTACATTTTCACTACACAAATGAGTCAAGATTTTCAATTGAAGATGCCATGTAAAAGGATTAACCAGCAAAAAGAAAGGCTAAAGGCAAATAATACCTAATGGAAAGAGTCCACCAAATCCTCCAATTCCAGGTGCCATTTTGGCTATTCTCTTCACAAGCTCTGATCCTGCATCGATGTCCACACCAGCATCCTTATATGTAAGACTGCTGGGCTCATCTGCAGCAGTGTCAACCTGACTGGCACTACAAGTAACAGAGAATGGAATGCTTCTCTCCTTGTTACTTCTAGCATTTATATCTTTGCATAAAGGCAATAGCTTCTTTGAGAAGCCTTGTAGCTTGGGTATACATGATCTTGACTCAAAGATAGAAGATTTTAAACGACAAACAGGGGATGCAGCAATGCATCTTGATAGTTCCAAATTTGCTCCACAAGACGTGTTCATGGCAACCAAAGGAAAAAGCTGCTTCAAGCTCAACAAACTAAAATAACCAAACAAAAGAGAACATAGTCAGAAGCATATCCATATTTTAAATTTGATAGGGTCCTTATTATTGGACCCATTACTTGTGAATTGGGGGTTACAATTCTAGTGAATTTCACATACATATCTATATGCTTCACCTGCTACCAAAAATAATGTAGAAAAGAAATTTACAATAATAATATGCTCTTCAAACAAATAATTTCACAAATCAACACATGGGCTTGCTCTTGCTCCAAACATATGGAAGTCTAAATAAAAGACTTGATACAAGAACTACACTAACTAAGAAAAACGATACCTAATAACACATTAATCAATTTCAAAACTCAACCATGTTAAACAACTAGTAAGAGAAAAACAATAATATAGGATTATAGATGAGAAGGAAAAAGAAGATACGAAGTTTATGAACTATACATCTAGTTATCATATCTCCAACAATGGAAACAGAAATTAGGAACTGTACAAAGACTAGAAGAAATTTTATGCCATGTATGCAGCCACAATATTAGCAACGACATCATTAATGGATATATTTAGCAACCAATACAAAAAAAAAAAAAAGTACTAATTTATTGGCACCCAAATAATCTACAAAATTACAAACTCTGGCACCCAAATAATCTACAAAATTACAAACTCAACTCCCCATTTCATAGCCAAAAGCTCAATAATCTAGCAGTTCATAGCTTAAAGGTTAGAATCAAATCCTAAAGATTGCAAAATAAAACCTAATTCAACATTCTTCTTAATCATATATTATCCTGCAGCAGTACCAAACAACAAGAACACTATGATCAAGCACCAATTAGCCCAACAACGACGTCAACTACTTAATCATCGATTCTAAATACTAATACTAATTCAGCTCCAATTAGACAGATTCATTCATAGGTCAGTAGTAACAACAAAATTTAAAGTTTAGTAAAAAGCACTGCCTTTTAAGCCAAAAAGTAGCAACAGTAAAATAATAACAAAGAGCGACAGATACCGAACTCTGTAAATTACACAAATTAATCAACAACATAGAGATAAACCTTATCCATCTAATCACCAAAAAAATCATATTAATCACCATCACAGCAAAACTACATAAAAGGAGCAGAAAAAAAAAGTTAATACGAAGAAAAAAAAGAAGAAAGTAATCTAAACACCTACTTAGCAGAGCAACAGCGACGTAGAAGCAGCAATGGCGGTAAGGGAGTGAGGGTTTGTAACGTTCTGCCCTAAATCCTTTTGAATTTGCTTAATTATAATATTCACTTATTTCTTTTCGATTTTTTTTTTAAATCATTTCTTTTTGACATTATAACAACTATACCTTTAATATTTGATACTCCATCAGTTTAAAAAAAGGGAAAAATTTTATATGGCAAACGATGTTATGAAATTACATTTCATGGATATAGTTTAAATAATTACATTTTAAGGGTATAGTTTAGTTTGTTATGTGACTCTAAATTTGTATAAAACATTTTTTAAAATTAAATTTATACAAAAATAATTATTTTTCAATAAATAGTAACAATAGCACAAAAGATGCTAACAATAAATTTACATAATCCCATGATTTAAGCAAAACATTCAAAATCAAATATTTCCCCATAAAAAGAATTCTAAAGCTATAGAAAGACAATACCAGTTCAAAATCAAATATTTTTCTAATTTTTTTAGATAAATCTATGAAACACACACAGATATATTTATATATAAATTGATTATATTGTATATACTTGAGAAATTGTATATAATTTTTATATAATATTTGTGTGTAATTGATTTTGTGTTTTAAACTGTATATGACCATCATATATTCTTTTAACTTTTTTTTGGTAATCTTTTTGTATATAATATTTTATTATGTTCCTATTTTTTCTTTTTGTATAATTCTAGAAATTTGTATAATGTACAATAATTTTGGTATATATAATATAGTTATATATGTGCATCTGTGATTTCATGTTTTTTTTTAAAAAAAAAAAAGTATTAATGATTAAACTGATTGTATATAATATTCATTTGTTAACTGTATATATAGTAAGCTTGAAACATGTTTCTATATTTGAGGGTGTAACGCTTATATATACAATATTTTATTATGTTCATATTTTTTTGTATATATCGACGAATTTGTATAACGTGTTATAATATTATACAGTGATTTACAAATTTCTTTATACAAAATTAAATAATTGTATACAAATAGCTATTGCCTCATAAGACTTTGTATATGTTACCTTAATATACAATCCACTATACACCTAACTTTAGTAAGGGTAATCTTTTTGTATATAATATTTTATTGTGTTTCTATTTTTTCTTTTTGTATAATTCTAGAAATTTGTATAATGTACAATAATTTTGGTATATATAATATAGTTATATATGTGTATCTGTGATTTCATGTTTTTTTTTTTTAAAAAAAAAGTATTAATGATATTCATTTGTTAATTATATATATAGTAAGCTTGAAATATGTTTCTATATTTGAGGGTGTAACGCTTATATATACAATATTTTATTATGTTCATAATTTTTTGTATATATCGACGAATTTGTATAATATATTATAATATTATAGAGTGATTTACAAATTTGTTTATACAAAATTAAATAATTGTATACAAATAGCTATTGCCTCATAAGACTTTGTATATGTTACCTTAATATACAACCCACTATACACCTAACTTTAGTAATTGGTATACAACTAATAGAATATACAATTAAGAACTGTTTCATAATACTTTGTATATATTGACTTAATATACAAACTACTATATACATAACTTTGTAATTTGTATATAAATTACACTACCTGATGTTCCCGATATTCTTCAGATTTGTCCAGTTCTGATGAGGCAGATTCAATCTCTTCTGAATCAATGTTTATGACTTCTCTTACTTCCACCTTCAACAATCTTAATGCCGCTAGATTTCCCGTTGTTGACGACTTTATGAATTGCCATTGGGTCATTTTTTTTCATGGATCTCAATTCTTCAATAGATTGTTCAACTTAAACTTGTTTATGTTTTGCCATAGACTCTACATTAACACAGAATCATGAGTTAACCCAATTGAAACGAAGGTGGATTATCAACAACATTGACATGCAATGACATACCTCTCGTAATCCTCATACATGGACAGAAATCATCTATTCTGATTTTGAAAGACTTGTAAATTAATAAGTAATAAAGATTTTTAAAAAAAATGAAAAAAACAAACAATCATACTACATATACAATTGTTTTAGAAGGAATCAAGAAAAAAATATTGAAAGCCATGAGTTTGGCAGTTACCTACGAAAAGTGGAAGAACATCAGAGGGAGAAGGTCAAAATTTTTCCAATGAAAATTCAAATTAGAAGGGAAGAGTAATTTTAGGAAAAGATATGGAATGAGAATAGGAGAGATAAATTTGATTTTAAATAAAATTATACAAAAGTCTTTGGATGACTATTTTTATTCTGTATACAAATAGATAGTGCGTCCCATTAATTATGTCAAAAAAATTAAAACTGTATTTACTGACCGTAAATAAATTAAAATATACCCTTATTAACTAATTACATAGGGATGTTTGCCATCCCATGTAATTTTCCCTAAAAAAAAATATGTCTCCATTTTTTTTAATCTGTTTTAAAAAATAAATAAATTATAACACTTTAACTTTTCACATGACATGTTTAAAACCACAAGATTAAAGGATATTTTGATACATTTGACATAACTTTAATTTAGAACTACAAGATTAAAAAGTCTTCTTTTTTTTCTTAAACTTCGTTTCAATTCAAACTAGATCATCCTTTTTTAAACGGAGAGAGTATTATTTTTTTTTAATTTCAGATTTAATTCTATATATTTATGATTTCAATCTCTTTACAAGTTTTATTTTCTTTACAACTTATAATCCCATACTAATTTCACATGAAACTACCTCAACAATAATTTTTTTAAAAAAATTGAGATTTTTAACGATATTTATTTATTTATTTGTTGATTTTCATCATTTGTTGGGTAAGAAAAAGTATTGATTCTAAATTCTTGGGTTATTTTTTTTTAAGGAGTTATTTCCAATCATTATTTGCGGCGTAATTATATATAACATTTTTTTTTTCATTTTTAATTATGTGTAGCGTAATCATATATAACATTTTTTTTCATTTTTAATTATGTGATTTTGTATTACTTCTTTCATAATGTGTCATAGTTTATTTTAAAAAGCAATTATTTATTTTCAAGTGCAATGAATATAAATAAATTACAAAATACACAATTTTTGTTTCACTTATTTTCATTATTTTCTATTATTTTTATAATTTCTTATTACTTTAATGTATATGAGTTGCATATTAATGTACTGAGTCAGTATTTAATGTATTCGAGCTACATGTTGATATATTAGAGTCAGTATTTAATGTATCCGAACTACATATTATGTATTCGAGCTAGTTTTTAATGTATTCGAACTACATATTAATGTTCTGAGATGGTATTTAATGTATCCAAGCTACTTATTAATGTATCCGAGCTTTTAAGAGATTAGTGTAATTAGAAACTTATTAGAGATAGATTGTAATTTCATATTAAAACTATGAGATTTATGTAATTTACACGACTATATATACCGATTTCGTACTCTTCTTTTTTGGCTCTAAGACAAATTTGTATAAACTAGATACGTGAGTGTGTGTCAGTACAGACCCAATATATATTGCTTATTTTATCATAATTTATATGATACGACAATCTTCAACTCAATACTAAAATTTACATAAAATTCTTACTTGGTGTAAATTATGGTGATTTGAAGTTCCAACTCAACATCAAAAAAATTTACACCATTTTGGTGTGTGAATAGTGTTACACCAAATTTAATGTAACACTATTCATCATACCAATTCATTTTATTGAATATTTTAAAATTATTTTATTATATAAAACTTTTAATTAAACATTATATAAATTGTATGTTTTAATTAAATCTCTGGTATATTTAATTATTTGGTATGTAATATTTTTATAATGTTAATTTTAAATACGAAAATTAGCTTTTTATATAAATTAATTTTTTTTATATATGAGTTCTTAAAATTTATGTTAAATTTCTAGCTCGACATAAAAAAATGAAGCACAAAGAAGTTTATTTTGAACTACGTAATGCATTAATAGAACATTATTTGTGAAACACCTTAGTGATCTTCAAAACTTGATTATTTATGTAGAACTTAATTAAAATAATATTTTCAATTATGTAATGTTTATTTAATTGTATTCAACTATTCATTAATGATTTCACTTTTATTTGTATTATCCATTATTATGTATATGGTATAAAATAACTTTATATTGAACGACTATAAAAAAAAATATGAATTATATATGGTGAATGTTTTAGAAATATTTTTTTTTATATAAAATAAGATAACATAAACGAAATAAGCAATAATAATATAACAATGAAGAGAATTTTTTTTTCTTTTGGTGTAAAATTTGGTGCAACTTTGGATGAAGGTAAGCACGTAACTAAATCAACATATCGACGATTAGTCGTGTGCTTCTAGCCTCTTATACTATAGAAGAATAACTTAACTAGAAATTGAGTATGTTTAGTAAGATAAATTTATGCATTGTTTTTGCTAGAGATTTAATTTTTTTAGTCAATCAACTTTTTAAGCTAAAATAATAATACCATTTTTATCTGTATATTTTCTTTTATTTCATCTTTAGACTCTGTGGCGATTTGTTTTAATTATGCACTTATTAGTTTTGGCAAATTTGTATTTTTTAAAAATGGTGAAGCTCTATTATATGTGTAGCCAAATAATTGATAGACCAAATAGTCAAATAATTTATATTCACTGAACAAATAATTATGTCCAATCCATTTTATGATGGCGGAGACAACGAGACCAAGGGGAAATTGAACTTTCTCTTATATCTTGTATTGAAATGAATTGAATTTATAATACAAGAAAGTTGAAAACTTGAAGTACGTAGTAGTTTATGATATCTTTGTGTTTTATTTTCATATATTTAACGATTGAATTAAAATTTAGACCAAGGTATATTTGAGTATCTTCTTACTAAATATGATAAAACTATCTCATATCTTAGTGCTATTGGGAGACAACATATGTTCAAGATTGTTTTAATAAGTTACGGGACCTAAAGTCAAACTTGGTAGAGAGGTCTTATATTTTTTAAGTTGATATATTTAAAATGAATAATTATAGCAAACTTGGTGTATTTTATAAAGGGCAACTTTCACATATAGCAAACAAAAAATTCATATTTGTATAATATAGCAAACTTTGCATAATTGCGCTCCATAGCAAACATAAAAACTGTATAATTCGCTATACATATACAAGTGTATAATTCGCTGGCCTAAATTGTATAATTCGCTGGCCTATTTCGCTGCAATTGTATAATTTGCTTTGCATATAGTTGAATCGAATTAAAATGTATATATATATTGCATAATTATAAGTGTATTGCAAGAAGATATATGTTTTTCTCGCTTTATACAAAAACAGAAACACAATATATACACTTCTGTTGTATAAAGCTAGAGAAAATTGTATTTCACTGCAATTGTATAATTCACAATTGTATAATTCGTTGGCCTTTTTCTCTGCAATTTTTGAAGTAAAATGTTTGTAAATTGTATAATTAAGTGTATAACACGAAAATATACATTTTTGCATGTGTATATACAATTTTCTCTCGCTTTATACAAAACAGAAACAGAATTATACACTTCTGTGTATAAAGCGAGAGAGGCGAGCGAGAATGGAGAGTGGCGAGCGAGATTCCTGGGAGAGAGACGCTGGCAAATTTTTAGATAATGTTTGCTATGGAGCACAATTAAATCAAACCCTAGCTATTCCATTTAATTTAGGTTATTAGTTTGCTATTTTATACAATTTTCCCTTTTATAAATGATGTGGGAAGAGGTAGGTTATACATATATATTAGACATAATATATAAAAGTGTACTTTAACTTAGCTTCATTTTACGTTTATTGTTTACATCCCTACTCTTTCGAAATAGGGCGAAACGTCGCGGCAACTCGAAAATAATTAATTGTTTCAATTTTGACAAAGTTTTAAAAATAAACGAGTTGTAAAAAGAGTCGCCACCTAATTTTAGGAAAACTAGGAAACCAATTATGATCTACGAAACCAATTTGATTCTAGGTAAGGGGTTTAAATTATTCCGAAGGGAAGGGGTTAGGCACCCTTCGGAATCCACAATTGTGGTTCCCGACGAATTCATTTTTTTTTTGTAAAATTGAGGAAGAAACTAAAATAATGCAAAGATATAATAAACATGCAATATACAAAATAAAACAAAATAATAATCGGCCTAAATTTTGCCTAACGTAAATACTCATAAGATAATGAAATTCAACGAATAATTCGAATTTTTTCGAATAATTTCAAGGAGAAGCACCTCCGTGTACCTGTAAAGACACTTGGTAAAAGAATTAGTGTCAAATAAATATAAATAAAAATGAATAACTCAAATAATAACTTGAGAATAAAAATCCGTCTTATTGACATGGGAGGCCTTGGAAATCGACGGTAATTTCTTCATCGGCCATTTCAACATATATAATATTAATATCTAGAAAACTAATAATATAAGCACATATCACTACACTGTAATTAAATACAAATAAACTACTTAAGCTTTCCAAACAAATAAAATAATAAAAATAACTACAAAAGTAGTCAAACATAAAAGCTAACAGTGAGAAATAGGGAAAAGACAAATTAAAACAATGAGAAATAATTGTGTCCACCGGAGATGTCACTAAGGGGTGCTCATTATTATTATTATTATTATTTTATTTTACCTAAGAAGGATTATAATAAACACATAATAAGCATCTTGAGCATAGATCTAAGAAAGAAAAAAATGGAAATTGATAGAAGATAGCCGACACAATAGCCAACAAATAGAAACAAAGTATGTCATTTATGTTAACAACAAATGGTTCAAACTAAATAATAAACAAAACATACAAAAATATAAATAAAGCATAATAATACTTAACAATTTTAACAACTAAAATATATGGACTTAAGCTAAAAATTTCCGTCTTTTAAAATGGGAAAGGCCTCTAAACCCGACGGATAGATTTTTCATTGGCCACATTTAACAATTTTAGAATATATAAACTTGAATTAAAATTCCGTCTTTTAAAATGGGGAAGCCTCTAAACCCGACGGATAGATTTTTCATCGGCCCTTTCAACAACTAAAACATATATCAATTCACTTAAATTATAAGGTTAATTAACACAATTAAAATATGTAACAAAATTTCTCACTTGGACAATGAAACAAAAGAGCATAAAACATGCTAGAATAAGCATAAATAATATTTAAAGCTAATCCACTAAGGAACACTAATCAAGAGGACCAAAGTTAATGGCAATAATGATTATAATAAACAAATAGAAACCAACAATTAGAAATAAAATAAGATAAAGCAACGTTAAAGTAATAACCAACAATAGCTAAACATATAAATTTCCGTCTTTTAAAATGGGAAAGGCCTCTAAACCCGACGGATAGATTTTTCATTGGCCACTTCAACAATAAAATATTATATTTTCCAAACAAAATTTAACAAAATAGGTAATAAACAAACATAAAAACCAAGGCAATCAAAATCTAACAATCATAATAATTATAAAAGTAAACAAACGTCAATAAAAGAATGATCAGAAAACATTATTAATTATCAAGGTTTCATTCTAACTAACCCGTATTTATATATACAATAAAATAAAACAATTCAATAAAAAAAAACAATATCTAAAACTTAACCTCAACCCAAATGAGCAAACATAAACATAATAATAATAATAATAATAACCAAAACAACCAACAGTAACCAAACTAGTAATGCTACTACTACTAATAACGTAATAAACGTAATAATAATAATAATAATAATAATAATAATAATAATAATAATAATAATAATAATAATAATAATAAATAGAGTAAATTAAAATAAAGGGGAATCAATGTAGTTACCATTTGAGAGATGCTGCCACTATGTTGGTTTTCATTTCCGTTGAGGCTGTTGTTGTTCGAGCTTCGTGCTCCTTCGTCGGAAATGATGTTTTCTTGTTGCTTTTGAGTTGCTGATTTATTAATTGAATGAATACCTGTAAAAGATGGAGTAAAAATCGTGAAAGGGGAAAGGGAAAAGGGATCTGGCCATCGGAGCTTCGAGCTCCGCCGGAAGTGGCAAATTTGGTTGGCTGTTGAGATCGTTTTGGTGTTGCTGTCCTCGCTGCTGTTGCTCGCCGGAGGTGCTGTTGTTGCTCGCCGGAATACCTGCAAAGAAAAATGAAAATCGAAGGGGCAAGGGGAAGAAGGGAGAAAGGAGAGAAGGAGGCGACGGGAGGGGGAGAAGGGAAGAAGATGAGAGGCGGCTGTTTGCCGGATGGAGCTGCTGCCAAGTGAGTTTTGATGTACACTCCCTCTGTTTGTAGCTGTTGCCGGAGAAGCAGCTGCCAGCTACGCTTCGCTGGTCCGAACGAGGAGAAAAAGGAGACAGAGAAGATAGAGGTAGGGAAGGTGAAGGAGAGGGAAGAGGGAGGAGAAGAGGAGTCGAAGAGAGGAAAGAGGGGTCTCCGGAGAAGAGAAAGAGGTGGGGAAGGGGATCGGCTGGGAGCAGAAGAGAGACGAGAGAATGAGGGGAGAAGAGGGAGGCGGCTGGAGATGGAGAGGGGAGTAGGGTTTTCTCTTCCTCCTCACTCTCAAAAATTAATTCCCTCCCTTTTTGACCTAAATAAAGACTCAAAAATGGGCTTAAATGACGGTCTTAGCATTGTGGCTCAAAATTACGAAATTTTAAAAATGTTAGGCCAAAATTGGGTGTCAACAGCTGTCCCTTTCGTTGTGTATGATTGATGAAAGAAATCGTGGACAACGAAAATTGACAAACCCAATTTTTACCACACATATGACCTTCGTAGAGAAATACGGTTGCATGTTGTGGAAGTCAATTCGAGACCTGTCTCCAAAAGGTTCTATGATGTGTTGCCTCCTTGTTAAAGTAGTTTGCACCTGTTTTTTTTTTTTTTTTTTTTGAAGAAATTTATCCTTTTGAATGCTCTTGACAACGACAGAGATAAAACTCGTCAGCTTAAAAACGCAATTTAAATGGGAGACAGTGTCTTTCACCGTGTCGACACTTAATTTCTCTCCTCGACATTTAACGTCAGTTGACGTTGAGGGATGAATATTTCCTTTGAGATACACGATTCCTTTTCTGGCAGTGCATGATTGCTTGCAAGGCATGAATATCTTCCCGCGATGCGCAAATTTACGGGGGATGGAATCTTCTCGCGATGCATGATTTTTTTATTTTTTTTTGAGAGGCATGAAATCCTCTCGCAATGCATGAATATTAATTTGCGATGCATTAATATTGACTCTCGATGCATGAATATTAACTATCGATGCATGAATATTAACTCGCGATGCATGAATTGACTAGTGATGCATGAATTTTCTGCGAGGTATGAAATCTTCTCGCGATGCATGAATTTTCTGCGAGGTATGAAATCTTCTCGCGATGCAGGAATATTGACTCGCAATGCATGAATATTAACTCTCGATGCATGAATATGAAATCGCAATGCATGAATATTAACTCTCGATGCATGAATATGAAATCGCAATGCATGAATTTTCTGCGATGCATGGAATTGACTCTCGATGCATGAATTTTCTACGATGCATGGAATTGACTCTCGATGCATGAATTTTCTACGAGGTATGAAATCTTCTCGCGATGCATGAATTTTCTGCGAGGTATGAAATCTTCTCGCGATGCAGGAATATTCTGCGAGGTATGGAATCTTCTCGCGATGCATGAATTATCTGCGAGGTATGAAATCTTCTCGCGATGCAGGAATATTGACTCGCAATGCATGAATATTAACTCTCGATGCATGAATATTGACTCGCGATGCATGAATATTAACTCTCGATGCATGAATATTGACTCGCGATGCATGAATATGAACTCACAATGCATGAATTTTTTTGCGAGGTATGAAATCTTCTCGCGATGCATGAATTATCTGCGAGGTATGAAATCTTCTCGCGATGCAGGAATATTGACTCGCAATGCATGAATATTAACTCTCGATGCATGAATATTGACTCGCGATGCATGAATATTAACTCTCGATGCATGAATATTGACTCGCGATGCATGAATATTGACTCTCGATGCATGATTTTTCGATGCATGATTTTCAACGAGGCCTGGATGGCTCGATAATGTTCCAACTGTAACGAGGTGGATGGCTCGATAATGTTCCTGTTTTGACTTGTTAAAGAAGTCCAACTTCAAATGAATTTTTGAGACCCTCTCAAAAATTCTGTCCCAGTTTCCAGTATGAAGAGAAAGGGAAATCTTACTGGGAATATGACCGAGCCGTTGTGGCGCCTACGTATCCCGTTGGAGCAGGAATCAGGTCAAATGTAGTTCCCCTTGTGGATGATGAGTGCTGCAAAGAATCTGAAAGATTATCAGTAGAAAATGCACAATATGAACATGATGGAATATGCCAATAGTATCTTTTGCTATGTTCAAAGCCTAAAGACAAGACATATCACATTTTGGGATGGACAATTCAATGAAGTAAAATAGGCATCTCACATATATAAGATTAACTTAACAACACCTTTTATAATGAACGACTCAAAAGACCATTTTTTTTTCAAAAAAATAATAATACGATGAGATAGTCAAATCTTCACCAAGATTGGTACCAACAGTTAAGATTGCAGGTAAATCTTTTTTTTTTTTTTTTTAAGATTGAATTAAGGTAATTCCTACAGCTTCAAGTGGTACCTCAAATATACTTAAGGATTAACAAGATCCGTTCATCTTGTTTCAAACAAAGATTTTGATTGTATCAATCCTTATGTTTCAAGTGCCCTCACGAAAAAGACTAGTCCTATTTCACACATATTTGAAACATTTGATTATAGGACATTTTTCAAAGTGAACTCACACTCACAAGAATGTTCAATGTACACAACTGTGATACCATATGCTTGACCCTTATGTAAATCTCCACTAATGTGAGAACATTTGGAATGAGATCATGTAGGGCTTGTAATTGGCTTGTAACGTAGGCTTAGGGATGGGTAGGATATTTATTTGAGATAAAAGTGACTGAATTCCGCCTTGAGTGTCACAAAGAATTTGTGCTCTTAATGATTGGTACGCCTTTGGCGTTAGATCCTCTTCATTGTTCTCCCACCTTTCATCTTCTTTTGAATTTTCATTTTTAACGTTTTTTTTTCTCTTTTTTTTTCATTTCTCATTTTTGAGCTTTTTTCTTCTTTTTTTTTTCTTTTGAGTCCTTATTCGTTGAAACTTTTCTTTATCCACTTCTTTATTATAATAATTTTTCCTTTTTTTTTTTTTTTGGAATATTTTCCTTCCCTCCTTTCACTGACCCTGAAAGGGTATTCTTTAACTTTCTTTATTTCTTCCACTTTCTTTCTTCCTTTCTCTCTTTTCTCTAGAAGTCTTTACTTCCTTGATTTTGGGAGACTCAATATCTTTGCTTTTGAAAATTTCAAACAGGAATCTCCTCTTATAATTCACACATCCTTTGTGCACTCAAGAAGGTTGGGCCAAGAGAGGATAGTGCTCGTAAGCACTCAAAAGGGTAGTGGTTAAAATGTGGTTGTCCAAATGAAGGTTTCAGGCTCAAAATGGGAAAACTAGGGATTAATGTAATTTGGTAGGCTTTGAAAGGCACAATCGAGTCAAAAAAGGCCTACAATCCTTTCTCAAACCAAACATTACTCATGATTTCGCCTCGAAAAACATTCAGGTCAAGTTCTAGATCAACAGTGTAACACAATTGAACTTTGATCAAAATCTCACCACACAATGCACATGAAACATTAGGTTAATTTTATTCTTATCTTGATTGAATGCAAGAGAATTTTCAAGCATCACAAAAGTACAAATAAGAGGTACCACGAGAACCTATGGTTTACCACAAAGTCAGTCTTTTTAATCATATCGAATATATTTACATGCTCTTAACCATATAGGTCCCGACCGAGTTAAAGACATGACTCTAACAGTATGTACAATTTTTTTTTTTTTTGAAAAATGATTATACCGAACCCAAGAAGGGTTGCCTACGTATCTCACCGAAATGAGAATCAGGTACGCGTAGTTCGACCGGATAAGGCATATAAGAATTTAAAGATATAGACAACTCAAAGAAACTCCTAGGTCTAGCGCCACTAAAATTCGTAGTCATGAAGTTTTTTTTTTTTTTTTTCACCAATATATTTTATAGTCTCTTTATCGTCAATATTTATACTGCCTGTTGAATGTACCTACGAATTTTGTACAGTAATGATTTGTTGTACTCTTTTCGGATGTTTTCTTGGATTTTTGTCTCCTTCCAATTTTCACGAGATCCAGACATTGTTATGACCATCCCCGACTGATGTCGGGGACGGTATCCCTACAAAAATATGAAAAATATGTGAGAGCAAGACCATCATGCCAAATAATAATAAAAATAAGTGGGTGTCATCTTATAATTAAATACTCCCCTGATTTATCGTTTTCACTTGATATTAACGTCTTGTGAAATACAAGGATTTGAATTGCTCTAATCCTCTTGTCTCTTGCGACTTCGAACAAATAATGATTTCTGAATTCAAACATAAATAAATTTTCGCTGTGAAGAACAACTCAATGTAAAAGTGTTAGTTCCTGTACATAATGGATAATACAAAATATTACACAAAAAATGAATTAAACACATAAACACTGTTTTAATTAAAGACAAACTGAAACATATCACATAGCATACAAACAATTATTGCGCGTCCTATACAAATATGTGACCCTTTTATGCCTAGGGTAGGCCTATCGATTCGAAGGATGTATACGTCATTTGAAATGTTTCATTGCCCCAAAGCTCAAATTTATACAAATTTCATGAATAAAACTTAATGGAAATACATAATAGGGGAAATGTATACAAAATAATCAGTCTCACGCAGAGGCACGACCCTAAACTATGCCTCCACGAAAAATCCTTCTTCTTTCTTGGCTTTTTGTAATCTTCGGATGTCAACATCTTCGACTAGGCTAGTAGCTTGTGAAGCTCTTTCTTTGACTTATATAAACTATAATCTAACCCTTACCCTATGAGACAATGATTTTCTCAAACAACGTATACATCCTTCAAATATAACCACATAAGTATGAACGTCCATTTAGGCCGTGGGCCATTATGGACTCAAGGTGGTCTTTCTAATGGACTCAACACGCCTTGGGTGTAGGGTCATCTTAGGCCGATGCTTAAATTCGGATTTGGTTTGCTCTATCCTAGGATGACTAGAATTGGTTTAGAAGTGACGGTTATCCGAGTCGGACAGACAACGGGGTGAAGCTAATAAACGACGTTGGATGACCGCAAGCCAACTATTCGTTTATTACTTCCAAAGATTAGACTTGTGTGTTTTTCTGAAAGAAGTCGTGGTAAGCCACGTAACTTCCTTTGTCCTAATGCAAATTATTTGTCATTTGACGGAATTATGTCATGAAATACAATGATAATATACACAAAATAAAATAAATAATGATTAAATACAATATACAAATAATCATCGAAATATAAAATACAAGGTATAATAAGACAAAAATTTCCTCAATTTTTTTTTTTTTTAAAAAAACAAATTCATATTGGTTAAAACCTCTAAACTCCCCAGCGGAGTCGCCATTCTGTTTACATCCCTACTCTTTCGAAATAGGGCGAAACGTCAGGGCAACTCGAAAATAATTAATTGTTTCAATTTTGACAAAGTTTTAAAAATAAACGAGTTGTAAAAAGAGTCGCCACCTAATTTTAGGAAAACTAGGAAACCAATTATGATCTACGAAACCAATTTGATTCTAGGTAAGGGGTTTAAATTATTCCGAAGGGAAGGGGTTAGGCACCCTTCGGAATCCACAATTGTGGTTCCCGACGAATTCATTTTTTTTTTGTAAAATTGAGGAAGAAACTAAAATAATGCAAAGATATAATAAACATGCAATATACAAAATAAAATAAAATAATAATCGGCCTAAATTTTGCCTAACGTAAATACTCATAAGATAATGAAATTCAACGAATAATTCGAATTTTTTCGAATAATTTCAAGGAGAAGCACCTCCGTGTACCTGTAAAGACACTTGGTAAAAGAATTAGTGTCAAATAAATATAAATAAAAATGAATAACTCAAATAATAACTTGAGAATAAAAATCCGTCTTATTGACATGGGAGGCCTTGGAAATCGACGGTAATTTCTTCATCGGCCATTTCAACATATATAATATTAATATCTAGAAAACTAATAATATAAGCACATATCACTACACTGTAATTAAATACAAATAAACTACTTAAGCTTTCCAAACAAATAAAATAATAAAAATAACTACAAAAGTAGTCAAACATAAAAGCTAACAGTGAGAAATAGGGAAAAGACAAATTAAAACAATGAGAAATAATTGTGTCCACCGGAGATGTCACTAAGGGGTGCTCATTATTATTATTATTATTATTTTATTTTACCAAAGAAGGATTATAATAAACACATAATAAGCATCTTGAGCATAGATCTAAGAAAGAAAAAAAATGGAAATTGATAGAAGATAGCCGACACAATAGCCAACAAATAGAAACAAAGTATGTCATTTATGTTAACAACAAATGGTTCAAACTAAATAATAAACAAAACATACAAAAATATAAATAAAGCATAATAATACTTAACAATTTTAACAACTAAAATATATGGACTTAAGCTAAAAATTTCCGTCTTTTAAAATGGGAAAGGCCTCTAAACCCGACGGATAGATTTTTCATTGGCCACATTTAACAATTTTAGAATATATAAACTTGAATTAAAATTCCGTCTTTTAAAATGGGGAGGCCTCTAAACCCGACGGATAGATTTTTCATCGGCCCTTTCAACAACTAAAACATATATCAATTCACTTAAATTATAAGGTTAATTAACACAATTAAAATATGTAACAAAATTTCTCACTTGGACAATGAAACAAAAGAGCATAAAACATGCTAGAATAAGCATAAATAATATTTAAAGCTAATCCACTAAGGAACACTAATCAAGAGGACCAAAGTTAATGGCAATAATGATTATAATAAACAAATAGAAACCAACAATTAGAAATAAAATAAGATAAAGCAACGTTAAAGTAATAACCAACAATAGCTAAACATATAAATTTCCGTCTTTTAAAATGGGAAAGGCCTCTAAACCCGACGGATAGATTTTTCATTGGCCACTTCAACAATAAAATATTATATTTTCCAAACAAAATTTAACAAAATAGGTAATAAACAAACATAAAAACCAAGGCAATCAAAATCTAACAATCATAATAATTATAAAAGTAAACAAACGTCAATAAAAGAATGATCAGAAAACATTATTAATTATCAAGGTTTCATTCTAACTAACCCGTATTTATATATACAATAAAATAAAACAATTCAATAAAAAAAAAACAATATCTAAAACTTAACCTCAACCCAAATGAGCAAACATAAACATAATAATAATAATAATAATAATAATAATAATAATAATAACCAAAACAACCAACAGTAACCAAATTAGTAATGCTACTACTACTAATAACGTAATAAACATAATAATAATAATAATAATAATAATAATAATAAATAGAGTAAATTAAAATAAAGGGGAATCAATGTAGTTACCATTTGAGAGATGCTGCCACTATGTTGGTTTTCATTTCCGTTGAGGCTGTTGTTGTTCGAGCTTCGTACTCCTTCGTCGGAAATGATGTTTTCTTGTTGCTTTTGAGTTGCTGATTTATTAATTGAATGAATACCTGTAAAAGATGGAGTAAAAATCGTGAAAGGGGAAAGGGAAAAGGGATCTGGCCATCGGAGCTTCGAGCTCCGCCAGAAGTGGCAAATTTGGTTGGCTGTTGAGATCGTTTTGGTGTTGCTGTCCTCGCTGCTGTTGCTCGCCGGAGGTGCTGTTGTTGCTCGCCGGAGTACCTGCAAAGAAAAATGAAAATCGAAGGGGCAAGGGGAAGAAGGGAGAAAGGAGAGAAGGAGGCGACGGGAGGGGGAGAAGGGAAGAAGATGAGAGGCGGCTGTTTGCCGGATGGAGCTGCTGCCAAGTGAGTTTTGATGTACACTCCCTCTGTTTGTAGCTGTTGCCGGAGAAGCAGCTGCCAGCTACGCTTCGCTGGTCCGAACGAGGAGAAAAAGGAGACAGAGAAGATAGAGGTAGGGAAGGTGAAGGAGAGGGAAGAGGGAGGAGAAGAGGAGTCGAAGAGAGGAAAGAGGGGTCGCCGGAGAAGAGAAAGAGGTGGGGAAGGGGATCGGCTGGGAGCAGAAGAGAGACGAGAGAATGAGGGGAGAAGAGGGAGGCGGCTGGAGATGGAGAGGGGAGTAGGGTTTTCTCTTCCTCCTCACTCTCAAAAATTAATTCCCTCCCTTTTTGACCTAAATAAAGACTCAAAAATGGGCTTAAATGACGGTCTTAGCATTGTGGCTCAAAATTACGAAATTTTAAAAATGTTAGGCCAAAATTGGGTGTCAACATTTATAACTCCCAACTTTGGATATTCACAAGTAGACACTTAAACTTGTATAAGTTGAACAAGTGAACACATGAGTCCTACATGACACAATACTCGTAGGACAAAAAATGCCATGTAGGATATTTGTGTCTATTCAATTTTATAAAAGTTCAAGTGTTTTCTTGCATACTAAAAATTAAAAGATATAAATATAATGTAAAGTCAAATTAAATAACATATTTATGTATTATGCCTATATATCATCCTAAGAAATCCTAAGAAATGTAGTATGTATTCACCAAAAGAAAAAAGGATTTGATGAAACACCATATTGGACGGCTGGAAATAGAAACATAAAAAGGACCTATTATGAGCATTTCCTAGTCTCTAATACAAAATGCAATGATCTCAATTATTGAAATTCATACTAAAGAAAATATTAAATATGAAGGTTTTAATGGTCTTTATAAAATTAAGAAGACTTAGTCCTATAATCAAATCTGAAATTTCTAGAAATTAAGGGCAAAAAGATTTGGGAAAATCGTATATAATGACAAACTAATAAATTAAATTAAATGTTATAATTATATTTTAATTTGATTGTACCCTGTAGCAAATTGTTTGCCAGACACCTCTCTCCCTCAAGCTCTCGCTCGCCACTCTCCCTCTCTCGCTCCATCTCTCGCTCGCTTCCTCTCACTTTTATACAAACACAAGCGTACAAAATGTGTTTTTATTTGTAAAAAGCGAGAAAATTTTTTTTGTGTGTGTGTGTGTATATATATATATATATTCGTTCCCCTCTCCCAGATCTCGCTCGCCACCCTCGTCTCTATCGCTTATACAAACAGAAACAAAATGTATAAATTGTGTTTCTGTTTGTATCAAGTGAGAGAAAATTGTAAATACACTTGCAAGTACATATATTTTCGTCATATACGCTTATAATTATACAATACAAATATTTCTCTGCCCAATTTCCTTTTGTCTTTCTCTCTTTCTTGTTTTATACATTTACAAATTATACAATTGATTCGTATACAACTGCTTTTTCTTGTATATGTATTGCAAATTATGCAATTGGTTTCTTTGTATATGTATAGCGAATTATACATATTTATGTTTGTTATGGAGCGCAATTATGCAAACTTTGCTATAACATACAAATATAAATTTTGTTTGCTATATGTGAAAATTTCTTAAAAGATTTTTACTACCTCATCGCACATCCCTAATACGAAGAATTTTTTTATTATGTGTCTCACACAACTAACATCAATTATCATATAAACCTTTTGTCTTTTCCATTATACCAAAATAATAATGTATTATGCTCATTTTATGGGTATTGTGCCCCTACCTACTTGTTAGTGCAAGTTTTGTAATAGTTAAAATCTAAGAACTCTTTGACAATGTCCTAATACTATCAAATAAGTTGATACATGGAGAATTTAACAAAGAACATTTTATTTGGTTGTTATGTTGCTAAGTTTTTCAAGAATCAAAAAACTCCAAATATATGCTATCTAGTTAGATTGATTGAGACAGGAAAATGAATATGGTCTTGTTGATGCTTTTGGAAATTATTTAATGGAACAAAATAAAAGGTCTACATTTATCAAAAGCAAGTGGAATCAAATTATATAGGTAAGAAATTAAAGTCACGTCACCAACAATTCGATACTAATTGGATAATGTTATTTAATTGCTTAAAATTCTATAAATCCTATTCTCTTTTATCGTCCAATAATAGTTGTCAACTATATTAGAGGAAAGACTCAAAATAGTCCCTCATCTTTGGGTTAAAGCTCAAAGTGATCCTTGAGTTTTCACATGGAGCACTAACAGTCTCCATGTTTGCAATATTGGTGCACTTTTGGTTCTCCCCTAAAATTTTGTCTATTTTTCAATATTAATTTTGTCCAAAATTTTATATGAGGAATGTCCAATCATATTTTTTATATATTTAATAGAAATAATAATTCTATCTAAGAGAAGGTGTTAAGAAAAACACTTTATTCTGTTCATTAGTATTGTTACTGTAGCTAAACTAAGAAAATCTTATCATATGACACTTTGCAGGAAAATAAAAAACTGCATTATTGCAAGTGAAATTATCGTGATGAACCTCTCAAATTTACTTGCAATACAATTTCTACTAAACAAAATAAAATGTTTTTCTTCTCACATTCTTTCATATGGAGTTGTTATTTCTAATAAATATATAAAATGACGATTGAACATCCCATACATAGGTTATGAATAAAATCAATGCTAAAAAATAGGTAAAATTTTGGAGGACCAAAAATACACCAATATTACAAACATGAGGGACTATTAGTGCTCCATATGAAAATGCAAGGATCACTTTGAGTCTTACTAAAAAAAAGAGGGAGTATTTTAATTCTTTCCTCACTATATTAAACATAGTTGTCCAATAATAATTATCCTATTTAGAAAATCAAGAGCTAATTTATCTTTTACGTCCATTTGAACTTGCTATAAAATAATATTTATCATCTAACACATTTCTCAAATCATTAAATTTAACAAAATCAAAGGATAATTCAATAATATTACCCTTATTATTTATTATTTCTTAATAGGTTTGTCAAATCAATAGTGGACAATTATTGTTGAATAGAAAAAATATACTGAAAAATCTCATGCTAATTTCATTTAATTTTGAATTAACTATGAATTATAAGAAACTTCAATTAGTTAATTAACAGTGTTTTAACAACTGATAAGTTAGAATCCATATATCGACAAATATCATAGCTAATTTCATGTTTTTAAAAGTAATCAACGTAATTTAATTTAGAGTATATAATTCGAGAAAAAAATATGTATAAATACACAACTTAATATATTATAATTTTTAAAAATTTCCATCATTTTGATAAATTATAAAAATTTCCTCTCAGATACGTTCCTATCCCTTTTCAAATATATTCTTAATCTCTCTCGGATACATTCATCCCCTCTTAGATACATTAATCTCATTGATTAATGTATAATTACAATATCAACAACCAAGGAGTGTATTTAAAAGCGATGACAAAATTAAAAATTTTATAATTAAGAAAATATTAAAAAAATAAGTATAATTAACCCCAAATATAGGAGATTTTTCTCTAGGAGGACCCACCAAACGAATGTCAAACATTGTGTGGGGTGGCTGATCAATTCTACTCATTTTGGCAGCAAGCCCACGCCTTTCTCCTCTGAATAAAAAAAGAATTTGTATACATTAATAAATTACTAAAATACAAATTCTCATTTAATTGTCAACGTGTTTGGCACACAATCACCAATTTTATCCCTTTTTTTCTCCTATAAAACCCCTCATTCTATGCTTCCTATTTCATCAAAACTGAAACAAGAAGTGATTAAACTTTCTTTTACAACAAATAAATTTCTTATTTCCCAAAACAAATTAAGTGAACATGTCTTGCTGTGGTGGAAGCTGTGGCTGTGGATCTGGCTGCAAGTGCGGCAACGGCTGTGGAGGGTAACATTCATTTGATTTCCTACTTATCAATTACGTATTAACTCACTTGGTTACACGTATCTACAATCTTATCAAAAATATTTACCCCTTGATTACTCGTATCCACAATCTTATCAAAAATATTTACCACTTGCTTAATACCTTTTATATGAATTTAGAGGTTTAGGGAGAGAAGGATCCAAAATACTTTTAAATTTGGGGTAAATTATTAGTTTCGTCTTGAACTATTACAGACTTAAAAACACTCCTCTACTTGACTAACTACATTTTGATACGCTCCCGATTTGTCACATTGACGTAGTCTCAAATTCTTGTAAGATCATGGAATTCTTAATAAAAACTGAGAGAAGAATTGAAAATATCCCTAAAATTACGAGTATTTAGGAGTGTATTTTACTAATGTTGCAAGATCGAGAGCGTATTTAAATTAAATTAGTCAAGTTAAGGGGTGCTTTTAAGTTCAGTTGGTCAAGTAAGAATATCTTTAAGACTGTCAAATTCAAACATGAACTAATAATTCACGCAATATTTTTAGAGGTATTTTAAATAATTCTTTCCCAACCCATATGCACCAGAAAAGAGTAGGCCTAACTAGAAACAATTTTTTTTCCACCTCGAATTAGTAGTAAATTGGTGCTGCAAAACATAATTTTTCTACTCAATTTTATCAAACATCGTGAAAAACAGATTCTCTCATCTTAATTTTTCTGTACGAAAGCATTACTATTTTTTTTTCCTACTCTATTCGATCAAAAAGTCAATGAATATAACCGCTAAATATTTTTCGATTTATATTATTGTAGATGTGGAATGTACCCAGACATGGAGAAGTCTGCTACGTTTAGCATCGTTCAAGGTGTTGCACCCGTCAACAAGTAGGTCTATTATTTTTGTTACTATATAGTTATAAAATTGGGATTAATGATTAACTTATAATATAATTTCGTAGCTATGGAAGGGTTGAGGAGAAGGCAGCTGGAGAAGGATGCAAATGTGGATCAAACTGCACTTGTGACCCTTGCAATTGCTAAATTACTAATTTTAATTCAAGTGTGTTATGTTATAAAAGCTTAATTCTGCATTAATAAAGTACAATCATGGAACTGATCCTATGATGATCCATTCTTATGTTTGTGCCTTTCTTCTATGTTTGTTTGAACTGATATATTTCTATAGTGTGATTTGAATTTGGGGTGTAACACAGAAATATATATATACACAAATCATATAACTTACTTAATTAAACATGATGCCTTTGCACTGTGCTTAACAATTAAGTCACACAATATTAGTAGGTCATTGTATAGTTTACACAACCAACCCTTCAAGAGATCCAACATCCTCATCAAAAGATAATAAATTATTTACCTAACAGTAACAAAATTATAAGAAAGTTGACAACTTATATCTTGACTTGTTCAACTGAAAAGATACCTGATATATATTGTTTTAACCAATATATCAATCAGATATACATTTTTATTGACAATTTACCCATGATTTGTTCGGTATGAAGTGAATGCAGTACTCCTTCAATTATACATTCAAAAAGGAATGATGCTTTGTTTATTTACGGTAACTTATTATATGAATATTTCCCTTTCATCTACCATTAATGAACTCTTACTCCTTCATAATTAAGAGTTAATCGCTTCATTCACCCACAAATAAATTCATCAATCTAATTGTTTTGAATGTAGCAAAACTCTAAGCCATCAAATCTAACATTAAAATAAAACTTACGAGCCAGTGCTTCGGTGAAAACACTCCTAAATCACCAATTGATGTCATCAGAGACTCAGAGTATACTCTGATAGTATCAAGAAGGAAGAGATAATGCTTCGATGAAAACACTACTAAATTACTACTTGATATCATCAAAGTATATATATATATATATATATATATATATATATATATACTATGAAAAAAATAGTGTTTCAATGAAAAACTATTCAATTACTCTTTGATAAACAAGCAGCGTTTCAGTGAAAACAATACTCATTTTACTCCTTTGACTTATATGTTATACTTGATACCACAATAGTATAAATACTATGATGATATGAAAGACGATCAATAAAAGTACGCTAACAAAGCAACAAAACCAAAAATTGAGAATAGAAATGCTAACTTATTGCATGATTTATCCTTCTCTCATTGTATTTATTGTGGGATTTCGATCTTCGCAAACAAATACTACAATTTTTGGTATTTATTGAATGCAGCAAAGAGTAAATTAGAGCCACAATTAATTTGGATCTACTCCCAAGAATTCTAAACAAAAATAGTTGTATATCACAAAGTTAAATAAAAAAAGGGAAAATTATAGATCATAACAAATTATTAATTTAAATTAAATGCTATTTAACTTATAAATACTCCCACATCGACTACAGAAGACGAAGCAAGCATGTGCAACCATTTAAAAGGGCTCCTTCGCTGTTGTTTAAACTCACGCAGCCACGCAATTAGCACATAGCGAACTATTCTTTCGCCTTTTACTAAAGAATACCGTGTGCGCGTTGCAAATAGTGGCATACGCCAATTTTTGAAGGGTATCTCTTTGCTGAGATTCCCAACAATTCTAGTTGAAACTCGTGTGCTTAGCTCCTAATCACATACTATTAAGCATATAAGAAATTTAAATATGATTGATAATTGTAAGTGTAGCATTTCTCTTCTGAAGCTCTTTAGTGGTCAAACACTAGGAAATTTATTTTGATATGGTAATGGTGAGATTAGATCCCAACAAACTTGTTATAGAAAATATATTTTTATTAATTAATTATATTCTCTTCTCAACAACATTTAATTTATAATGGAATAATATAATCTCATAAATAGTATAATATTTGTAACAGATAAATTATTATAAGCAAACTTTATTCTAGGGATGGGAGGTTGCAATACTTGATCAAATGTCTAATCAACACGTTTCAAGATGCTCTTATCTTGCAGAATGTTTTAAAAAATACTATGGAGCTCAAATATCTTATATAACTGTATAAGGACAATGATGCAATTATATACAATTACATATCAATTCTCAAATATTATTGTTCACTTTAAAAACAAAACAAACTTATTTTTCAAAATAAAACATGATCTTACATTCACTTACTTTGTAATTATGATATTTATTTTTATGCTTAGAAATTGATTGAGGTAGCAATATTCATGTTTATCATCTCAAATCTAAACATTCTAACAATCACATATTCTCAACAACAGATTCGATATTCATCAATTATAACCTCCACGACTACAACCTACTTGAAACCAATCCAATCTAACAGTTTATAATTCATTTAAGACATAACTCAACAACAACACTCTAACCATTACATATTCTCAACAACAACCTCAATATTCATCAATCAAAGTTTCATAGAAAGGCATTCACAAGATCACCAGAACATAATATCAAGTTCACTAATGATAAATATGTGCAATGCAATGTCAAATATAATGATGCATGTCTGACCCTGTGATACACACTCACTGTCTCTCAGTCCGAGATTTATAGGGGACCTATTTGTCCATGCATCCATCATGACGTGCGATACGACCCTCGATAATAGTAACCATCGCGGTGCGCGATACGTCCCTCGAAATATAATATCCATCGGAGCGCGCGATACGTCCCTCAAAATGGAACATTCTCTTATCACATAACACTTATTACCACCATGTCTCAAAACCAATGCAAATAACATGCTCAAACAAATAATGATGAGATAACCATTTTTATACAAGGCACAATTCACAACAATGCAACTGTAATACAACATCAACAAATTAGCAATAAACCTTCAATTCATTCTCAAACATCAAACAAGGAAATACACAAATTTCATACGCTTAACAAGGGTTGAGAGATCCACTTGCCTTGGCGAATTGAATAATCAATCTGGAACTTGAGCCTTCCCTTTTTGTTGAGCTTCCGAATCGACGCAATCTATTCAAGTATATATTGTTATATTAACCTGTATTTATAAGGTTAACCAATAAACAGAAACAGAAATAAGATGAAGCAGAAAATACATAAAATACAAGAAGTAATCCGAGTCCACAGAAACTATGTGTGCCCTTAAGAAATTTAATCCCCTCACTGTACCCAAGGTTATGGATCAATTTCTCCCAAGATAAAACGGATTAAACCTGTTAAAGAAATAGCGGTACCTCAAATTTCTTTAAGTTCAGCGAACTTCAGAGCAGCAACAAGTCATACAGACTCAGTTGATCGACACTTTGATTTATTTGAGAGAAAAATATATGCAAAGAAGGAAAAATTCAGTGTTTGAAAAATCAAAAATTGACTTCCTTTTATAGCCATTTTCAGCAAGAAACATGTCTGTTCAGAGCAGAAAGTTGTCTTTTGAAAAAAATAATAACTTTTTGAAAAAATGTGTCTGTTAGCAAAATAAGGACTTTTCAAAAAGAGTAACAACTTTTCGGAATGTTACCGTTACCCGCAAATTTATAAGAGATAATATTAACATGATTTATTTGATTTAACAAAAACTGATTAAATAAATTTTGTCCAAAAAATTTATCAATCCGAAGCCAAGCAACGACAACAACACGAGGGGGCATCTTCTTCTTAGCTCTTTAAGAAGTAAGGGAAGTGTTTCCTTATATAAGGACAACAATTTCCCTTTCTTTTGCCGATATGGGAGAAATGACTTTTCATTTGCACTTTGCAAATGACATTTCATTTTCCCTCCAAATTAGTTCCCTCATTTTTTCATATTCTCTCTTTTCTTTTCCCATTCACACTTGCTAAACCCAACATATATTCACAATAAGATTTCGGAACTAACATCACCCACATTATTATCAAGCTAAGTTTGTAATTTTTGATGCCAATTGACATTTCAACTATCATATTTTCCAAATTCCACGTCTAAAATTAAATTCCAATCTTTTTATCATCATAATTCAAAAGGTACTCACAAAATATCAAACACCTAATATTTAAATATGTATATCCATTTATCAAAACTTGAATCATAATAAAATAAAATTGATATAAGTCATATGCGGCCCCTTAAAGTTGTCCTCATAATTCACTTAGACACCTCAACTAGGATCAGTACCTATTGAACACTTTTATTTATTCAAAACTTGTTCCTATTAGACATTTTTCGACAATAAGTAAAAAAATTAAAGTGTGTTTAATGCACTTGCTGTGATGTGGCAAAGTGACTAATTAAAAGACAACATGTGGCGATAGGCCCAACAATTATAGAAAAATAAATTTATGTCAAAAAGAATAAAAATTATTTCAAATAAATTTTCCATCTATTTTTTGTATAAAATAAAATAAATAAGAAGCCCAACCCTACCCCATCCCCTTTCTTCTCATCTTCTTCCTAGCAAGATTTCTTTCTCAAAGGACAAATTCAATTTCTTTGTTAATTGAATACATCATTAATTTTATTCTTAATACGTGAGAGATATTCAAAGAGACTGATATAAGAGTGATAAAGAAAGACACTCAGTCAATCTTGAGATCAATAAAAAAGAGAAATTGAGAGGAGCTAAATTAATTTTATTGAATCAATTTGATATTATGTTTGATAATTTTAATGGGTTTACATTTTAATTTAAATGGTAATATTTATTCGAAGATAACCGAAATGGAGGTCATCGACTAATTTTTTTCAATCCAATGTTCTTTCTTCTTTCTTTCCTGCAAATTTAATTAGCATGTTCATTTTTTATTTTTTAATAAATATCGAAAAGAAATAAAATAGAAAAAAGTAAGAAAAAAATGGATGCACTGGTCTTCGTGGAGAAGACGAGTTACAGGGGTTGGGTGGGGGCTTTTTGTTTTTTTTCTTTTAAGAATTAGTATTATTTTTAAATATATATTTTTAAATTAAATTATCTAAATGCCAAGTGGCACTGAAAGAAGCAAAAGTATTAATTTTTTTTGGAAAAAATAAAAATAAAACATTATTTAAAAAATTTCACACGTTCAGAGGAAGTGTAAAATACTTTTTTTGCCACCTTAACATTTTGTGTTAAATAGGTATACTTTTTGAACAGTTCAGGTGTTCAATAGGTACTGATCTTAACCCCTTTATCTAAGTGATTATGAGGACAACTTTAAGGGGCTACAATGATTTAAACCAAATAAAATTATTGGATAGAAGTATAAGATGAGAGAAACACATACTGTGTCCTCATAATGCCATAATTATCCATAACACCCATCCCCAAAATTTGACAAAAAATCATAAAAGGAATATAACAATAATTATAATATTAATATTGTCTCTTGTCTCTTACATGTGTTCAAAGTTAAGATGGGACAAAGGAACGGAACGAAATGGAACTATTGTACCGGCATGAATTGATATTGGAGCGGAACAAGACGAGTCGATCGGTTCGTTCACGGATATTAGAATGAATCAAATGAAATTATCGAGATCAATATTCAGTTCTGTTTCATCCCATTATATAACGGAAATGAATTAAGCGAAACAAATCTGAATAGAACGAGATGGGATAAACGGGACGACACATTTAGATATTTCAAAGAATGATTAAATTTTTTTGATTTTTGAATTACGAAAATATAAATATATATATTTTTTAAAGTTTAAATTAATAGTTTTTAAATTTATATTGTAGTAATCTTTTACTTAAGATTATTTTAAATATAATTTTTTTAAAAAAATTTACTTATAAATTTGCCAGTTAAGTTTAATAAATTTCTAACATCCCATAATATTTATATTAAATATATAAATAGACTTTTTAAATTCTTCAGACATTTTACTATTTCATTAAAAATGAAAGTAGACTTTTAGCATATATAATATTTATTTAATATTATTATTATATTTTTAATGGAAAAATAACTTTTCAAATTCACAAGTATTTTCTTTTAAAAAAGTAAATTGGTGGCATCCCATAATATTTCTATTTAATATATAAACTGACTTTTCAAAATCTTTATACATTTATCAATTTCATTAAAAAAGAAAATAGACTTTTAGCATTTCTGTTATAAAAGAACTTACTAACAATTAATATACTTAAAGAAGGAAAATTTAGGAAGTAGTATATTTCATAAATAAAACGTCTGTATCAAATTAATATGTAAAAAGGGCTATATATATAGCCATGAAATTCATCCCTTTGTGTGGGGCCCACGAGACACTAATCAATTCTGTGGGACCCACAAGACACTAATCTACAATATATTCAAACTCATCCTATAGCGTGGGGCCCACAACATTTTCTTGCAAATTTTATCCATTGCGTGGGGCCCACGGTATATTTTACAATACTCCCCCTTGTATGTCTATGTAAGTATATAGACATACATAATACGCATTACTTGCTGCCTCATTAAAAACCTTTCTAGGAAAACCCAGTGGGACAAAACCTAGACTAAGGAAAAAAGAGTACAGTGCGTATTTTACTCCCCCTGATAAAAACCACGATTCAGATGGTTAAGTTTTCGCATTCCAATTTTGTGAACCATCTTCTCAAGAGTTGAGGCTGGTAAAGATTTGGTAAATAGATCTGCTGGATTATCACTTGAACGAATTTGTCGCACATCAATATCACCATTCTTCTGGAGATCATGTGTGAAGAACAATTTTGGTGAAATGTGTTTCGTTCTATCTCCTTTTATAAAGCCTCCTCTTAATTGAGCTATGCATGCAGCATTGTCTTCAAAGAGTATGGTGGGTATCTTGACGTCACACTTCAAACCACATCTTTCTTTGATAAAATGTATTACTGATCTTAACCATACACATTCTCTACTTGCTTCATGAATGGCTATTATCTCAGCATGATTTGAAGAAGTAGCGACAATAGACTGCTTCGTAGATCGCCATGATATAGCAGTACCTCCGTATGTGAACAGATAGCCTGTTTGTGATCGAGCTTTATGTGGGTCAGATAAATAACCTGCATCTGCATGACCAACAAGATCTGCACTATCTTTGTTAGAATAAAACAGACCCATATCACTAGTTCCCCTTAGATATCGCAATATATGTTTAACTCCATTCCAATGTCTTCGTGTAGGGGAAGAACTATATCTTGCTAATAAATTAACAGAAAATGCTATGTCGGTTCTCGTAGCATTAGCAAGATACATAAGTGCCCCAATTGCACTGAGATAAGGTACTTCTGGACCAAGAGGTTCCTCATTTTCTTCTTGAGGTCGGAATGGATCCTTACTCACTTCAAGTGATCGGACAACCATTGGAGTACTTAAGGGATGTGCTTTGTCCATGTAAAATCGTTTCAAGATTTTCTCAGTATAGGCAGATTGATGGATGAAGACCCCGTCTACTAAATGTTCTATTTGTAGTCCAAGACAAATTTTTGTCTTTCCAAGGTCTTTCATTTCAAATTCTTTCTTTAGATAATCAATTGCCTTTTGAACCTCTTCTGGAGTTCCAATGAGATTAATGTCATCAACATAAACAGCAAGAATAACAAATCCCAATGTTGTTTTCTTAATAAATATACAAGGACAAATGGTATCATTTATATAACCTTGTTTTATCAAGTACTCACTAAGGCGATTATACCACATGCGCCCTGATTGTTTTAAGCCATATAATGACTTTTGTAATCTGATTGAATACATTTCCCGAGGTTTATATGCTTCAGGCATTTTAAGTCCTTCCGGAACTTTCATATAAATTTCATTATCTAGTGAACCGTAAAGGTAAGCTGTAACCACATCCATTAGATGAATTTCAAGATTTTCATGTACAGCTAAGCCGATGAGGTATCGAAAAGTTGTTGCATCCATAACAGGTGAATATGTTTCTTCATAGTCGACACCAGGTCGTTGAGAGAATCCTTGTGCAACAAGGCGTGCCTTGTATCTTACAATCTCATTTCTCTCATTTCTTTTTCGTACAAAGACCCATTTATAGCCAATTGATTTAACATCACTAGGCGTTTGGACTACTGGTCCAAAAACCTCACGCTTAGCAAGTGAATTTAATTCTGATTGAATTGCTTCTTGCCATTTTGGCCAATCACATCTTTGTCGACATTCTTCGACAGATAGAGGTTCAAGATCCTCATTTCCTTTCATAATGTTAAGTGCAACATCATATGCGAAAACATTATCCACTATGATTTTTGATCGATCTAAACTTATCTCATCACCTGTAGAACTTATTGAGAGTTCTTCATTTACTTGAGTCTCGGGTTCACTGATCTCTTCAGGAATATCAGGATTAATCAGATCTTGAATTTCTTCGTGAGATTCTTTTGTAGTGTCATTTTTTATACTTCTTTTTCTAGGATTTTTATCTTTTGAACCCAATGGTCTACCACGCTTCAGGCGTATTTGTGATTCAGAAGCTATGACACTTGTAGATGGTCCTTTTGGGACGTTGATTCGGATAGGCACATTTACTGCAGGAATATGTGACTTTGTTATCCTTTTCGAATCAGTAAATGCGTCTGGCATTTGATTTGCTATGTTTTGCAAATGGATGATCTTCTGGATCTCTTGTTCACACACAGGGGAGCGTGGATCAAAATGAGATAATGATGAAACTTTCCATGCAATTTCACTTTTAAGTTTCTTTTTCTCTCCCCCTAATTGCGGAAAATTTGTTTCATCAAATCGACAATCTGCAAATTTTGCAGTGAATAAATCTCCCATCAATGGTTCAAGGCAGCGAATTATTGAGGGTGAATCAAACCCAACATATATGCCTAACCTTCTTTGAGGGCCCATCTTGGTGCGCTGAGGTGGTGCTACAGGCACATATACAGCACATCCAAAAATTCGAAGATGAGCAATATTTGGTTCATGGCCAAACACTAATTGTGATGGGGAGTATTTATTATAATGAGTCGGTCTGAGACGAACAAGTGATGCTGCGTGTAAGATAGCATGACCCCAAACAGTAGTAGGCAACTCACTTTTCATAAGTAGAGGTCTTGCTATCAATTGTAAGCGCTTAATAAATGACTCAGCTAGGCCATTTTGAGTATGAACATGAGCTACAGGATGTTCAACTTTTATCCCTACCGATATGCAATAAGCATCAAAAACTTGGGATGTGAATTCGCCAGCATTGTCTAGGCGAATTGTCTTAATGGGATAATCTGAAAATTGCGCTCTTAATCGTATTATTTGTGCCAATAATTTTGCAAACGCCAGGTTGCGAGATGATAAGAGGCACACATGAGACCATCTTGAAGATGCGTCAATTAGGACCATAAAATATCTAAATGACCCACTAGATGGGTGAATAGGTCCACAAATATCCCCATGTATTCGTTCTAAAAATTGAGGGGATTCAATGTTAACCTTCATTGGTGATGGCCTAGTAATCAATTTGCCTTGACAACAAGCAGCACATGAAAACTTATCATTTGTAAGAATCTTCAGGTTCTTTAATGGATGTCCATTTGAATTTTCAATGATTCGTCTCATCATTATTGATCCAGGATGACCTATTCGGTCATGCCAAAGCACAAAAGTCTTTAAGTCAGTAAACTTCTGGTTTACGATAGAGTGTGCTTCAATCGTACTTATTTTTGCATAATATAGGCCAGAAGATAAAGTTGATAATTTCTCCAACACATATTTCTGGTCTGAGACAATCTTGGTAATACCAAGGTATTCAACATTCATTTCACTTATTGTCTCAACATGATATCCATTCCGGCGAATATCTTTAAAACTTAACAGGTTTCTTGGGGATTTAGAAGAGAACAAAGCATCTTCTATGACGAGTTTTGTCCCCTTAGGCAGAAATATAGTAGCTCTTCCGGAGCCTTCTATTAAGTTTGAATTACCAGAAATTGTAGTAACATTCGCTTTTCTTCTAAGCAAGTAGGAGAAGTATTTCTCATCTTTGAATATGGCGTGCGTTGTTCCACTATCAATTACACAAATATCTTCATGATTGATCATTGAGGTATCCATATATTCTTCAAGATAAAAGCTATAAACGAAATAAATATTATAATATTATTACTAAACAAAAACATTACACAACCTTTTTAGTTATTTACAAGTCTAGGAAAACATATTCATACTAGTTCATACAAACGACGAAAATGAAACATATTTACATTATCACAGATCCATCACCTATCAGGTGATCTATCTTTCCTTCGGGATTCTCAAAGAAATCCGCTACATCCAGATGCATGGGTTCAACAGTATCTTCCGTGATAAAGTTGGCTTCAGCGTTATTTTTCACCTCCTTCAGGGAAGCTTGATATAGCTCAACTAGGTGCCTTGGCGTACGACAGGTACGTGACCAATGTCCTTTTCCTCCACATCGATAACATTTGTTGTCTGAATTTTTCTTCTGCACTTCATCATGTTTTTCATTCTTCTTTTTACACTGCTTGTGTTGAAGATTATTGTTTAGTGCAAGACGATCACCATGATTGCAATTTCTTCCTCGACCACGACCACGGCCACGACTGGGGCCACGACCCTTTTCACGCTTAGATTGGTGAAAATTTGCCGTATTTACTTCAGGAAATGGCGTAGAACCGGTAGGTCGACTTTCATGGTTTTTCATTAGTAAGTCATTATGTTGTTCAGCAACAAGAAGATGTGAAATTAATTCGGAATATTTTTTAAATCCCATTTCCCGGTATTGCTGCTGCAGAAGCATACTTGAGGCAGGAAAAGTGAAAAATGTTTTCTCCAACATATCATGGTCAGTGATATTTTCTCCACATAATTTTAATTGTGAGATAATTTTAAACATGGAAGAGTTATACTCACTGATAGATTTAAAATCTTGAAGTCTCAAGTGGATCCAGTCATAACGTGCCTGTGGAAGGACGACCAACTTCAGGTGGTCATATCTTTCTTTTAAATTGTTCCACAATACCAGAGGATCCTTAACAGTGAGATATTCCATTTTCAAACCTTCATCAAGGTGATGACGGAGAAATATCATCGCCTTGGCACGGTTTTGATTCGATGCTTCATTATTTTCTTGGATGGTGTCTGCTAGACCCATCGCATCAAGATGAATTTCTGCATCGAGTACCCATGATAGATAGCCTTTTCTCGATATATCTAGAGCAAGAAATTCAAGTTTAGAGAGATTAGACATTATTAAGAAAAGGAAATTTATACCTTCGAAGCTTTAAAAGTCTTTACTTGAACTGGCAGAGACTCGTGCTGATAACGTGTTATAAAAGAACTTACTAACAATTAATATACTTAAAGAAGGAAAATTTAGGAAGTAGTATATTTCATAAATAAAACGTCTGTATCAAATTAATATGTAAAAAGGGCTATATATATAGCCATGAAATTCATCCCTTTGTGTGGGGCCCACGAGACACTAATCAATTCTGTGGGACCCACAAGACACTAATCTACAATATATTCAAACTCATCCTATAGCGTGGGGCCCACAGCATTTTCTTGCAAATTTTATCCATTGCGTGGGGCCCACCGTATATTTTACAATAATTTCATAATATTTATATTTGATATATAATAACTAATAATATATAATATTTTAATATAGGGATAAAATGGTATTTGAATTTACCTTATAATTTTGTAAGCTTGGTTTTCTTTGATATGGCCATTCCTAAAGTTTTAGCGAACTTACTTAGCATCATTTGGTGACAGAAGTGCAGTTCATATGGGAGAGTTACCAGTTTTCAGCCTCGTAAATGCAATATTCCAATTCCATGAGAATAAGAAGCTTGGTCCAGTTTACATGGTACAATTTTGTTAATTCTCTAGCTCCATCACTTTTCAAATTTCAGTTTCTGATTCCTTGTAGGGAAAATTGGAAGATGGGAAAACTGTCTGTTTGTCTGTCTATGTTGTTCGGACTCTTTAATAGATGCTTCCAAAAGTACTCTACTTTTGTTGGATTTGACATGAGAACATCAATAATATGATATTTTTGTCATTCATTTTTTTTTTTGATAACATGTTAAATATTCATGTTGACCATTGGGATTAGGAAAATTACAACAATTTATTATATGATATCTCAATATGGGGGTGTATTTGGAATAAAATGAAATAATGTTAATTGTACAATAATACATGTATTTCATTTCACTATGTGCATTATTAGAGCTTATAGTTGACAAGCATGTTGACGATGATGTGCTAGTTTATTGTCACGGTCCCCACTCAATTCTCACACTAACATGGCTTTTGAATTTTCACTTATTTTACTTTTTTTGAAATAGTTTAAATATTGAGTCAAACTTAAATGTCATATCTTTACACCAATATCCATTGTCAAATTTTCCATTGGTCTAAAAGTCTGTGATTGAGAATGATATGTGGTTTGTGATAATTCAACAAATTAAAAATCATATTTGGCTGCTTGTGATAGTCGACTTTGACAACATATTGTGTTTTGGTACATTTAGTGTGGTAATAAGAAAAGTCTTAGAAAACCAAAAAGATGAGCAACAGCAGCAGAAGAAGAAATTTGCAATATTTTGTTCATATAATTCTTGTTATTCTTCGTTTTGTTGATACAGGATTATGCAGTGAAGTGGATAACATTACCAGCATTCAATCTCTAAGAGATCCTGATATTTTATCGTCTCCAGGAGGCGTATTCAAGTTAGGATTTTTCAGTCCTCAAAACAGTAGTAATAGGTATGTTGGTATTTGGTACAATTTTTCTGTAACAACTGTCATTTGGGTGGCTAATCGGGACAAACCTTTAAGAGATTCTTCTGGAGTTGTGAAGATATCTCGTGATGGAAATATCGTTATAACGAATGGAGAGGAGGAGATTCTTTGGTCATCAAATGTTTCAACTTCTCAGGTGATCATCCCAGTTGGACTTCTCCAAGATTCTGGCAACTTTGTTCTGGTTGATCATCGGGACATGAGCACAATATGGCAGAGTTTTGAACATCCTTCTGATTCGACTATTCCTAGAATGAGAATAAGTGAAAACACAAGGACAGGGGAGATGGTAGAAGCAACATCTTGGAGAAGTCATTCGGATCCTAATATCGGAAACTTTTCTTTAAGAATGAACTCTGGAGTCATTCCTCAGGTGTATATATGGAAAGGAAGGCGTCCCTATTGGCGTACTGGTCAATGGAATGGACAGATCTTTTTAGGAGTGCAGAATATGTATTCTGTGGTGTCTGATGGATTTAATGTAGTGGATGATCGCGAAGGTACTGTATATTTTACTGGACCTACTCGAGATAATTTTTTAAGGATATTAGTCTTGGATTGGAGAGGGAACTTGGTTCAATCATATTGGAATGTGAATGAGACAAAATGGAAGATAATATGGTCAGCTCCCAATAACGATTGTGAAGTTTATGGAACGTGTGGTCCATTTGGGAGCTGCAATCACTTGGAGTCACCGGTCTGTTCTTGTCTGAAAGGTTTTGAGCCAAAGCATACGGAAGAATGGGAAAAGGGGAATTGGACTAGTGGTTGTGTTAGGAGGAGTGCTTTGCAATGTGAAGTTAAGAATAACATCACGGATTCAAGTAAAGAGGACGGATTTCTAAAGATGGAGTTAATGAAATTGCCTGATTTTGCTGAAAGGTCATCTACTACAGAAGACGTATGTAGAAGTCGATGCTTGGGGAATTGTTCGTGCATAGGGTATGCATTTGATTCAAGTATCGGCTGTATGTCGTGGAGTATAATGATTGACATTCAGCAGCTCCAAAGCTCGGGGAAAGATCTCTATATTCATGTGGCACATTCAGAGCTTGGTATGCGTTCTGGTGCTGAAAACACTTATTGTCAGTCATTAAAGATAGGCATAATACAAAGACGTCCCATTTTACTTGGCCTCAACTCGCATCTATGCCCTCCGACTTATTTGCTTATTTATGAACACTCGAAGATGGAGGGCATGGATGTCAGTGAAGGCCAAGTTAAATGACACGTTTATGTATTATGATTTTGAGATTATATGTTCGACTTAATTGAATTCCATGTATTCTGTAAAGAACTGATATTTGTTCATCTTTAGTGTTTTCTGCAGATCATCGTAAAGAGTACATAAAGAAAATCGTGATTCCAGTAATCGTTGGTTCTCTTACACTCTGTGTTTGTCTGTTCCTGTGCTATACAATGATGGTCAGACGTAGAGGTAAAGATGCTATAAAGTTTTTGTATTATACATTTATAAGCACTTTGTTAGCTATAGTAACTTGCATCCCTGCTGATATTAGGAGTGAAAAGAGAGGAGGTTTTACTTGGTAACAGAAGTCCAGTTAGTATGGAAGAATTACCACTCTTCAGCCTCGATACGCTTGTAAATGCAACATCCCAATTCAATGAGGATAATAAGCTTGGTCAGGGAGGTTTTGGTCCAGTTTACAAGGTACGATTCTCATCTCTCTCGATCACTTTCCACATTTCAAGTTACTGATATTGCTGATTCCTTGTAGGGAAAATTGGAAGATGGGAAAGAAATAGCTGTCAAGAGGCTCTCAAAAGCCTCGAAACAAGGACTAGAGGAGTTCATGAATGAAGTGTTGGTGATCTCGAAAGTCCAACATAGAAACCTTGTTAGACTCTGTGGATGTTGTGTCGATGAAGAGGAGAAGATGCTGATTTACGAATATATGCCAAAGAAAAGCTTAGATGTGTTTCTCTTTGGTTAGTCCTTGCTACTTCTCATATGTATTACTCCACGTGTATGTTGCTCAGACTCTTCAATAACATTGATGGATGCTTGCTAGATCCCCCAAAAAGTACTGCATTTTTGGAGGATCCGACATGAGTACATCAGCATTAATCTGAGCATCATTACTCCACATTTCTTCTGATCCTCTAGTTTAAATTCTCCATTCACATTTGACAAACATCTAGATGAAGGACATCGAGACATATTGGATTGGACAAAACGTTCCATTATAATTGAAGGAGTTGGTCGAGGACTCCTTTATCTTCACAGAGATTCAAGATTGAAGATAATCCATAGAGATCTAAAGCCAAGTAACATCTTGCTCGATAATAACTTCAATCCAAAGATCTCAGATTTTGGCATGGCTAGGATTTTCGGATCTGATCAAGATCAAGCAGACACAATGAGAGTAGTTGGTACTTAGTAAGTGATCATTGATCTATATAACACCATAACTTTGCATAATTTCATACATATTTATTAACTAAACTACTCGAATGTACTGACATTTTTACAGTGGATACATGGCACCCGAATATGCAATGGAAGGAAGATTCTCAGAGAAATCCGATGTTTTCAGCTTTGGAGTTCTCGTCTTAGAGATCATAAGTGGTCGAAAAAGTGCAAGTTCTTGGACTGAAACATCCTCTTTGAGCCTTATGGGATATGTAAGACTCCTCTTCTAGTTGCTATAGCGAAATGTTTGTTATAAAGAACGTATGATATAATATAACATAACATGAAAAATCAGTTCCAAAAAAGAACTTGGCTGTTATATAATGAAATGTTATTACAGAGGACGACTGTTAAAAAGGGGTCTGACTGACTATATGTACTTTATATTTAGTTTGATGATCAACTTCTCATTGTTTTCAGGCATGGAAGTTATGGAAAGAACAAGATTTATCAACTTTCATCGATCCGTTTATATTGAACACGAGCTCGAAAATGGAGATCAGAAAATGCATACAGATTGGTCTATTGTGTGTTCAAGAATTTGCTGAAGACAGGCCAAATATTTCATCTGTTCTTGTTATGCTTACTAGTGAAACAACAAGTCTTCCAGCACCATCACAACCTGCTTTTACTGAAAGAAGACACTTCAGAATGTGCAATGAAAATAGAGAAACTAAGTTTACTTTGAACAAAATGAGTATCACAAACCTTACTGGTAGATAACATGAGCATATGAGGTGTTCTTTTTGCACTTGTTTTGTGGGTAAATTTTTAATAGATTATTACATGAGTATGTTAATGTGACCTTCACATACATATGTACTGACTGATACTTCAACTACTGATATGGATGGTTATTGTTTGGTGCCTCTACTTATTAACTTTCTCATGTATTTTGCTTTAGAAAATGCTGACGGAAACTGATAAACTAGTTAGTCAATTAGGTAGGAGTTCTTTCCAACTTAAAAATTAGATATATTAATTAGGTTAAAAGATATTTTAAATTTTTACTTTTACGCTTTAGTCCAACAATTTCTTTAGTTATCCAGATAACTATGAAAAATGTTATTGATTTAGTTTTTTTTTATATTATAAAAATAAAAAAATAGAGAGGAAGTAAAAATTTTTTTAATTGGAAAACTACAAGTCACTTTTAGCTCATTTTTCTCAATGGCATATTGTTAGTATTATCTTTTTGTTTTCTATCATGTTATGAACGTTATACATTTTTATTCATGTATGAATAGAGGCTTTAGACTGACCAAGTATATAAGTTTATTCTGCATATTTTTTTCCGTTTACTCATAAGTAGATAATTTTCTTTTGCTTTGGCTGTTTAGTTTACTTCATTGGCCATTTTGCCTTATGTTTAGTAGCTTCTTATATGTCTTTACTTTAGGATAGGTCTCATCTTATCTGGCTGATGATTGATTCCTTTATATAATTGAGGTTTACAAGTGCTAAGTTAGGTATCAGTGCAGTCCTTTAGTATTGTTGTTTTGTATAAAATGGTTGAGGTTTGACTATTCAGATAAGCTTAGGTTTGATTGGAATTTGGGGTTTCGCTAGAAGTGTTGCTCCAGGAAGGCCATTTAAAGAGGGATATGCTTCTCTGTCAAGTGAAAACACCTTGCTGCTTGCCTAGAAAAAGAAGTATTTTAGAAGCAAGTTTGTATTACATTAACTGGAAATCTTAAATCTATAACACACTTCAGATTTAATTTTATACTTTTATTTCCCAATGTCTGTAACTGTTAGTTTTGTTATGAAGTGTCCGTGTTTGTTTCTTAGCTAGATATGCATTATGTCAATTCATATGCATAGTTCATTTGATTTGTTACTTTGTTTTGTAAGTGATTTTATTGTATAAGATCTTCATGAGAAATTCTAACGGCTAAATGAAGTAGTCCCTCTTTTTTGAGTTAAGGTTTTAAAGTGATTCTTGAGTTTTTATGTGGAGCACTAATAGTCCTTATGTTTGCAATATTGGTGTATTTTTGTTCCTCCTCCAAAACTTTACCTACTTTTTTAGCATTGATTTTATCCATAACCTATGTATGGATGTTCAATCGTCATTTTATATATTTAGTAGAAATAAAAACTCCATATGAAAGAATGTGAGAAAAATCACACTTTGTTTTGTTTAGTAAATATCATATTATAGATAAAGTCGAGAGGTTCATCACGATAATTTCACGTGCAATAGTATAATTTTTTCTTAAGATGTTCTTAGTTTACCTGCAGTAAACTTTATAGTGAACACAATGTATTTTTCTTATCACTTCTCTAAGATAAAGTTATTATATCTCTTTTAAATATATATATAAAAAATAATTGGCTATTCCTTATATAAAATTATTGACAAAATTAATATTAAAAAATAGGTAAAATTTTAAGGAATGACAAAATATGCACCAATATTGCAAACACGAACTGTTAGTGCTCTATGTGAAAATTTAAGGATCACTTTGAGCCTTAATCCAAATATAAGACTATTTTGAATTTTTTCTCAAAACGAAGTACTACACGCAACATCTAATATTTTTTAAAAACAAAATATATAAATTAACAAAAAAATAAAAATAATATAATATTTAACTGTTCTCTAAAAGACCTAAACAAAAGAGACAATCCTATCCCTGTAGTTTTTGCTGTTGATTATCACTGTCCCACTGTCAAGAACTTCCCGCCGCCGACTGTCCTCCGTTCGCCGGATCCGAAGATTCGAACTTCAGTCTTCAGCGGTTACTCTTTCTAAATTCTATCTCTTTCTCTTTTTCCTTTCTTCATTTGTTTGACTTTTAATCTGTGGATGTATATTGGGTGTATGCATGATTTTGGGACTGGAAAAGTGATGACAGGATTTTTCTTTTTGAAGTTCATGAGTTTTCCAAGCTATTGGAGTGTTATATTTTTTTTAAATATAGTATCGATAATGCACCTGAGGTTTAGCAGTAAATATTGGCTACGGATGCAATTCAATCCCAATTGAATGCGTATTGTATTGTAGGGGCTCGAGTAGACAGAAATGGTACGGTAACATGTCTGTTGAGCCGAAGGTAACGAAAATCGACGGTGAATCTCCACGCAGTTGTTTCATTCGACCTCCAAAAAGGAGAGCAACGTCGGCGATTGCAGCACAAACAAGCAACATCAATCCCAAGCAACTACATGATAGGAATTCTGCAGTAGCTCAAGCACAACAAGACGGCTGTACTGGCAATTTTAGGATATTTGATTCTCCATTTGGAAATTTTCTTGTACCTGTAATTCCAACTCCTGCTGAACTGGCCGGATCGGATAATCCATCCATGCTTTGTAAAGGTAATCTTTTGTTGTGATTGATGGTGTGGTAGCTGTTCGATAAAATTTGCAAAAGAATTAGGAATTTAGGCTTAGAATTTAGAGAATATTGAAAATACTCTTTAACTCGGCATGAAATATTAGTTTCGCCCGGAATTATTGACAGCCTTAAAAGCACTGAACTTAAATATACACATGATCTTACAACATGAACGAAAATCACCTCTAAATTCTTGTCAAGTTTAGGGTATTTTCAACACTTTTTGTTTTTATTAAGACTTTCACTCTCTTACAAGAGTTTTAGACTACTTGCTATGCCATATTGCACATTGGGGTGTATCTAAGTAGAGTGGTGCTTTTAAGGTTGTGTGTAGTTTGGGGACAAAACTAATAATTTGCGCCTAGTTCAGGGTATTTCAATACTTCTCTCTAGAATTTAAGGAGGAGGTTGATATGTGAAGTGAAACAAAACATATTCTTCTATCTAAAACTAAAAACACAACTAAGTTTGTAAGAGCTATTTATGTGATTTGAGTTGACTATTTTTTATTATATAACTATGGCATATTTTTATTTTTCAAATTAATGATAGATGTAGCTTTTAGTTCTAGAGTGGTTTAGATGCTCCTTTTCCTCTGTTCTGGTTTGAACATTCTACATTTGATGCAATTATGTGCTATCATACATTCATTAGGAACTGCATATTTAACTGATCTCATGCCAAAGTGTCGAGGTGTCACACATTTGCTAATTATCCTGTGTTGATTTAGCTTCCTGAAAATTACAGCAATAGTTGATCCAATGAAAACATTCGTTTTTGACTTAAGTACGTGGTACTTGCATTAAATAATCTTTGGATGTATTATTGGATAGTCTTTGATTACCTGGACTGAGGTGCCTTAATTTCTTCTTGTTATCTCTGGTATGCAAAAATGTAGCACTTGCAAAATTTCTAAATATTTCCTGCCTTTTTCTGTCACTCATGCTAGCAGGTGATTAAATCTAAGAATCAGAACTGATTTTTCCATAGTGTGGAACCTCGGTGACTTGGAAGATAACAGAGTAGAGCAGGGATATGTCATTGAGCCAGAAAGTCCTCTACTTGAAGGCTTGGCAAAGATGCTTGCGGTCTCCATGGCTAATCCAAACCTATTCTTTCTCAGACATTGTCCACAAGAAAATGAAGCTTGCTCCTCTACAGGTTCGTGATACTTCCACTTCTCTCCCTCTATGAGTACTGCTTTCAGTATACTCACTTTTATACCCCAGTATATATTTGTCTGTTTATACTTGTTTTCATACAGGAACGTAGAATGATTGACCGCTTCCGCATATGGGCCAAAGGAGGTGATGGTGGCAACGGTTGTAACAGTATTCGTCGTAGTCGACATGATCGCCGTGGCAGACCTGATGGTATGTTCTCTAATCACTTTATACCACTTGACGTCCATCTTGCATCTTCTGTTCCTTTTATTTCCCTATTGAAGTTTTACCCGTTCTTTAATTTAGTTCTTGTTCTTCTCTTACATTGCTTTTTCTCTCCTTTAATTTTCTTTCTTTTATTACATTGCTTGACCATACATTTCATCTGTTGGTTCCCAAAAGATCTTTTGGTCAACTATCTCTTTTACTTGACATGATGGACATATACAAGACGACCTGCTCGATTACTGAATAAACAATCCAGATACTGTCAACAATCAAGGTAAACACCAAGTAACCAACCCATGGAAAATTATGAAAGTTAGACAAGCAATATGTCATATATGTATCCTGAATTTGACATATCAACTGTTTACTAGTAAAGTTTGAGCTATAAACCAACTATTGCGGAGACTTTAGCTCCTAGACTAACTACTTCATTTGTTGGTTGGATGAAATGCTTGTTTGGAGTGAAAACTCAGGAAACACGAAATCAATTATTTGTAGAGTTAGAATTCTGCAAAACCTCAATTACAGGAAGAGAAGTACAAGATTGAAAGAAAATAAAGAAGAAAGTCATTCACCACAATGGAAAAGATAGTTTTACTTTGCTCACTTGCCTTGAGAGAGGAATGTTAACCTGAGAGAGAAGGAGAAATGTAATTTAGTTTGATCTGCTTTAAGCAAGTTAATTTTTTTAGAAGCTATTTAAGCAAGTTATTGTAACTCAACTTTTATGAGGACAGGGATTAAGGAAGCTGAAGGTAGGTTTATAAAGAGCTGAAGATTAGTCCGTTAAGTAGGGTATATGGTTCAGGGATAATATGGTTTGCGACGGCAAAAACAACAAGGTCCATGGGTTTTCCAGTGAGAAGTATAGTGCACAATTAACCCATTTAAAAACTCCAAACATACATGAACTTGGTAAATATAATGATCAAATTGCAATTGAAGTACTTATTTCAGCATCCAACTGATATTAATCCGACTCTTCAAGTTTGAATTCCAAAAACCAACCACTTCTTTGTGGGATCACTTTGTGCATCATTGTTTTAGGTGCACACTTCCTTTAAGCACATGCTTCACTTCTGAACGGTTTCCCCCACTTCTCATTGGTTCATCCCTTGTAGTCATTAAATGATGGCTGTTAACAACACTGACCTAAATAATGTCTTTTCATTCTTGCCTCCTAGCTATAGTTACTCCAATATGTTTTTCAGAAAATTTCCCGTTCCCAAAAAAGGTTTAGTATATTTATATGTTCCTAGTCTTTCATTTTCTTTTTACCTTTATAATTTTATTGCTTCTTCTTTTCCTTTTATTTTTTTCAAACATTTTGGTTTTACCAATGTAACTCATTTTATGATATGCAGTCAAGCTTGATTTGCTATTATGATCAGCTGTGGGGTTTCCTCTTTTCATTACCTCCTTTTTGGACTGAATGCAGGTGGGAATGGTGGAAGGGGTGGTGACGTGATATTAGAATGTTCCCCTACAATGTGGGATTTGAGTGCTCTGCAGCATCACATTGTATGTTTTCTTACCTACTGCACGGTATCTGTTGCACAATTAACTATTAATTGAATTTACCCTGTTACTGATTGATATCTGATTGCGTAATTGTTTGATGTTTCAGAATGCAAAGAGAGGCGGAAATGGGTCTTCCAAAAATATGATAGGAAGCAGAGGAGCAGACAAGGTTAATTCTTGTTTCTCTTGAGTCTTTGTTATATGTAAATCGTTTGTCTTAATCAAATCTAAACTAAGGACATCTCGCATGTGTGGCAGGTGATCCAAGTTCCTGTGGGTACCGTCATTCATCTAGTAGAGGGTGAACTTCCATCTGCAGTAGAGAAGAGTTCAAGTTCTAAGTTGGACCCTTGGGAGATTCCAGGTACAGTTGATACTGATTCATCAGAGTTTTCTACACAATCAATTTCGGCCGAGCAAACCAGTTCAAAAGTTGAGAAGAAAATCAAATCAAGTGGACGTCGAGCTTGTGCTGAAGAATACTCTACACCGAGGACCCAAAATTTTGGTTTGCCAACTAATTCCCGCACTACGTGCTCAATTGCTAGCGACAAATTTGAAAGTGATGATGATGATTTGAGTGATTGGGAGGAAGAAAGCTGTGACGAAATGGAAGATCAAGATGGTGATGATATTATGCGAACAACATGTGAAGATGAGTCGGAAGAAACTGAACTTATAGAATACAATGTTGCAGAGTTAACAGAACAAGGCCAACGAATAGTTGTTGCTCGTGGAGGGGAGGGTGGCTTAGGCAATCTGTCTATGAGGAAAGCATCAAAGATAACGCAGAAGGGAGCCAATTCTGATGATGAAGTATCTGATGATTATGATCATGCATCACCAAGTGTTGGCTGTCCTGGCTCAGAGGTGGTACTTGTGCTAGAACTAAAGAGCATTGCTGATGTGGGTCTTATTGGGATGCCAAACGCCGGCAAAAGCACCCTTCTTGGGGCGTTGTCAAAGGCTAAACCTGTTGTCGGTGATTATGCATTCACAACATTGAGGCCTAACTTAGGTAACGTAAATTACTACGATTTTTCTTTAACTGTAGCTGACATCCCAGGACTCATAAGAGGAGCCCATGAGAATCGTGGTCTTGGGCATGCTTTCCTTCGGCACATAGAACGTACAAAAGTTCTAGCCTATGTGGTAGACTTGGTTGCAGCACTGGGTGATAACAAGGGAATACCACCATGGGAACAGCTAAATGACTTGATTTTGGAACTCGAGTACTATTCTGAGGGTTTATCTGATCGACCATCCTTAGTGGTGGCTAACAAAGTTGACGAAGACGGGGCTGAAGAGGTATATAAAGAACTCAAACGCCGTGTATCTGGTGTGCCCGTTTTCCCAGTTAGTGCAATCTTAGAGGAAGGAGTACCAGAACTGAAAGATGGTTTGAGGATGCTTATCAGCGGTGAACAAACACACAGGCTACAGTTAGATGGTATAGTTCTTCACCAAGATGCTGCTCATGTGAGTATCTAGTCTTGTATCTTTTCCCTTGCAATGAAATATTATTTTGACTCAGGCATAAAGTTGCGTAGTTTTGTTTAGCACATTACGAAGTGAACGATTTCTTATGACCACTTACAAATTAAACTAAACAGAAAAAATGATGACTTAGCTACAAAATCAAATCCTGCATTATGAATAACCAATTGTGTGTTTCATTTTTGTTAACAATACTTTATAATGTATATATTATATTGAAATAACTTAAATTTATATTATGTAGTCTGTCATGGAGCCAATCAGATAACCACATTGTACTAGTAAGAAGAATATTAAACTTTTTATCGTGTAAGAAATTGTGATATGCTTCTCCTTTTATTTATTAGTGCAAAAGAAGAAAATATATGCTTCCTCTTTTGGTAAAAGATGCTTGAAAGCTTTTGTACGTAATTTCAAAAGCAAAAGGAATTGATGATTGATAAAAAAATACATCACTTTGAATGGCTGAAAACTAAAGTATAATAAGGAACTTTTTATTGGTATGTCATATCATCATCTTAAAAGAAAGAATAATTATATAATCATCCACTAATGGTGGTAGAGATGAAGAGCTTATTGTGTCATAATCCTGATAAATGATTATTTGAATTTTATATATTTATTGAATAATAATTGCGATTTGTGAACATGTCTATCGAAGTTATTGCACAATTTGTACTTAATTTGTTGTAACTTGTGAAAAATGCAAGTATGTTATCCATCGAACTCTTTGTAGATTCATCAAAACTTATGAACAATTTGTTCGTACACAACTTGTACTAAAATCTTGACGATCTGTCAATACTAGTACAAGCTAGACAAGTTTTGTATTGTAATATTGTAGTGAATTTCGAAGAATTATTTTAGGTATCACGAGTGAAATATTATTCTTAAACATTATCTACCTTCATTATGGTGCTTGTGTCCAAACTTTTTTAAATACAATTTTAATGAATTGAAGTGATAAAAAAAAAATATTTTTGTGAAATTGTTGCAACAAGACCATTTTGCAATTTTTCATGTACTACATCCTAAAAGTCATCACCAAACAATTGTCTCAAAGTAATAACGCTCTAATTAAAAACATATTCTAGGATCCTGCAACTATAAATTAATCAGATGTTAAAAGGAGAATTTAACAAAGACATTTTCTTGTGTAATTACCCAGATTATATAAAATTCAAAATAAGCCTACTTTGATTGGTTGTATCGATACATATAATCTTGTCAATGTTTTCTTAACAATATTTTAAATGAAAATAATATTCTATATTAAGCAAATCACTTTCCACAAGTCTCCCAACATTACGATGCCAATTGGATAATGTTTTTTTATTATTAATATTAAAGCCAGAAAAAAAGTCTATAAATCTTATATTGATGCCCAACGCAAACGTCACGTCAATGTTCAATTTTCTCTTTTTGTAATAAATGCTTATTATTATTATAACTTAGTCGCAAATTTTGTCTTCGAACTATTAACAGTCTTAAAGCACTCATTTACTTGATTAATTAAATTTAAGTACACCCTTCTAATAATTTTCATTGATTTTAGGGGTGTTTTCATTTCTTATGAAGAACTTTCAAGAACATAATTAGACCCTATTCTCCTCTTTTGTCATTTGTGAATTATAAATATAATTTTATAGATAGTGCGAGGAAAAGATAAATATGGAAAATATTTCAAATATTCATATTGAACTTTAAACAAATTAATTATTCTGAACAATAAAAAAAACCCTCAAAAATTCACTTAATATAAAATAGAAGGAGTATACAAGAAGTTAAAATTGCACTAATGATCCATGAAGTTCATTTAGATATACACTTTTTGAGCGATAATAATTATCACTCTTAAAATATATTTTCTTCATCCCAATTCATGTGATATAGTTTAATTGGGTACTAAATTGAATAAAATGAAAAAATTTCTTTGATACTTTAATGATAATAGTTACTTTTTTATATATATATATAATTTAAATTTTCTAAATAAAAATTCTAATTCCTAAAAAAAAAACATTAAACATATGTCAACTTGTTAGGCTCACAATCACCAATTTTATCCTCATTTCTCCTATAAAAACCCCAACTCTATGCTTCATTTTTCATCATAACTACAACAAAAACTTGCTTTTACTCACTAAATTTCCTTTATATCTCAAACAACAAATTAATTTTAAAAAAAAACATGTCTTGCTGTGGAGGAAGTTGTGGTTGTGGATCTGGCTGCAAGTGTGGCAGCGGCTGTGGAGGGTAAGTGTTATCTTAGAGATTATTATTTCATTACTCAGAATTTGAACTTCAAATTCTCTATTTTCAAATTAACGTTGAAATAATGGACATAGTTAAAAAGAAAACATACATAAATTTTGCAAATAATATACAATGTGTCGATCAAAACTTGTTAACATATATAAAATGATTCCTCGATTAATAGTTATTATCTGATAAATCGACTCTACCGTTGATCAAATGTTTATTGTAGATGTGGTATGTACCCGGACATGGAGAAGTCCACTACCTTTACCATCATTGAAGGTGTTGCACCTATCAACAAGTACGTATGACTATTTTTTGTTGTTTAAATTGGTAAATTAATATATATTTAGAAATTGGACGACTAAATTAAAAAGATTTACTTAATTTTAATATAAATATTAAATAATATAATTTTGTAGTTATGGAAATGTTGAGGAGAAAGCAGCTGGAGAAGGATGCAAATGTGGATCAAACTGCACTTGTGACCCTTGCAATTGCTAAGTTGATAGTCTCTATTAAAACTATGCTTTAAGAGCTTTTATATAATTTCTGTAATAATAATGATAAGACTACGTGTCTTTCTCTAATTGGTATATTTCTGGAGTGTGATTTGAGGTTGTAACAAAAATGCATTATTTATCACATCATCTATATATACCATTTAAGTTTGTTTAATTTGTAGTTGTTTCTGAAATATCTCATATTTGTTTCAATTGCAATCTTAATGTGTAATGAATTTGAGATACATATAGTCTATGTGTACGATAAAAAAAAATTGAGGATAGGACGATAGGTGATCAAACGTAAACAAGAGAGGAAATTACAAAAAGTTCAGATAGTCTACTGATTAAAAATTCTCAAATCTCGTAAGGTTTTACTCAATGTCTTGCATTTTATTTATTTTGCACTTAAATGAATTGAAATGTCAAAGGAAGTTTGAATCTAAAATTGGTGGCTATTATTTGAATAAGAGTTGTATACAGTATTGTCATAGTTGTATAAAATATCCAGCACTCAACATGATTTATATAATAATATTTATACAGTATATACACATAACATACAAAATTTATACAGATTATACATGAATCACGAGTGCAATTACATGTTTGGTATAGTTATTTCTTCCAGAAAGCTTATATGAGCTTTATACAAAACTGATACAGCATATTTTATATCTATTTTATACAGTTTTCATACACAAAAATTGTGAGTATATTTTTAAGGCTTGAGTGAGATATACCTATTTCATATCGTTTTATATAGTAGTGATACACAAAGTTTCATGTGTAAAATTCGATCTATGATTTCGTATATTTTTTTTTAAAACTACACCTATATGTGTATGTGTGAATATCGTTAAATTCATCCGTTGACTGTTGTTCAATTATATATTGTTCATTTTTACACACAAAAAATTAAAAAAATATTTAACATATACACTGACTTATAAAATTTCAATCTGTTTATTAGAAATTTGTGGACAATGTCTATTCATAAGTTGCACGAAGTTTTCAGGTTAACAAGAGTTATTGGCCCAAGACTTAAAAGTGTTAACTTTTGACAAATTTCAACCAAAAATAAAAGATATTTCCAACCTAAACATAAAAGAATTTTTTTTAAATTATTTTCTCAATTTTATATCTGAACTAGTGAAATTATTCCTGCTTTCCGCGACTATATAAAATATTTATAAGATAATAATATGAAATATGTAATATTTAGGTTGATATCGAATATATAGATAATATTAATATTTCTTCTCGTCTGCGATATCATAGACTTTTTCTAAACATATAAAATATATTATTTTTTTGTATATGTATATATTAGAAAAAAATATTCACCGTGGTGAAGTAAATGGAATAAGAGATAATATGTTGAAATAACAATATATTGTATTAGGTTGAAAATATTTTATATGTTTTAATTTTCTCTATTTTTTGTAGGAGTATTAATTTTCTATTCAAAATCTGATTTTGTCAAAACAAAATTGATTTTTTAAAAAAATTTTATTTTTACATTTGCTTATTATAATTTTTTAAACATTAATTAAATATGTATAAGACTTACGAAAAATGAAACATATAAAATTTATGAATTATATTGAATATCAAACATTACAAGTAAGAAGAAGAGACATTCGTTATAAATAATTCAAATGTATAATTTTATTAGACACTAAATGTATTACTATATAATTATGTATTGATTTTATTTGTAAAATAAATAAATAAAAATAAAGGGTGCAAATACAAAAAATGAACACAAAAAATATTATAGTTGGTGACTATATAAAAGCTATAAATACATTTCAAAGCAAAAAGAACGGTAACAGATTGTTACATACGCAAAAAATGACATCATAAAAATAATATTTTATTTTTCAATACTTTTTGTAATTATATAATAAAAATAAAACTAATCATCATAAATTTTATTGTTGTTGTTAAATGAAATAATTATATTAATTTTTTTCATAACAAAGAGAAAGTAATACTAAAGGATCAAATGATTATCATTGACAATATAATATATTTAGCTAAATTATTCATATAAATCAAAATTTAAAAAACTCTAGCAAAAGTAATTAAGTTGCTAATACAATTCAAAGTAAAAAAATAATCTCTAATTATGCTTCATTTCTTTTTTCCTTCTACCATCTTCCTTTGCCAAGAGATCCATCATCATGTTTTGATCCATAAGTCAAACTCTATTATATGCAACTAGCTGAATAAAAAAATCATATACCAATTAAAAATAATTATGTTAAAAACGAAATATAAACTATATTTAATATATTTGTGTATTATCTTTTCGATAGTAATAATAATGCTAAATTATAATTATTTCTTGAAATCTAAAAATTATTATAAACAAACTATATTATGAGCCTGTTTGGCTCAACTTAAAAGCTGGTCAAACTGACTTAAAAGTTGGTTTTTGACTTATTTAGTTGTTTGGCAATACTCAAAATAACTTATTTTAAGTTAAAAAAAAAAAACTTATTTTAAGCCAAAAGTTAAAAGTTGGGGTAGGGGTGCTTTTTTTTTTTTAGCTTATAAGCTGTTTTAAGTTGACTACATTTTTACTTTTTTGCCCTTAATATTTTTATACAATCTCCAAATTACCCACATAACCCTAACATCTCTTTCTTCATTTTCTCCTTTTCACGTGTGGATGATAGACAATTACTATTACTAATGAATGAAAATAAAATAAATCTTAAATCTTTCAAGTGATCTATTCAAATTATATATTATTAAAATGAAAAATAAGTTGCACATATAAATTAAATAAAAATTTATATTCCTCTTATAAATAATTTGTGATAATAAAGAAATATGTGAATGATAGACAATTATTATTACCTATGGATGAAACTAAAATAAAATCTTAAATCGTTCTTTGATCTATTCAAATTATATATATATATATCTTTAAAATCTATAATAAGTTTATATTCCTCTTATAAATAATTTGTGATGAGAAAAAAATATGTGAATGATAGCAAATTATAATTATTTATGGCTGTAAAATATAAATTAATTAACTTTTATTATGTTAACAACTTTTAAGGGTATTTCAGACATTTTGATTTAAAAAGCTGTTTATCAGCACTTATTTGCCAAACACATCAACAACTTTTTTTTTAACTTCAACACTTTTATCCAAACGCATAATTGCTTATCTTAAAAATAAGTTTCAGCACTTTCAAAAGTACTTTTTTAAAGCTGCTTTTATTAAGCCTATCCAAACGGGCCCTATATCTGGAAAACTAACTATTAGAAAGAACAATTGCATACGGACAACAGATTATTAAGAATTACAGAGATTCTTTTAATCATACTTACTTGATAAAGTATAATACAAACATAAAAAAAAGTATATTAAGAAAGCATGTCTAAAGTACATAAAAATAAAAAGAAAGACTTTAGAATGAAATATATCTTAGCTTCATATATTTTTTTTTTGTTATATGTTAGTTATTTCACAAACAAGTATGATGAAGAGAAATTATAACTTTGTATGTGAATCTTCATGAAAATAAAAATGAATTTATAGAGACAAAATAAAGAAAATGAAAAAAATATGGACTTAAGAATGATATATTTATTAACTTCATGTACTTTTTCTTTTGTTACATGTTAGTTTCATTCACAAACCAAATACGAATTATATAGACAAAAATAGAGGAAATAGAAATAAAATTTTGTAATTAAATATTTCTTACCTTCATGTACTTCTTTTTTGTTACAAACTAAACCTATATGATGAAAAGAGTGAGGATAATTGTGAATGTGAATCTTCATGAAACTACAATAAAATCTCTATAAATTAATACTTGATAAATTAATAATCTCTCTAAAATATATTTTTTCTCCGATCCCGAGTTGGGCCAATGGAAAAAATCATCAATTTCAATAAGATAATATATTTTCAGAAGGCCCCTATATAAATATATGACTCCATCAATATCATAAATTAATAATTCTTTAAAAATACAAAAATATATGATTCTATTATGTTTAATATCATAAATATATATGATTCTATCGTGTTCATTTTTTTAAAAAATTAATCTAGTTGATGTTTATCGTTTAACTTTTCTTATTGCATCCAAGAGTTTTGATCTTATATTTTTGAACTGCAGCATAAAATTGTGAAGTGTTTTTGATGCGATAAGTGTTTTCTTACGTGTAACTAGTTAGTATCATCTTTAATTTCATCATCAATATTGCTCTTTCCGATAGTGTCCACAATTTATTCTAAGCTTTGAACTTCTGAACATGTATCGCTTTCACCCGAATAATTCAATAGGTTATTGACATCCACTTTATTGTGGTAAATGAGATTATTATCATGACCTCAAGTTCATAAATGACGTTTTTCACAAGTGGGTTCATTCAAATTCTCTGAGATTTCATTCCCGGAAATAATATTACAGTGTCGAAAACAATTTGATATTGTCTCTTGACCATTTATTGTCCAAGTAATTAAGGACTGCAAAATTGATAGCATCCAAAACATTAATCTTTGTTGGATCAGTTTTTCCCACTTCTTAGTCTTCTAATATAATATGATAAACTTTGTTACAATAATACATCTTGAAAGCTCTTATTATCCACGCATCATAAGATTGAAATCAATAAGTTACAGTGATTTTGATACAATCAACATTAACCTTCGTTAAATCTCAAACCATTCTTTAAATTAATAAATATTAATTTATCAATTAAATAATTTCTCTATAAAATAATGAAATTTCATGATCCCATCTATACTAAGTTATAGAGATTTTACTGTGATATGATATAATAATTAATTTATTTTTTTAAAAAAAAAAGCAAAAAAAAAAAAGAACAAATAAATAAATACAATTAGAGGTCATAGAGAGGTGCAACATCACCATCTCTATAGTCCTCCTTTATATATATATATATATTGATTATTGAGCGTTTAGAAAATCTGTTTTAACAACCTTACAACCATGAACTTATTGTGTTACATGATTAAACTCATTTTAAAGACTTCTTATATATAATATGTGTTTCTCAACAAGTTATTCTAAATATTTTGCCACATATTCAGTCAAAAGGCTTTTAATTTAAAGGAAGTGCTACTTCCGTTCATATTAATTGATCATTTTATTAAAATAATTATCTTATATTAAATGTCTAATTAAAAAAATATTAAATAATTTCATTCTAATATTATCTTGGTAAGTATTCATATTTATTTGTAAAATTTATTTTAAAAAAATTATGAAATGAATTAATTAGCAAATCTATCTTCTTATTTATGATTTTGTTAATACACACGTATAAAAAAAAAGTAATCATCTAATATTAAATAAATACAGCATACTCCGGTAAACAAAAATGCCTAGTAAATTAAATATGAAACTCAAAATGCTAATAATTCCTCACTACTAAAACTAACATATAATTTGTTCTCTTTTCCCTCTCTTTTTATCCCACGACTCCCGCTATGTTTAATTATATGTTATAAAAGATAAATAATCGAGATTTTATTTTTAATTTAATTTTAATTTTTTACATGATATATTTAAAATTGTACAATTTAAAATAATATTTTGATATATTCCGATAATTTACCTTAAACTGGTTTGGCGGTTGAGGACGGGCACTTAACTCCACCACCGTCAGAGACTTCGACTTTTATGCATTTTGTTGTAACACGACTACACCATTTGGACCATTCAATTCTGTCTTTATTATAAATTGATGCACTAATAAATGGACAATTAATTAGTAATCATCGTTAAATATATATTTTTAGTAATAAATTATTACTCTTTGTATATATTTTTAAAGACTCAAAGAGAGAAGGATTGTCCAAGCGTTATAAGGAGTCCACCCATCTAATTAACCACTGATGTGGGACTTTTATCATTCTTTAACATTAAGCAACATTGAATTTAATGACACTTAACTATACTAATAAAAATTTTAATACTTTATATTAATATGTCTATTAATTGTCGCTAAAAGTTTTTATTGTATAGAGAATTCATATGAATCCTCTTTGATACTATGTAGGTTCGTGCTTGTGTATAAGGTAATTATAAGGATATATTGTTAGTAATTTAGGTTTAAATATATTAAAATTAGTCATGCTGAGATTATTTTTTGTCATGGTATGATTTAGTATATTAAAGAATAATTTTATTCTTACTCATACTTGTTCATGTATTGATAGCTAGGTGAATTACTTTTTTTTTTTTTAATTGTGGGTGGGAGAAAGGAAAATGAGAAAAGGAAATATAGAAAGTCGAACTCTCACCAATAAAGTAATAATTTCGTAATTCAGATAGTCATCTAATTAAATTATTAAAATATTTATTATTAATATCATAATGTGTTACATTAGTTATACACCTTAAAATTAAATACAAAATAAGATGTATAACTATATAGCTCAAAATCCTACCAAAAAAATATTAAAAAATCATGAGTCATGACTAATACTTCTATTAGATTTTCTAATACTCACATCCTATCAAAATAATCAAATGACCCCTTAATGATAAGTAGGGACAAAAATAAAAGACCTCCGTACTTGAATTATAAGGATAAAAATTAAAAATCATCCATATAAAATTTAAATAACATTTAAATAAATTATTTAATATCAATTTAATTTATTTTGATCCGTTAAATTCCATTTATTAGTGGAATTGTTTGTTATTATTCCCTTCGATAGCCGCAAATTCTTTTCCTGAAGTTGATCGAACGTTGACTTACTTATTCACCCTTTGCACGTCTTCCCCCTCAACTAATATTTTTTTCTTGTTTTTTGGCCTAAATTAATTAAAGTATGTTTTTCACGAGAAGTACACAAATTATAATTTAAAAAAATTATAGTTAGTGTGTACCCAATACACTAAAAAGATGATGATTGGTCCATGGTTATAAGGTTGTGTTTTATTCTATATAATGACACAATAAAATTTTTGATGGCATAGTAGAATCTAACCAAAATACTTGAGGAGGAAAGGAGAATTCCACTCGTAGAATAAATTCTCCTTTCCCAAGCCATGTGTGTGGATAAAAACAACAAACCATAGAATTTTATTTTCTTCATAGTAGTCTTCTTATCATTATTATTCAACTTAGAAGTTTCATTTTAAATTTCCAAGCAAAGGTCAATGTAAGTTCCCTTCTACTTTAAATTGTTATTCATAAATACTTCACCTAAAAACTTCTATATGCTATTGCTCTTATTCTATCGTAGTTCTTTGTTTGATAAACGTTCATTTTCTTTGTTAGTTATTATTGTAGTTCTTTATTTGATGAACGTTCATTTTTTTTGTTATTGTTATTGTAGTTCTTTGTTTGATAAATGTTCATTTTTTTTTGTTATTGCTGTTGTTGTTCTGGTGTAGTTCTTTGTCTGATAAATGTTCATTTTTTTTGTTATTGTTGTTGTTGTTCTGGTGTAGTTCTTTGTCTGATAAACGTTCATTTTTTTTGTTATTGTTGTTGTTGTTCTGGTGTAGTTCTTTGTTTGATAAACGTTCATCTTTTTTGTTATTGTTGTTTTTGTTTTGGTGTAGTTCTTTGTTTGATAAACGTTCATTTGTTTGTGTTAGAATGTCTACGTTGAACGAAAGCCATATCCAAAGGATATTCGACAAGCTTGATGAAGATGGTGATGGATTAGTGAGTTTAGATGAGCTCAAAGATCTTCTTGATAAGATTGGAGCTTGCACGGGGCTTGATGAGCTTCAATCTTTGGTAGGTAAAACAAGTCTTAACTTCATCGATTTCTTATTCTTTTACGAGGCTATGGTGAAGAAAAATAATGAAGAAAAGATAAAAGAAGAGAACATGAATATCAATGATAATAGTTTGGAAGATGATCTTGTTGAAGCATTCAAGGTGTTTGATTTGAATGGAGATGGTTTTATATCATGTGAAGAGCTTCAAAAAGTGTTGTCAAGATTAGGATTATGGGATGAGAAAGAAGGAAGTGATTGTAAGAACATGATTCACATGTATGATACTAACCTTGATGGAGTTCTTGATTTTGAAGAGTTTAAGAACATGATGTTGGTGTCTAAATCTTGAGAGTATTCATAATTTGTAACTAATTGTTGACTTTTTTTTTTATGATGTTTTTGAAACTTTCTTGTGATCAACATTGTTATGATGACTTTTATATATTATGGTTTATTAACTTCTTATATTGTATTATGCTTTTAACATATTCCATGGTACTCAAGACTTTGTATATTTGTTGGACAAATATGAAATTTTCTTCAAATAATAAGTAGAATATTAACTAACTACATTTCAGCAAAACGGTGGGTGGTCCTTTCGAGATCATATATAGCAGTGTTATATTTTTTTTATAAAAAAATTAAAATATAAATATCTGAACCCTCACTAAGAGTATCATATAATGTGATGATATATGATTTAGTACACCTCTCTATGTGAGGATAGAAATTTAAATATTATATTTATCTTGTTTTATTTTTCTTTCTAAAATTAGATAATACCACTCTAAGTGGTTCTCGATAGAACTTTTAATGTTTAATTAATTCATATGTATATGGAGTTAATACCTCAGATGGTCACTCAATTTTGCACTATTCTCTCAGAAAGTCACTCAACTTTCAATTTTCCCTCAAAAGTCACTCAACTATGCACTCTTCTCTCAGAAAGTCACCCAACTTTCAATTTTCCCTCAAAAGTCACTCAACTATCCACTCTTTCCTCAGAAAGTCACTCAATCTATTAAATTATTTTTAATTAAAATTTATTGATATTAATTATTTATATAACAAACCAAAAATTTTAAAAAATAAATTAAATCATTTAGTGATCCACCCACCTAACCCGACCCATTAAAAAATATGATATGACCCATTTTATTTTATCTTTAATGCTAAATTAATCTATTCCTAATTCAAGGTTAAAGAGAGGGATTAATTTATTGATATTAATTATTTATATAACAAACCAAAAATTTTAAAAAATAAATTAAATCATTTAGTGATCCACCCACCTAACCCGACCCATTAAAAAATATGATATGACCCATTTTATTTTATCTTTAATCCTAAATTAATCTAATCTTAATTCAAGGTTAAAGAGAGGGATTAATTTAGAATTAAAGATAAAATAAAATGGGTCATATCATATTTTTTAATGGGTCGGGTTAGGTGGGTGGATCACTAAATGATTTAATCTATTTTTTAAAATTTTTTGTTTGTTATATAAATAATTAATATCAATAAATTTTAATTAAAAATAATTTAATAGATTGAGTGACTTTCTGAGGAAAGAGTGGATAGTTGAGTGACTTTCTGAGGAAGGAGTGAATAGTTGAGTGACTTTTGAGGGAAAATTGAAAGTTGAGTGACTTTTTGAGAGAAGAGTGCATAGTTGAGTGACTTTTGAGGGAAAATTGAAAGTTGAGTGACTTTCTGAGAGAATAGTGCAAAGTTGAGTGACCATCTGAGGTATTAACTCTATGTATATGAGAATTAGTTTAAGATTTGTTACGTTTTAGACCTTCTCCTTCAAATTTATCTTCTTTTTTTTTGTCAAAAAATTGGAAACTCGACGCCGAGTTTTCCTTATTGTCTGTTCTATTATCTTGAGTCCGGAATCTAAAGGGTGAAAAATGTTAACAAAAATTTTAAAACGGTATATAAATTTTTTTTAACCAAATTGTCCGTTTGAAAAAGTAAAATCGCTTCAATAGCAACAATTTGTTAAATTTGATTTTTTTAAAAAATTAAACAAAATCGCTCCCAAAGGAGCGATTTCTAAACTATTATTTTTAATATATCGCTGCTAGGCAGCGACTTAAGTTTATTTTTTTTAATTATTTTTTGCTTTTTTTTAAGTTTAAATAATTTATTTTTTTAAAAAAAATCAAATCGCATCGATTTTTAATTAAATTTTTTTCTTTTTTTAAAAAAATCAAATCACTAAAAGAAAATTCTATTTAAAATTGCTGCCTCGGCAGCAATTTAATTTTAAAAAATTTAATTAAAAATCGCTGCGATTTGATTTTTTTTAAAAAAAAATTAAACTAAAAGAAATTAAAAAGAAAATTTGAACTCAAGTCGCTGCCTCTATATTTTGAAAAATGCTTCTTCGGGAGAGATTTTTTTTAATAAAAAAAATTAAAAAAATCAAATGTAACAAATCGTTGTTATAGCAGCGATTTTACTTTTTTCGACGAACAAAATCGCTACTTAGTGAGCGATTTTATCGTTTAAGTCAAAAAAAAAATTCATATATCATTTAAAATTTTCGTTAACATTTTTCACCCTTAAGACTCCAAACTTCTCTTATCTTAATTACTTCAATGCATATGAAAAATGAAATAGTTTAGACTATGATAATTTAAATCTTATCGAGAATGTAAATCTACGAAATAAAATGGATGTTTGCATTAAAGAACGTCACTATTATCTCACGTGATTCCGTTAGTCTTTTTAATTTTTTATTGTTCTGAGTTAAAATTTTAACATAAGACTTCATTTCGATTACTGAATTATGCATGTGAAAAATTTTCAACTAGTTTATATTAAGTTTGTAGTGTATTTAGAATATGAAAATTTACCAAAGTTCAATGATAGAGGCTATTATTGAAAACTTTTTTCTTTGAGCCAAAGTTGTCATAATTTATTTATTTATTTGATTCATTTATCTTTATAAATTAAAAAGTTTGAATAACCCAAACCAAGTCTGAACTTGTTATTTACATTTTTACAAGGTCAAAAATAGAACTAAATATTTGATTGTTTTAATGAACACATTTATTCGTAAGGTGATATCATATTCATAACATTTAAATCTTGAATCAACCTCTAGTTATAGACTATAATTAAAAATAATAAATATTGAGCGATCATTAAAGTACATATTTATTGATAAAAGAAGGATAACAAAAAACCATCAATAAAAATTGATCTAATGCATAAAGTGTTTCATGTTTATGCAATGTAGTAATGTAGCTACTTAATACAAACACTAGCAAGTATTTTCAGAATTCAATTCGAAATATATAGATCACACGAAAATAATATTATCATTGTTCCAACAACCCATTTCAATTTGTGTCCTATTGATATTCTACCAGATAAGGAGCAAAGTCTAAACATACAAATGGAGGATTAAAGTTTTGAGAATATAATGCAAGGTCCACAATTTTAAAGTTATGGACACAAATGATATACCTTGTCAAGAATCTTCACTTCTGTCCTCGGATAAAAAAATGTATTATTTCGTACATATAATTATTGTGATATGTATTTTAAGTTTTTACTCTTAAAATTAAATTATTTAATTTGATATAAATATTTAATATTAGTAAGTTTTTGTTGTTCATGGTATTAATTAATTGAATGTCTGAGATTCGAATTTTTTTTTTTAGGATTTTACACAAATTTCATAGTGTATAGACCTAATTAGATCATATTTCTATTTTTTTTCAAATTACAAAAATCTCTTAAATTTAGTGGAACTCAAATATATCCCATAACTTTTCAATACCGTCCCAATTTCGAATATCGCTCAATATATCGATATATCGAATATCAATTTCGAATAAATCATTCAACGTCTTAATACATCACGTCTCGATTTCAGATACATCTCGTAAAATGATATATCCAAAAATTAGAGAGAATTATAAAAAAAAATTCTAATGATATAAATTTTTTAAAATATAATAAAATAAGTTATATTTGTAGATAATTTTTTTAAGGACACGTTCGACGATGAAAGGGATAATTAACTTTACAAATCTCACTATATTAATCATAATAAAGTCCTTTTTATTGTATTTTAATCGCCCAGTCAAACAGCATTTTTAAATATGAATTCTCAAATATTCCTTTAGATAACTTTACGAAATCTCATCGTTAGCTAGAATTAGGGAGTACTATATCTAGCAAAAAGGATTTTCTTTTTATGGTTTTTTCCGTCTCAAATTATATGTTTTTCATTATTTTAAAATAATTTTTTTTAATAATATTTTATATGATAAGTTTAAGATTAATAATTTTTTTATAATAATATTTTATATGATAAATTTAAGATTATTTTAAAAAATTATACATATTTAATCATAAAATTTTAAAAAAATTATTTATTTTTTAATTTTATGCTCAGTCAAATTAAGATATCTAAATTAAAGTAACGGAGTAAGTATTATTTTATGGGCGCACGTTATGCACGCCAAACTGTAACGTCATACGAAAAATTTGGGAAAAAATGTCTAGACTTTACTTTTAAATATATTTTATAAGTCTTTGGTCAATTGGTCAGATGGCCCAAATTTGTTAGAGATTTACTGTTTTCGTGACAGAGACGGAGCTAGGTGAAATTTATGGATTTAAGGTATCTATAATTTTTTTTATAGATTTTATATTTATATTATAAAATCTCTAAATAAATTTAATTTAAAATTTTGAACTCTTAATTTTGACTTTGGCTCTGTTTTCATAAGCAACAAACATTAGTTTGTTATAATCCACTAACTTCTTATGTTGATTAATTATCTATAATTATGGGTAAAATAGGAAAAAATAATTAATTCTGTCTTAATTTAATTAATGATCTACTAATATGAAACAAATATTTTAGTAAGATGTTTATATTAAATATAGAAATGAGATAGTACTCCCTCCGTCTCTAATTACTTGTTTGTTTTTTTCTTTTTTAGTTGTTCATTACTTGTTCATTTTGAAAAATTAAGAAATGACAATTTTTATTACCTATTATACTATCAATTAATTACTTTAAAAACTGTAGAACTTCTTGAAAACCTTAAATTTTTAATTCATTCACTTTATAATTAATTAATAGAAATAAAATAATAAAATTACTATGTCGATATCTGTTTTATGAACAAGTAATTAAGAACGGAGAAAGTAATTTAATAACAGAGAAGAGTCGACGAGCACACGTCTTTGTAGAATTCAAATGATATTAAAGGGTATATTTGTAAGTAGATATTAAATTATTTGAGGATATTTTTAATAAATTATATTTAGAAGTTATGTGAAAAGTTTATAAATCACGATAATTAATAATTTAAATATTTTAAAAAATCATATAAAGATTTATCATCAAACAAAAAGTTATCGACTCTCCAAATTTCATTTCTATCCTATAAAATGGAACAAGGAGGAATGAAAGTAAAAACATTTTTCAATAAAGAAATTACAATAATTAATAACTTAAATTAGTCTAAATTCTAATAAAAAAAAGAATTTGATTGATTATCAAAATTTCATTTTTAAAATAACATATATTGAACACAGACTCCGCATCTCTAGTTATGATAACATATGTTTACGTAAGTGAATTTCTGGTGTTATAATGTATAGTTTTATGTTTTAAGATTATATCATCGGAGCCGATCTAGCCATTGATCCGAAATTATAAGAGGTGGAATCCACAATAATATTTGACCCGAAACCGATCGATCTAGCCATGAGCAGGTTGAAGAGAGGCTGCAGGAGAACGCTTTCTATTAGACAAATAACCTCATTTTTATAAATATATGATTTTTATTTATTAACTTAACTCAATTAAATTCGTTCAAATTTAACCTCCACATTTGACACCTTTAGCTATTTCATGTAGCATCCTATTTTAGATAGAGCAATATTTCACTCACTATAACATTTTTTAGATCATAAATTTCCCTTGACTTCTTTATATTTGGATGGAGTAGGTTTGAATAGGCAGTTTTGGTTATTTCAAAATAAACAACTTGTGGATTGGGACCATTTCTCTTTAACTACTAGGGTTAGAATAAAAGAAGTCTATGCTAATTATTATTATGAAGTGTATGTGTCTTTCATTTTGATTCTCATCCACTTCTTCTTTCTTTCTTTTGTATGCTTTTTTTTTGTAAAAGTTATTCAGACATAAATATTTGTAATAGAGTCGGATTAAATTTAAATTTATATTGAAAAGTCTCATGCACATTGAAAAATAAAGTACTCTCTAATAAAAACGATTCCATGACCAAGGGAAATTCAAACTCGGTAAAAGAGTACTTATAACTCCACCACAATATTAATCCTTATTTAATTTTCCTTTCTATGCTTGTTCTTAGCAATTACTCTTCAAGGTTTGACATCCGCATTAAAACCTGATTAATTTGAATACACATAGTGTAAGACCTCATTTTGAAGAGAAGCACTCCCTATTGGAAAAACATTTTTATTCCTAAGGTTCAAACTCTTGAGACAGGTGATTAAGAAAGGAACAATCTCATCTATTTCACCACGTTCTTTAGTCAATTGTTGAGGGCAAGGTCCCTCAATGAGCTCAAGGGACAAAAGAACTAAAAGATGAAAAAACAAAATACTTGCAAGGCAGGGTTAAGATTGAAAGGCATAATCTAGGACTTTTTTGTGGTCCTAAAATACATTCATTATGGATTGTTCATCTCATATTCTATAGTAATCAGAGGCCAAATATATATAGCAGTACATTTCTTATAAAAAATTTCATCTATAAATATTTTTAAGTTTATTTTACACCACAAATAATATCGTATAAATTGTGACGAAAAAGAATATAACTTTCTATGACATTGTATCTTGAACGTGTGAAATTTGCTTTGTGTATTTCTATTATTCTCCTAATTGGAAGTTGTGATACAGACAAAGGAAATTTCTAGAAAGTTTACTTATATATATGAAGTCAATAATAAACATAACTCTTCAAGCCAACGAAAAAACACAGAAATTACTAGTAATACTTATTTGTTTTGATTGAATTTATAAATGTCTGCTTATTTTCTTATAAAAACCTTTCTTCCATGAAACTTCCTATTTAATATTTTTCCAATTTCAACCACAAGTAATGTCTTGTGATTGTTATATATAATTTTTTTTTTAGGTATATTAGTCCGTACAAGTAAAGGACATGGGATATTTCCTCTCAATATCTTGATTGAAGTACTATATATAGGTACCACATCTTCTTTGAAGTTTTTCTCTAAAGCATCATTATTTCGGGTCAGAAATTTACTGACTCTATTAATTCAGAAAGCCCTCGATATACCTTTATTTTTTTATCATGTCTCCGATCAACTCAAGTAATTTGTCAAAAATCTTCTCAAAGCTTGACAAGAATGGTGATGGCCTTGTGTGTCTTGATGAGTTAAAGGGATTTCTTGATACAATAGGAATTATTGCAAGCCAAGAGGAGCTAGAGTTGCTACTTGGTAAAACAAGCCTAGACTCCATTGATTTTTTCTTCTTCTATGATGCTATCACAAAGGCAAATATTAATAAAGGTGGTATTTATAAGCACGAGGATCGAGAAAATATTTTCCTGGAAAATGATCTACGTAAAGTGTTTAGAGTATTCGATTTAAACGAGGACGGATTCATATGTTGTGAGGAGCTGCAAAGAGCATTGTCAAGATTAGGATTGTGGGATGAACAATGTGGGAAAGATTGTAAGAGTATGATCAATGTTTATGACAAAAATTTAGATGGAAAACTCGATTATGATGAGTTTAAGGACATGATGTTTGATAATTAATTAGAATTAGAGGTATGTAATATAATATAATATAATCCCGCTTACAATCTACCAAGAGTTTTATGCATTTGGATTAATGATGTTAGATGGTTTGCTGGGGATTTAATTTTATAGTTTTGTTGAACTTTATATTACTATTATATTACTAATAGACTTTTAATATACTCTAGAAATATTAAGCTGCTGACTTTTCTCTTCTACTTGTTTGTTCATAATTTCGTATAAATAACTTTCAACATTTGAATTTGAATGTTTATACTTGCAAGAATTCAATAATATTTCAATCAGATCTTTTTCTTGCAATATCAGCAACCCTTAATTGACAGTTAATGAGGCCAATTAATTAAATATTTATAATAGAGCGCATGTTATTATTTTATGTAGGGATTAGTTGTGTTGTGGTCATGTATTCATTATTCCATCTATTAATTTTCCACATAAATAACTTACTTCCTAACTAGCTATCAAACGTGATATTACTTAATAAAATTCTATATCTGCATAACTCACCTTAAAATAGGCCAAGCAAAAAGTGTAAATGATTTTTACACAATCAAGTCAATGAGAGTAAATAGCAACTGAAATCAAATCTGAGGCTCTTGCAATCTTTTTTAGAGCCAAGCAACAAAAGATTACTTGTAAGGTTAGAAATAAATACAAATTAAATTCAAAAAGTAACCAAATTGCTCAATTATTTACTGTATATATAAAAAAAAAAGATTTCTGTCCAGGGGCTTTATCAATTTTGTGTTAAATCATCTATCAACTTTAGAAATAAGTGAATGTTGTATCAAAACATATAACTGACACGAGATGATTTGTGCACTGAGCTGCTCTGTGTTATCATAGACGCTTTTCGCCAATCAATAGCTTCCAATTGGAATGAGGTCCCTCGCTGCTATCATATTTAAATGACACCCATCCTAAGGCCTGTACAATTTCTATGAGCTCTTCGATAACAGGTGTTGTGTCACGAATATAAACTCGTCCCCCGGGACGAAGAATTCTGTCTATTTCTAGCATGATAGTTGTCACATTGCATCTGCATGAATGAGATGTGAGGATATATAATCAATCACCTTCACATAAAATGAACTGCTTTGATGAATCACATTTAATCGAAAAGTTTAATGCAAGGTGAAGAAGTATTATACCTGTTTTTTTCGACTGAGAAAAGAGCAGCAGCGTGGACTAAATCATACGTTCTTGGATAAGTATCAAATGGCTCACACCTGAAGGTCAAAACAATCGGATTTAAACAGGTCAAACTATTCGTGTCCACGTTCTAAAATGTTGGTACGAAGTGGTTTTCTTTTCAAACCACTGAAATTGATTTTGATGTAAGCCAGCCCCGTTATTCATTTGATACATGATCATCTAGACATGTTATCAAATCTACTAAAGAACAAAAGAGAGAATTCTATGATCTATAGTACAAGCCACATTGTGTAGTGCACTTATTTTGGCTGTACATGAATACCATGATCCGTCACCAAATCTGATGATTAGACTCCTGAAAAAACTTATAAAACATTTGATGTAAATACTATCCACAGAAGGAGAAGTGTATTTTACCAGTCATGCATGACTCCGATGAAACCCCGGTCATATAGAACAGGCAGTGTATTAGGACCACTAATGGGAACAACATTCATAACCCAGCAATCGAAGTTGAAATCATGCAACGCAGCTGCAAACCTACCAAAACATCTCAACAATTAGGAGCACTGCAGCTTAAAATGGTTTTCGAATTTCAAAAGCTTTAGATTTCAGCAGAGCATATGTAAAATGGAATGAATAGGTCCAATTCTTTTAAATGAAACATACCCCCCATATACAGCTCTCATGTCCAGCACGTTTCGTAGGTTTAACTTTTCCCAACGAAAAGCACCAATATATCCTTTTATTACAGCATACCAAAAATTTGACTCCGCTTTATAAATTTCCCTCCTAGATAATTCAGCATCCATTTTTATACTAAACAGCCTGTCCGGTGGAGAGTGAAGGCGTGCAGGCCAAGCAGTCACGTTAGCTCCGTAGCCATTCTCAGGTAATTGGGTAATACATTTCGTTAAATTTACATTCCTGCCACAAAGAATCAATAAAACAAGCATCAGCCTACATAACTACGAATTCAATTACAACCTTGTCACAATGTATTCGGTTTTCTTAAGACCCCTATCGTCAGTCATCCCCTGAAATTTTTGTAAGAAAACAATATGTATACACACACAGACATACTATATTAAGATGAGTTCATGCAGATAACAAATAGGACTAGTTGATATGAGTAAATGACTAAACAGGAGCCAAGGAAAATGTTAGGCAAGCATCAATATTGATGAAATTAGAGCATGCTACATTATGAAATTGGCAAAAGAGAGTAGAAAATACCAGACATTATCTGGATCATCACCAGCTGAACATAGAGAAGGTTGAACTGCTGGAGCACGACTGAGATAGCAACTATTATTCAATGGCTTCCTCCAAATATAAATGTCACCCTCCTTCTTTAATAACTCCCAGCATAGGCGTCGAGTAAGATCCTCCATTTCTGCATAACAGTAAGGAACATAAAGCATAAGTAACATTTCACCTTAACGCGTTTATAGAACTCACAGTAATGATAAAACTGTAAAGAAAAGTAACCAAAATGGACATAGCATTTAATTTAAATATCTGACTCTCCTTGGGCTACCTAAAGAGAAATCTAAATATAGACTCTTTGCACAATTCGCAAACAGAAACAAGCCCAGATGATTTGTGTCTACACTTTTTACTCACATCAGCCTCTATTTGATGGTGCCCTATTGCTAGATAATGATAAAGCAGTTACCTTTAAGTGGTGCAAACAAGTTCTCTTCATGTTTGTGTACGGGTTCTGCTGCCCAGATAAAATATCCTCCTGCCCTAAGCATTCTGTTCACCTCTAGAAGCAGAATGCCATCTACACAGGAAAATCAAAGAGCAATAGATGAGAAGCGACAGATTAGGTTAGCAATATCCACCCCTTAAACAATCTAGATAATGTAGCAAAAGAAGAGAAGAAGCCCCAAAAGATAGTGACATTGAGATGCAAATACAATTTACTTATTAAAGAAGAATGCCTGTTAAACTCACAAGATGTTTTTTGCTACTGTCGATATGTTCCTTTCTATTTCCCATATTATGTTGTTGACCACATGTCTACTATTTTTTTCTTTTAACAGGGGAGATGAAATTGATTTTAGTTACAAAGAACAGTTTAAGACATGTCACAAGATCAAAACCTAGCTTTGCATCAGATAATTGTACCATAAGAAAACAAATCAACTTTGTCCTGGAAGTAACAGAATTCTGAACGATTTCTTGGTCAAGAACTTGATGATGAATAGCAATCTATAGTGAAACAAACGAGATATATACCATCACGGGTCCAATTTATGCTACATCTGGAACAATGTATCATGTCAAATGCCTGGCTAGGGTACAAAAGACGGTGTGTAGTAAATGCTGCGAACATAGCAGGCACTCCACGTTCCAATGCAAATTGAATCTGATTGTTATGCACATCTTTTGTTGCAATAGACAATGTACTGACATTGCGGTCCATCAGAAACGCCCCAAAACTCGCTATTCCACAACTAATATCCATGACAACTCTTGTTCGTTGGCCAAAGGCAATTTCTGGAACCATCTATGGTTGCATGAAAATAGTAGCATAGTCAAGTAATATTGATGAAAAATAAACCAAGTAAGAAGTGGAGAAGCAGAGTACCTTAGAAATCTGATCCAAGTATTGATTTACACCCTGGGAAAATTGTGTCATGTCTCCTGGAAATATGTACTTGTCACCCTTCCTTACTACCCACTTATTGCCTGCTTTTCCTTTGGCAAAGGGTGTCCGGGCCACATTGGATAACCATATCTGTTTAAAGCTAAAGCTTTTTAGAAGTAATGCCTTGAATCATCAAATAAAGAAAACAGCACCACACTCGTTTTTGGTTTCCAATATCAATAATAATGGTTTACTTGTGCCGAGGGTCTATCCGGAACAACCTCTCACCTCCACAAGGTGGGATAAAGTTCTGTGTACACTCTTATCTCACCCGACCCCACATTATGGTAATCATTGGGAATGTTGTTGTTATAATATAATAATAATGGTGAATAAGACTAAATTTCAATATTGTTCTCTCGGTCACTTCTAAAACATAGAAACGCTCGTACTTCTAGACAGACTGTTCCGAAATGAAAAGAAAGAGATTGCGGATTAATGAGTGTCATCACAGCTCACACCAGAGAATAAATGATCACATATTGAACCAAAAGAGGAACAGTTGTGGCATTTTCCCTCTAACAGGAAAATGAAAGAAAAGAATACAGAAGATAGTGACCGACAATGGTTAGAGAAATACTACAAACTCAGGAAATAATTAGGCCAGTTCAATTAATTGGATGACTAACATATGTGGTGAGTTCACTGGCGATAATATTTATCAGAAAATTTTTGATGATAATTATCTAAGACTAGCAAGATAAATTACATAGCACATGGTTAGACAGGAGAAAATTAGGTGATGAAAACATGGGGTGTGTGCCTATCAACTAGCAGCTGCCCCATTCTTAATATTAAGTAGTTATTGAGGGCATTCAATCACCATGATAACACAGTAAAGAAAAGTCTAATACCTAACCTACACCGCCTCAGAGAGTTTGGTAGGACTTGGAGCAACTTTACTCATAACTTACAACTCCCCCAAACCTATCTCATGCAAGTATGTAGCGTGGAAGAACCATAACATAACTAGTCCAGCACCAAAAGTCCTAGACAAGCCATTTGCAACTATTCCCCTAATTCTAAACTATAAGATCAACCATATTCTATTCCTGTAAATGTGCATTGACGAAAATAATACTTGTAATTCAGTTGGCCAAATTCACCATCACCATTAATTAAAGTGGAGCAAAACCAAATAAGAAACCTAAATTACTAAAAGTATTTTAGTAATTCAATTCACCTTCACCGTTAATTAAAGATTGAGCAAAAACCAAACAGGAAACTTATTGGAATTGGCAAAATTCACCATCACCATTAATTAAAGATGGAGACAAACCAAATAATAAGAAACGGGCCTGACTAAACAGAAGTTCCTTCAATTTAGTCGAGAGTCATAAAGAAGGCTACGGATAAGCAACTAACATAAACTACTACTGTACAACGCATCTCGTGGACAGCCTTCAAAGGCTATCATTCTCTAGACCTAGTAGAGGTCCGAATAGACTAGACTATAAGGACCAGTTTCCAAAGACCTGCCAGACCGCTGATCTCACTTAACCTCTTGATGTCACAAATAACAATAGAAAGGTTCACGTCACAAGCAGCAGATCTGACTAGCTCAACATTAACTAAAAGTATTTTAGTAATTCAGTTAAGTCAAATTCACATTCTCCATTAATTAAAGATTGAGAAAAACCTAAACAGAGAAATAATTAACTAGAAGTATCGTGATAACAATAATGATAATTAATGAATAAAACATAAATCCAGTACCTCATCCCTGCTCTTTGGCCATGTTATTCTTAGTTTGTAACCTTTAGGCCATGGCACCAAACAATCCAATCCTTTGCCTTTTGGAGGGCAATGCCTTTCCAAAATCCCCTCCATATTATCCAAACAAGGAATATAATCCCTCATGCTCTCATCACAAACTTTAAATTTCCCAATTTTACCCCTCAAAACTCCTCCATTCTCATCACTCCCATTCTTCTCATCCACCACACTGTCTATCACCTCCTCATCAAAATCCCCCACCACAAACTCATTTGTCATTGCCCCATTCTCATCAACAATCCCCGTCCTCTCCATCCCCGGCTGTCGGAGCTTCGGAACAGCTGCCCACGACGACGGCGGCGGAGATGGATTGTCACCGGCAGTGGGTGTGGAAGTGAAAGACATAGGAAATTCTAGAGAAGGGGTTGTGGGGTTAGAGACAGTAGTGATATCTGATGAAAAACTTCTGAGAATGATGAAAAGGGAAAGACACAGAAAAGAAAAACCGATGATTTTGACGAAAGCTGGAGACTTTGTAAGTGAAACAAGATTATTTTCTGAACCTGACAAACTAGTACTAATCCCCTTCATTGTTCCTCCCTCCACCACCAAGAAAAACGAAAATTCAAGAACTGAAGTTGGAATTCACACAAAGGTTTGTGGGGTTGAATTATTTCTGAAGAAATTCTTTGCTGGTTTTACATGGCATTGAAACAGTGGACTCTTTGGGGGGAGGCGTAAACGTGACGGTAGAAAAATGGTAACATATAAAGTATATATATTATTTCACTTATTTCAAGTAATTGTAAAGTTCAATAATGGCAGAAAATCAAGAATCATCTGAACTGAAGTAGGAGAGTGTGTGTATATTTGTGGGTCCGACTTTTTTCCTATTTTGGCAAGTGGGTCAGGTTTGGTCCACGAACCACTTGTCCCACCCGAACGCTTTGGGGAAAAAGGAAAATTGGTATAACTATAAGAGAAAATTATCAAAGGGTCCTTGATATATTGATGTTATTTTATTTTGGTTCTTAATATATTTTACGTGATTGAAATAGTTTTTTATTTATGATAAAATGTGTTTAATTTAATTTATTATCCTAAACTTAACAATTTATCTCAAGAACTATTAAATATAATAGTGAGATCCACATAACTTACAAATTCCACCATTTTACTATCTTTATCGGTTCAAAAAAAGAGTTTCATGAATTCTAAAAATACCATTTTCACTAATATCTAACCGCACAATTACAAAATCATTATTGTAAAATCTAGATAGGCTAGAAACAGATCTCATCCATTTGTATGGAACATGGTGAAAAACTGACTGATTAAAGTCAAATACTATGGAAATTTGTGACTTTCTTTCAAGCCTTATAGGGGACTAATACCGAGGAGTTGCCATCTTTGGACTTTAAAATAATAAAGGATGGCCCTTTCTTGAATAAAGACCAACAACAACTTTGAAAAATGAGGTAAACACGGAAGAGATCCTACAAGCACTGAATGAGATGCCAAATGAAAGAAGCTCCAAGTATTGATGCGTTCGGTGTAGAGTTTTTAAGATAATACTGAAAGATAATAGGAGACGAGATCATTCAAGTGGTTTTCCACTTTTTTGCAATAGGCAACCTGCTAAAAAGGGTTGATTATATTACTGTGACTCTGATCCCTAAAGTGTTCAACCCCATCTATGTCAAAAAATAAAGGTCAATTGCTTGTTGCAACATGATGTATAAACTAATAGCCATAATAATCACCTCAACATTAATGTTGGTTATCAATTACTAACTGGTAGATCCATCTCAGTCTGCCTTTATAGCTGATAAGAATATACTAGATAATGTGTTTGTGGCACATGAACTAGTCAAAGGCTAAACAATAAGGGAGTATCACTAAGGTGTCTAATCAAAGTAAACATCATGGTTCGGTGGACTGAGCCTTCCTAAAGATGGTGCTGTTGGAATCTGGACTTTTGTCTAGATTTGTGAATCGAACCATGCATGTGTGTCTACAATAAGTTATTTTTTATTTATTAATAGAGGCTCAACCCCACGCTTTGAAGCTAGAAATGATTGAGTCAAGGGAATCCCATGTCCCCATACTCTTTTATTATAATGGAAGACCTAAATAGAACATTCAAGCAATTAAGACATAACCCCTCATTCAAACACCACCTTAGATGTGGGAAACTGAGAGTGATACATATATGCTTTGCAAATGACCTGATTATGTGTTTCGGGGCTCACAAATTATCAAATTATTTAATATTGCGAGTATTTAATCATTTCTCAGAGGTTTCAAGGCTAAATGCAAATTTGGAGAAAAGATCACTATACATTTATGGTGCTATACATGAATTCAAAGAATAGATATTAAGAGATATCCTCTTCGTCGTAGGAGAGTTGCCTTTTAAATATATGGAAGTCTCGATATTCTCAAAGAAGATTACAGTACATCAATACATGCCACTAGTAATTTAAGTAATTGCGAGAATATATGTTGGACTAAGTTCTCATCATATAGTGACAGAGTTCAACTGATCAAGAATTTCCTATTTGAAATGTAAACATATGGGGACCAATCATTCTAATTTCTAAGAAGGTTATATAACAAATGTAACATCTCGCAATTTGAAATAACTAGAAAGAAACTTGAAAATTTTTGTTAAGTTAGAAAAGTTGAGTTTTAGTCAACTTCAAATGACCATAATATTTAGTTCAGGATTAGTTGGAGGTACTTTCAAATATGGTAGGAAAGCTCTTGGAACGATGAGTTGGAGGTACTTTTAGATATGTCTTTCAAAAGTTGGGTTGTTGCAATTAGAAAAGTTCAATCTGGATTTTTTATGGGTAGTTTGGTCTTTTTCTTACTCTTTGTCGCGCCTCATTTTCTCGCGAAAACGGATTTTATCGCGACCTAATAACTCTTTTGGGGATTTTAGGTTTTGAGGAGTCGCCACCTGACAAATTAATGTGTGTTAGGGGCACCTATCTAACATAACTAAGTCTATCTAAGGATAACGAATCAGAGAACCGGGTAAGGGTTCAAATTACCTCGAGGGAAAGGTGTTAGGCATCCGTCAAGGTCCACAAATGTGGATCCCGACCGTATCTCATGCAATTTATGTGGGGGTTACAAGTAGCAAATAAGGTCGATTCATTATTTATTTATTTAATTTTAACATGCTGGCTAGGTGATAACATTAAACAATAAAAATTAATTTATTATTAATTAATGAAACATGTAAGACTAGGCGATAAGAATATTGAACAATTAAAACTATTTTAATTAATTAAACATGCGAAGGCTAGGTGATAGCAATATTCAACAATTAAGATCATTTTTATTTAACTTAACATGCGAGACTATGTGATATAACAAGTTGAACAAGTAGTCATATTATTATTTTAATTATTTTTAAGTATGCGAGTCTAAGTGATAACAATAAAACATATATATTAAGCAATTATTAAATAGATAAGCGAGAGGATAGAAAAGAGACAAATAAATTAGCTAATAATTTTTATATTTTTAATTTTAAACTACCCAAAATAAATAAAATTTAAACAAACAAATAAAGGGATAAAGGGTAGGGAGACTCTAAGAGAGACTTTTGGATTAGCACTCAACTTTTCTTTTTATTTTCCGATAGGCTGCCGTATAGGGACAGACAAACCAATGTTTGTCTTTTCGAGTCAGAGTCGATGTCATCATCTCCATAGGGCCAACTAACTCTACCCAACTACCACATGCATTTCGTACCTAAAAGGTGTGTAATCTAACCAATTTTATTGTCCAAGAGGCATTGGACTCTTAAAAGGTGGGTTTAGACAATAAAATATAAGGCCCTCCTAGACACCAAGTCAAACAAACAAGACAAACAAGACAGTCATTTTAGCATGATATGTTTCAATGTAGCTTCCAAATTTTAATTAGACATGCTTGCAAACAACACATAGTTGTGAAAGATTTTCATGCTAAGTGTGTGAGCGTACAAACAAACAAACTTTAAAATAGCAAAGAATTAAACAGGCAAAATTATTAATAGACATTCTTAAAAGCATGCAGATAGTTATCGAATTAGATTTAAAAGTGATCGAGAAATATTACACAATGCAGATTTAGCTAATTTTAAAATGACCAAAAATTAGTGCCTAAATAGATTTTATTTGATTTGATTTTCAGGTATCAAAGGAATGATCACACATGCATATATATTTTGAATAGTAGCAAATTTGATTATTAAGGCAGAAAATATTATTTAGAACAAAAGACTTTATTTGTTTAAGATAGAAAGTTATTTTAAGGACAACAATATATTTATTACTAATGCATAATTTTTTTTTAATAAGTGACAAACTTATTGTTAATGCAGAAAATTATTTTTAGAATATTGATGGATTTAAAGATTGGTCATTAATGTTTAAAAATATTTTGCATAATTCCTATAGTTAGATCTAACCGATTTATCAAATGAGAACTATCAAACGAATTAAAATCTTATAGGCATGCTTTTTAACACGGAAAATTTTTGCAAGATAAACAATAGATTAGCACATAATTCCCCCTCCCCTTGTACGATCCCCAATATATTTCATATATATAGTTAGCGAGTTTTACAAATATTATAAAATATGAACCAAGTGTACACATTAAAATAAATAGCTTCTTTCAAAATTTTCTTCTAGGCGAATCTTCAAACTCTTGAACTCTAAGTTCAAACCTGTTAGAAGGAATGTAGCACATATACGATGAAAAAAATAATTGTAACATCCAATGTTCATAATAACCAATTACTCTCATATATATGTACATAACACACAAAAAGAGATACAGAATAACCATAGTTATGTTATCACACGTAAAAGGATAATGAAACTTACTTGGATGTTTCCTTGTTGTTTCGTTTTCCAACACACAAATATTTATAATTATGCAAAAATTAAATTTAAACTAATAAAGAGGGCTAACCAATTATGCAGAAAAGATTATCAACAATAGAGATAGCGTAATCTGAACACAACAAAGTAGCAAAAAGCACTTGAATGCTTATCAAAATCTTAACTTATTTTTAAGAGTAGAACAATATTATTAGTAATCAAGTATGAGCAATGAGAGAATGAGAGAGAGTTAAGAATAAGGTAGCACTTGTATTAGAAGAATGAGTGAATGAGTTGAAAATAATGAAGTGAGGGGGTCCTATTTATATAGCAAAAAAGGGAAACATAATAAGGGAAATAAAATAAATTAAGGAGTCAATTAAATCACAATTTCCTTATTTTAAAGAAGAGCCAAATCAGAAAAAATTTAAAAATATTTTATTACCAACAAAAATTAATTAAGTAAGAATAAATTAATAGAGAGTAATATTATTTTTCCATAAATAAAGAAGAGCCAAAATTGATTTTTTTTTTTAAATTATGATTATTATTTTACCATATAAAAACAAGTAAGAACCAGTTAAAATTCTAGTTACCCAAGCAAATCAAATAAGGATACATTATATTAGTAATATATAAATTGACAGAATTTAAGGAAAGATGTAACGACCCGCTAGGTCGTTTTGAGAATTAGGACTATTTTGACTCTTCCATAAAAAATGTATAAAAAATTAGAGGGGTAGTTTAAACTATTCGATAACTATGAGTATTAGAGTTGAGTAGTTAATGTGTCATATCCCTAATAAATAGTTACCACTTGATCCATGTATGGAATTCACTAGGAAAAGAAATGTTTCATAATTTTTGAGTCAAAGCTCGGGAACAAAAAAATACATAAATATTAAAATATCAAAAAAAAACAAGAAGTAATATTAGGTCAAGGAGCACGAACTGTTGCGGGGTTACGATGATTTCCTGGTAAGCACTGCAATTTCATCACTTTGTATATGTGAATTGTGCAATGCATCTGAAGGAGTATAATAATTTATTTTAGTATAAGAGTATAACTCTCGATGTATTTCCGATGAGTATCATGTATATATGGTTGAGAGAGTACTGGGTATTCTGAGACATATCATTTCATGGTATCATATTACATTGCATTTCATCACATCCTTCATTCTTGATGTTTATCTGTTTTATTTGGTGGTTGGAAATTACTTAATGTTTGATTACCTCTATTTGATGAAACTTGACTTGTAAGTGAAATATAGACTTGTATAATTAAAGAATTGATTTTTCTTATATAAACTCCCGTCACTACTTCTTCGTAGTCGGTCGATGATATATACTGGGTACACATGGTTCGTACTCATACTACACTCGTTGCACTCTCTGTGGTGCAGATTCGATTTCGGGTATGAGCACATCTCGTGGAGCATTTTGAGTCCGAGCTTGGAGTGTCTTGGAGTTGTGGTGAGCTATTTGGCTGTTCCGTGGCCCACACCTCCCTCTATCTTTTACTTATTTTGTCATTTAGTATTCAGCAAAGGTATCGCTTATGTTAGATTTGTCATTTTAGTTTCAGACTTGCATTAGATTTGTCATTTTAGTTTCAGACTTGCATCGTATTTTAGAAGCTATTGTACTTATGACACCAATTCTTGGGCGGTATTTTTAGCTTTTCGCAGTTTGTACTTCTAAAGAGCTTTATGTTGGAGATTTTCACTTAGTGTTTATTTTCTTTTTTTCTCACTATTTAGTTAAGGTTGGTAAAATATGTTGGGTTGAATTACCTATTGGTTGGGAACATAGGTGTCATCATGACTTGTGAATTTGGGTCGTGATAATTTTGGTATCAGAGCCCTAGGTTCATTGGTCTTATGAGTACAAGATGAACAAGATCCTATTCCTACACCTGCTTCTAGGAACATTATCTGAGGTAGAGGCAGGGGACGAGCTCGAAGTCGGGGTAGGGGTCGTATTGCAGCACATGTGGAAGGTCAAGTACCAATAGTTACCCAGGGTCGTGATACGATCGGACCTCCTGATGCAGAGGTTATTCATGGGGATGTGCAAGATCGTGTCGAGAGGGATGGGCCAGCTCAAGCTCCACCCAGTACTATTGTCACCCCAGTGCTTCAAGATACCTTAGCTCGTATATTAGGATTCCTAGAGGGAATAGCTTAGGCAGGAGCTTTGCCTGTCACTTCTGATGGCTTACAGACCCGTAGTGGATGTCAGACTTTAGATCCAATAGTTTCTCCAGACTCTCAGAATCCAGAACTCAATTAGCTGCAACTGTAGCTCCTCGTTTGGATGGTATGGAGTTTCCAGATATGCATCACATTTGGCGAACAGGCCTTCTATAATCATTTATTATCAGAAGATGTTTGGGAGGTTCAGGCTAATGAATCTTACTACTTATACTGGTGACTTAACTGAGGATGCATATGAATTTATAGTTAGTTGTCATGAGAGGTTGCATAATCTTGGGTTAGTGCAGTCTCATGGAGTTGACTACACAACATTTCAGATGACTGGCTCTACCAAGCAATGGTGGAAGGATTATATTAGTAGTAGGCCAGTGGGAACCCCTCCACTATCCTGGACTCAGTTTAATTAGGTATTTATATTCAAATTTGTTCGACGCAGTAAGAGAGAGCGCAAGAGTGTTGAGTTTGAGGGTTTGCAGCAAGGTGGTATGTCAGTTACAGAGTATGAAGATCAATTTCATGCCTTGGCTAGGCATGCTTCGATGATACTTCCCACAGAGTCTGAGAGAGTGAGAAGGTTTGTTAAGGGGCTAATTATTCCGATTTGTCTAGGAGTTTCCTAGGTTGTTGTTTCTTGTGTTCCATTCCAATAAGTGGTAAATGCTGCTAAGGAGTTGGAGATGATTTGACGTGAGGGATTTGAGCAGCGTGAGGGCTAGAGGACCCGTTATTTAGGTGATTATGGTGGTGCTTTGCCTAGGAGTCGAGGTTATGTAGGGAGAGGTTATCACTCTCAATCCAACAGACCCATTCATGCTGCTATACCTTCGTCTGAGGCTGGTTACGCTGGGCATAGTTCTTTGAGCTCAGTGCATACATCACATGGTTCATCTTCTAGACCTATAGTTCGTGGAGGGCATTCTGGTCATTTAGGTTCCTCTCATCAACCTGAGTCTCGTAGGGCTGTTTTGAGTGTGGTGATATGGGACACTTTGTAAGAGACTACCCTAGGACCAGACGAGGTGGCTTACATCAGGGTTCTCAGGCTTCGACTTTCAGAGCTGCACAACCTCCAGCTAGGGATGGTGCACAGAGTGGTGGAGGTGGTTCTCATTCAGGTAGAGGTGGTTCTCTTTCTGGTCGAGGTGGTAGTCGTGGAGGTTCACAATCTGAGGGAGGTTGTTCTCATTGTTATGCTTTTCCAGGTAGGCTAGAGGCTGAGGCTTCAGATACTATTATCACAGGTATTATTTCAGTTTGTCATCGACCAACTACTGTATTATTTGATCCAAGCTCTACTTATTCTTATGTGTCCACATATTTTGCTCCTAGTCTGGATATATTATGTGAGTCTCTTGATTTGACGATGCATGTTTCTACTTGTGTTGGGGATTTTGTAGTTGTATATCGGGTGTATCGATTATGTATTGTTACCTTAATAAATTATGACACTCATGCAGATTTAAATATCTTAGATATGGTAGATTTTGATGTGATTCTTGGTATGGATTGGTTATCTTCTTACCACGCAATTTAAATGTCATGCCAAGACAATCACTTTAGCTATGTATGGAATTCCTAAAGTGAATGGAGAAGTTCTTTTAGTCACCTTCCTAAGGGTGTGATATCATTTCTTAAGGCTCGTCAGTTAGTACAGAGAGGATGTTTAGCTTACTTGGCACACATTCAAGATACTAGTGTTGAAATTCCTATGCTTGAGTCTATTCAAGTGGTGAGTGAATTTTCAGGGAGGTATTCCCGAACGATTTGTCAGGTCTTCCACCAAATCGTGGTATTGATTTTTGTATTGATGTAGAGCCAGACACTCAACCTATTTCCATTCCTCCTTATCATATAGCACTGGCTGAATTGAAAGAGTTGAAGGAGCAGTTGCAGGATTTGCTGAGCAAAGGTTTTATTAGACCAAGTGTATCTCCTTGGGGTGCTCCAGTGTTATTTGTGAAGAACAAAGATGGATTTATGCGTATGTGTATTGACTATCGGCAATTAACAAGGTAACCATCAGAAATAAGTACCCGATACATCGTATTAATGATTTCTTTGATCAATTGCAGGGTGCTTCAGTTTTATCCAAGATTGATTCGAGATCTGCCTTTCATCAGCTGAAGGTTAGGGCGAAGGATATCCCTAAGACACCTTTTTGAACACGTTATGGTCATTACGAGTTTTTGGTGATGTCTTTTGGATTGACTAATGCCCCTGCAACTTTTATGGAATTGATGAATGAAGTTTTCAGACCGTATTTGGATTCCTTTGTTATTGTCTTCATAGATGATATATTGATATACTCACGCACTAACGAGAAACATGAGTATCATTTGAGGATTGTGCTTGGGATTCTAAAGGAGAAGAATCTTTATGCAAAGTTTTCAAAGTGTGAGATTTGGCTTAGTTCGGTAGCATTCTTGGTACAGTGTCCAAGGAGGGTATCATGGTGGACCCTAAGAAGATTGAGACAGTTAGAGATTGGGTCAGACCTGCTTCAGTTACTGAGATTCGGTGTTTCTTAGGCCTTGCTGGTTATTATAGATGGTTTGTAGAGGGTTTCTCATCCATTTCATCTCCATTAACTAGATTGACACAGAAGGAGGTGACTTTTCAGTGGTCTGACGAGTGTGAGGTTAGTTTCCAAAAGCTCACTTTATTGACTAGTGCTCCAATTTTGACCCTACCCGTGGAGGGAGAGGGTTTTGTTGTATATTGTGATGCTTCTCGGATTGGTCTTGGTTGTCTATTGATGTTGAAGGGAAAGTGATAGCTTATGCTTCGAGGCAGTTGAAGGTTCATGAGAAAAACTACCCTATTCATGATTTAAAGTTGGCAGTTGTTGTGTTTGCGTTGAATATTTGGAGGCATTATTTTTATGGTGTACATTGTGAGGTGTTCACGAATCATTATAGTCTCAAGTATATATTCAATCAAAGGGATCTCAATTTGAGGCAGCGGAGATGGTTGGAGTTGCTCAAGGACTACGACATGACTATTATTCATCATTTAGGCAAGACAAATGTTGTAGCAGATGCCTTAAGGCGGAAGGCGGTAAGTATGGGTAGTCTAGCTATGTTACAAGTTGGCGAGTGTGCTTTAGCTAGGGATGTTCAATTCTTGGCCAATAAATTTGTGAGACTTGATATTTCAGAACCTCGTAAGGTGTTGGCTTATATGGAGGCTAGGTCATCCTTATTGGAACAGATTCAGGCTCAAAAGTTTGATGATGGTGATATATGTAAGATTAGAGACAAGGTGTTAAAAGGAGAAGCCAAGGCTGCAATTCTTGATAGTGAGGGAGTTTTGAGGATTAAAGGTTGTATTTGTGTTCCTCGGACAGGTGATTTGACTAGATTAATCATGGAAGAGGCTCATAGTTCGAGGTACTCTATTCATCCAGGAGCTACTAAGATGTATCGTGACTTGAAGCAACATTATTGGTGGTGTCGTATGAAGAGGGACATAGTAGATTTTATATTTTGATGTTTGAATTGTCAACAAGTGAAGTATGAACACCAAAAGCGTGGAGGTATGACTCAGAGGATGCCCATACCTGAGTGAAAGTCGGAGCGCATTGCTATGGACTTTGTGGTAGGGTTGCCACGTACCTTGGGTAAGTTTGATGCTATATGGGTCATCGTGAATCGACTGACTAAGTCTGCACACTTTGTAACAGTTCAGAATACCTATAACTCAGAGAAGTTAGCGAAGATCTATATTCAATAGATAGTTTGTTTGCATGGGGTTCCTATATCTATTATTTCAGATCGTGGCACCCAATTTACATCTCATTTCTGGCGTTCTATGCAGAAGGAGTTGGGCACTCGCGAATGCTACTGACCTCGATGTTTCATGGTCTCCATTGCTGCTGAAGCTGCTGCCAGTTGTTGCTGGTTCAATTGTCTCTACAGGTTGTTGGCGGTTGCTGTTGCTACCGGTAGTATACTGCTAGTTGCCGACTGCTTCTGCTAGAGCTCGCCTGTTGCTGTCCCTGCAAAATAAGAAGAAAAGAACAGGAGAAGAAGAAGGGGAAGACAGATGAGGGAAACAAGGAAGGAAAGAGAAACGATCGGAGAGAGGAAGAGGAGAAGAGGGAGGTGGCTGGAGAGAGGGAGGAAGAGAATGGAATGAAAAATGTTTTAGGTTTATGTCTTTTATGTAGAAAAGGTAGATTAAATCTGGACCATTGATTTTAGAAGAGATGAGGGACTAGGATTTGATTTAGGATTTGATGTGAGATCAAAGAGTTGGGTTCTTTCACCCACGTGCGAAATACGTTTAATTCAATGATTTTTATCCTAAGAGGTTAATATTTTGATGTTATTGAGTTGTGTTCTTGAATTGTTTTCATTCTTGAACTTACATATGATTTTGATGGTTTTTTTTGGCATTTTTGTGATGTTAGAATTTATTTCAAGTTAGATTCTAGTTTACATGTTTTGGTTATCTGAATCTAAGAAAGTATTGAGAAAAAAATCGATTTAAACAATTTAGGATTAGAAAATGAGATTAAAAAAATTGTCAAACATACGTGGGGAGGGTCAGGCGCGGCACGCTCCATCTGCGCTTGAGGGTCTGGGCGGCGCGCCTGCAATGCACCCAAAGTGAGCCCCAGGAAATTCGACCATGGTCGGTGCCCCCCGGATGCGCTCGGATCGGCATTTTTCATGCAAATTTCGTCATTCAATCTGTTTAAGCCTTTTTAAAGTGTATTAACACTTTCTATTGATTCTAACTACTCTAAATAACTTCTAGACATCTAGAATTCATCTAGAAAGATTACAACCTTGAATCCATAACTTTAAATTCATGGAAAGTTAAGAGCCAAGTCTAGGATGTTCTTAGAGTCTTTTCAAGAAGTCTTTTACAAATGCTTTTAACTTTGTTTTAGGACTTGCATATCAAGTTGAATAAAGAGTAAGGATAAAGATTGAAGTTCATTTCTTCAAAGAAGTATAATATGGAGACTAAGTATTCCCAAATAGTTTAAAATGTTTTCACATTTAAATAAAAATAGAAATTGAGATTTCCAAAGAGCCTTAGAGCTAGTTTTCAGAAAAGAGTAATCACTTTCTAAATGAAGCAAGAGGGGAAACATTACTTTCCAAGATAGCCTTTGAGGTAAGTTTTAAGCACTAATTTCAAATCACAGAAAGAAGTATGTTTTAAACATAAGATCTAATATAATATTTTTGGGAGTAGTATTGAGCGCAGATATGGGGAAGAGTTCAGACAACTCACAACTCCCATAAACCTTGTAACCATCATGGGTAGAAAAGGGTCATACTTTTTAAATGATTCATTTTAGTACTTTTTGTTAATGTAAAGTTTCAATGATAAATAACCTTTCCCTGCAGGGCAAATGTATCACCAAAAAAGAAAGAATCATTCCTAAGTCTCTACATATCAAGTAAAACTTACCAATCAAAGGATCTTGATTGAGACAGGATCAATCAAGGATTTTGATAGAGATCCTGAGATTGCGACAATCACACACCAAGAAAGAAGAATATCAATACAAATCAGATATCACAAATCAAGGAAAGTGAATATTTTGACAACAAGCAATTGAGATCACAACGGCTACAATCAAAGTAACATTCAAGGAATAGCTAAAATATCAAGTTTACACTCAATCAAGGAAACAAAATTTTAAAAATCCAAACTAAAGAACACAACGACTACAAGCTGCAGTCAAGAAAGAAAAATACAACGGCTAAATCAAACAAGCAATCAAAAAAGTTGAACAAGAATCAAGAGTGAATCAGTTCTTGAGCCTTATTTTTAGATCTCTGCCTTTTTTTTTTTACCAAGAATCAAATGTCTTGGGTTGCTATATCTTCACAGAAAATATTCAAGACTTCAGACACTATAAATGGAGGCTGGATTGACAGGTTAAAGTATACAACAAGTCTGAATCATCTCACATTCTGTACTCTGCTTTATCAAGCATTGCATTACCTAGTTATACTGTGTAAACAAAAAAGAGAGAAGATAAAAATATTATTGGTAAGGCTTTGTATCAAACAAAATAAAAGAAGTAAAACAAACACTGAGTGTAGATTGTTTACACTCATCTCTATACTCACACCAAAAGTTCAAACAAGCTTAAAGGGAACACCCTTGCAACCTAAGGGGATTGGACGTAGAATCCACATCAAATCCCAACCACTATAAAACATCTTGTGTCTATGCATTTGATTACTTTCTAGTGCTTAGCAGTCGACTAAGAAACCCTTTAAGTCGACCACTCAAAAGAAAAATTGGCAATTCACCCCCCTGCACTTTCACTTTTTAGCATAGACTAACGGATCCACTTGGTATTTCAAGTTCTATACTCATGGAAAGGTATAGGAAGACCATGTCAGCGTGAAGTAAAACTATGTATCATCACAATAGATCTTACGTGATGGTTGTCGATTAGAGAAACTCTCACTGAATTAATTGTTTTCTTATATACACAGTTTATTTATATTTTTACACACATCTCAGAGTTATATTGTATGTTGCATACATACTGATTTTACATCATCCTTTAAATAATTTTTCTTTATATTGCACTTGTTTTAAACTGTTTTATATCGAGATGAGTTTAGTGATGTTGAGTTGAGTTAAGCCAGGTAAGTTGTTCAGATTTCTTTCAAGCCTATGCTGTGTTTAGCATTTCAACTCACATACTCGTAAATTTAATTTAATGATATCAGTTGGCCTGCATCTTATTATGATGCAGACATAGGTAACTAGGATCAACATCCAACACATCGTTGATCTAATGAGTAGTTTAGAGCCTGTTAGTGAGGCTCTTTGCATTTTGTAGGACTCCTTTCATTGATTTAATTTTATAAGTTAGTTCATTAGGATGTTTTGGGCCTGTCTCGACATCCGTCTCAGTTGTTTAGAGGCTTCACAGATAAACAGTAAGATATTAGTTCTTTAGTCTTTTCATTGTCATTTTCTATGTTAAGACTTGAGTAGTCATTTTGACCAAGTTGAATGTTTGACTTTTAAGCAATTCTCAGTATTTTATTATTCAAGTGAGTATAGTGATATTGGTCATTATAAAATATGCATATAGTATTTCGCTAGCAAGTAAGACATCAAAGAGTTCTCTTGGGGGCAATTTTGATTCTCGAGTGTTAGTCTTTCCTAGGGTGTAGGCTCGGGGCATGGAAACTTGGTATCACAACACAAAGTTTAAGAGTCATAGGGAGTCTATGAATCTGTGTATTAGAGTCCCAGTTATCAGTGTGAATCGCGCCACATCTATATTTAGGAGGCTGCAACACTTAAGAATTTTTCTCACTTTTTTCACACTCATTTCGTGCGTTAGAGATTGATCTCTAAAATATGTGTTTGTGTGTGTTTTCAGATAATTATGCCTCCATGAAGAGCAGTCTGAGATCATCCATCTAGGAGAAATGTTGAACCACAAGAACAAGGGGTACCTAATACACCTGAAGTGCAACACGAAGGAGAGGTTACCAATGTTGAGTTTCGTAAAGATATTCGTATGTTGAGCCAAGTTGTGACCAACTAAGTTGGGCAACAGAGAAGAGATGAACATGAAGTAGGTGACACTTCAAGGATCCATGATTTTTCTCCATATTTCACAGGATCAAGCACCATAAAAGATCAGGAGAATTTATTGAGGAACTGCAGAAGGTATTTGAGGTTATGCATGTTGTTGATACAGGCTAGTTGAACAAGTTTCATATCATTTTAAGAGTGTTGATGGGACTTGGTTTGATCAGTGGAAAAAGGGTAGAGATGAGGATGCACTACCTGCGAGTTGGACTTGTTTTGAGAAGGCATTCTTGGGGCGTTTCTTTCTCCGATAACTAAAAAAGGCTAATGTATGAGATTCCCTCACACTTAAGTCATATTCTTTGAGTGTTCATGAGTATGGGCTGAAGTTTACCCAACAAACCCATCATGCTCTGAAGATGATTGCGGATATGAAAAGTAGAATAAGTTTGTTTGTCGCTGGGTTATCCTATGTATCAAACAAAGAGGGCAGGCTTGCAATGCTCATTGGTGACATGGATATCTCAAGGTTAATGGCATATGTGCAGTAGGTTGAGGAAGAGAAGCTAAGGGATAGAAGAGTTTAAGAACAAGAGAGCTAAGACAGAAAACGAGTCCAAACAGTTAGGGGTGTGCATCGATCGGTTCGGTTCGGTTTTATATATAATCGGTTCGGTTTATCGGTTTTCGGTTTTAAAATATGCTAACCCAATAACAAACCAATAAGAAATTTTTTATCGATTTATCGATTTATCGATTTTTGATGTTATTGGTTCGATTTCGGTTAACCCAATAAGAAAATGTCGATCAAATAATATATAATAGTACGTATGTTATAATTACATGTTACCAACTTACCGCCAAAACATAATAGAAAACTTTGAATGTTGATCAAATTACTAACATTCACAAACTTGCAAAAGCTATCGCCTACAATTACGAACTAGAATTAAAACTAAAATAAAATATTTCAATGAGACAATATTGAACAGTTGCTTGATCCACCAGATAATCAACAAAGTTCTCACCAATTTCCTAACCAAAAAATCGCATAGCCTGAAAATCTAATATTAAATCTATTTATGTATTAAATTATGTATATTTAATATTGTGGCAGGATAAAGTAGTAAATAACTATCGTCTTATTTTTTTTTTTTTTTTTTTTTTTTTTTTTTTTTTTTTTTAGTTTTAATTACCCTTGGGGGGGTAAGGGGCTGAGCAACACCCCCAGGCCTTAACATTAATAAAAGTAAAAGATACAAGGAGGGGGGCATAAACCTTACCTCCTATCCTAAGATGGTTCAGAAGTCAACTTTCCCAAAAAGGAAGTTCGACTCATCCCCTTACAATAAAAGAGAAACCAAAATACTATGTACCTAGAAGAGAGGACTCCTCTCAATACAAAGTATCTAGGAAACGTAAATAAGGGAGACTCTCCCCTTACAAAAGTAAGACGAGAATATAAGGTGTATCCTATTCAATGAGACTATACCAAATAGCATAGTCTAAGTGAATAGGCTCCTAACCAAAAACGGTATAAAAACTATACCATAACAAAGACGATCATGGAGGTTTCTTGATTCTTTTCAATTTCTTTCTCCTGAAATTAGCCATGCCAAGTTTTTCTAGAATGAAGCTTCCTCTCGCAAGAGTAGGTAATTGATCCTTGATGTAAAAGTGTTGAACAATGTCTGTGTTGTGACTATATTTGGATAGCCGATCAGCCGTGTTGTTTGCCTCCCTGTAGACATGAGTAATCTTGAATCTTTCCAACTGATGCACTATTCTGTGGATTTCCAGGATGTATGGCTGTAGGTTCCATGGGTAGTTGGTTTGATTCGAAAGCCAATGAATGACCAATTCTGAATCCACTTCCAAGTGTATTTTTCTATATCCATGCTGAATGCACCAATCTAAACCATGGCTAGCTGCTTGAATTTCCGCTTGGTTGTTGGTACCAATACCCAAAGGAATAGTAAATGCATATATCATATTACCTTGATAATCTCTTACTATTCCTCCTCCTCCAATTTTCCCGGGGTTGTTGAGGGCACTCCCATCAGTGTTGAGCTTGAGGAATGGTTGTTGAGGTTTCTCCCACGTTACTTCTTTAACCATAATAGCATGTTTGTACCTTGCCACCATTTCGATAAGAGAGTTCCAATTGTTAGGCCATTCGATGTATGGATAGGCTGTGTTGAGGAGATGGTTGAAGTCTTTGACAATGAGGAATTTTACTCGAGCTGTGTTGGATTGCTTTGCTCCGTATTTTGCTGCACAGCGATTTTTCCAGAGATTCCAGAGAATGATGACTGGCAGCAGCCTGGTTGCCAGCTTCTGCACTTCAGTTGCCTGCGCCAGGTTCCTCCATTTCTGCAGCAGTGTGTGAATTGTGGAGTGCTCATGTTGTAGCCCTGCAGCTGCAGAAAAGAACCTCCAAATATTGTTAGCAAAATGACCAGTTACAAATATATGATCTATGGTGTCTTCCCCAGGGTTGTAACAGCAGGAACATTGGGCTGCCTCCCTCCCAAATTTAATAATTCTTTCGTTAGTGGGGAGCTTACCACGCAATGCCCTCCACACTAAAAAAGAAATTTTAAACGGGATTAACTTATGCCAGATATTCTTACTACAATTATTTTTCTCCTTCCTGTGACGAATGTGTTCCCAGGCAGTAGAACAGGAGAACTGCCCTTTCTCAGAAGTTTTCCAGACTGCCTCGTCCAGCATGTGTTCCTGAAACTTAATGTCAGTATTCAAAACTTTTGCAATCAGTAATGGAGGAACCCATTGTCGAAGCAATGTTTCGTTCCATCTTCCATTAATTAGAAAATGAGAAATAGTGGTGTTGTTTAGGCTCGTGATATGATTGCATTGAGGAGCAAGAGGGCCGTCTCCTAACCAATTATCCCACCAAAATGAGCTGCTGCCAGAGTTGATTCTCCATTGAATTTGGGATTCGGCAACGGCTTTATTTTTCATCATAAACTTCCAAACTAAAGACTGCCCCGTGTGTAGTTTTTTTGCTACCGGATGAGCCCTTTGACAGTATTTTGCTCTCAAGAATCGACCCCATAATGTCTGTTTGCTTCTGAAAATCCACCACTGTTTATGTTGTAATGAAACACACACATCTTCAAGACGTCTTATACCAATACCTCCCTCATCCAAAGGGAGGCACATCGTATCCCAAGAGGCCCAATGATACTTTCTTTTTTCCTTGTCCCAACCCCAAAAGAAATCTGCCATGGCTTTCTTGATATACCGGATAGTTGTTTTAGGAGGAGAGGTAGTTGACATTGTGTGGATAGGAATGGATTGTAGAACATGTTTGATCATAGTAGCCTTCCCACCAAAACTAAGAGTCCTTGATTGCCATCCCGTAATCCTTTTGGTGATCTTTGCGACTAAATCTGAATAGTAAATGATTCTTTGACCACCAATGTAAAGGGGGCACCCCAGGTAGGTAATGGGACTGTTTTTCTGAGTGAAGCCTGTGATTTCTCCAATTATATTGATGACCTCTATGGGGGCGTTCGATGGGACCATGAAATGACTCTTGTCTTTATTTATGAGTTGATCTGAGACAGACTCATATGTGGCAAGAGTTTTCATAATCATATGGAGAGTATCTCTAGTGGTGGAAGAGAATATAATGATATCATCCGCAAAGCTGAGATGATTAATCTGTGGTCCTCTACTTTCCATTTGAAAGTTCTTGTAACGTTGTTGTTGATGAAGCATATTAAGCATCCGAGACAACACCTCTGCCCCTAAAATAAATAAGGACGGCGATAACGGATCACCTTGTTTGAGACCCCTTGTTGACTTGAAAAAACCATGCCTGTACCCATTAATAATAACAGAGTACCAGTTGTTGCTCATTATTCTCCACACAAGGTCAATAAAATTCTCACCAAAACCCATTTTTCGCAAAACCAAACAAGTATACGACCATGACACTCTATCGTATGCCTTGGTCATATCGAGTTTGATTACCACATTGTCACCCTCATTGGGTTGTTTGATACGATGAGTGATCTCTTGAGCCAACATAATGTTTTCCGAGATACTTCTTCCCTTAACAAATCCCGACTGATTCTCAGAAATAAACTGAGGTAAAATACCTGCTAATCTGAAACAAAATATCTTGGAAATAATTTTGTTGGAGAAATTACTCAAGCTGATGGGTCTGAACTCTGAAAATTTATTGGGATGATCAATTTTAGGAAGAAGAACAAGACAAGCATGCGAAAAATATTTAGGCAAAATATTTCCACAAAAGAAATGTTGCACAGCCTTTAGAACATCTTCCTTAATAATATCCCAACATGATTGGTAAAATTTCCCTCCAAACCCATCCGGACCTGGAGCCGAGTTAGGATTCATGGAGAAAACAACCTTTTTTAATTCCTCCATATTAGGCATTTGTTGAAGAAGTTGATTCTGCTCATCTGTAACCATCCGGGGGATACAGTTAAGAACCTCTTCACTGATTCTGTCTGATTTCCCAGTGAAAATATTTTGAAAGTACATACAAGCTTCTTTGGCAATGTTCTCATCTCCCTGTATCCAAGTATCCTCATCTGTGCAAATTCTGTGGATAAACAACTTCCTTCTCCTTCCCCTCATCATAGAATGAAAGTATTTGGAATTGGTATCACCTTCTTTGAACCATTGGAGCTGAGTTTTTTGCTTGAGTATGGAAGTTTCCAACTTCATGTATTTGATGTATTGAGCATTAATAAGATGAAGTCTGGCTCTATTCTCCTCTGAGAATAACTATCGTCTTATTGGGTTATCGGTTTACCCAATAGGAAAAACCGAAACTGACCCAATAACCCAATAATTATTTTTTCTAAACCCATTAAAAACCCAATAACCCAATAACAATAACCCAATAACATTTTATCGATTCGGTTTATTGGTCGGTTCGATTTTTGCACACCCCTGAAAACAGTAGAAAAGTAATGCCAAATGGTCATTCTTCCAACAAAAACAGAAAGAACATGCTCCTTCATCTACTGGTGCACCTGCGCCTAAGAACAAAAGTGAGTACAATAGTCAGAACTTCAAAGACAAGCCTACCCAAGATAGTATGCAGCAAGGGGGTAATAAGCCTCCTGCCTGCGCTAAGTGTGGTAGGAACCACTCGAGTACATGTCGCTAAGGCTTCACCGTTTTGTTTCAAGTGTGGCCAGAATGGGCATTTCTTGCGAGAGTGTCCAAAGAATATACAAGGTAATGGTAATGGGGGCAAAGAGCCAGTCTTCTTCAGTTTCTCCACCATACAGAGCTGCACCTAGAGGGACTACTTCCGGTACTGGCAGAGGAATAAACCACTTATATGCCATATATAGTCACCAAGAGTAAGAAGATTCGCCAAATGTTATCACTTGTATGATCCAAGTCTTTAACTTTAATGTTTATGCTTTGCTAGATCCAGGGGCGATTTTATCCTTTTTAACTTTGTATGTTGCTATGAATTTTGACATTATTCTTGAGCAACTGAGTAAACCATATAGTGTTTCCACGCCTGTTGGTGAGTCTATTTTAGTAGATTGGGTCTATCGTGATTATTCCATTTTCGTCTATCACAAGAGCACCATGGCTGATTTAGTTGAGTTAGACATGGTAGATTTGAGTGTCATTCTAGGTATGGAATGACTTCATTTCTGTTATGCATCAATAGATTGTAGAACTTGAGTAGTCAAGTTTCAGTTTTCAAATGAGCCAGTCTTACAGCAGAAAAGTAGTTCAGCAGTACCTGAGGGTCATTTATGTTCGTACCTTAAGGCAAGGAAGTTAGTTTTTAAGGGGATGTGTTTATCACTTTGTTCGAGTTAATAACTCTAGTGAGATACCTCACATTTAGTCAGTTTGAGTAGTAAAAGAAATTTCAGAAGTCTTTCCAGATGATCTACCTCGTGCCCCTCCTAAGAGAAAGATAGACTCGGCATAGATATTCTCTCAGATACTCATCCTATATATATTCTATCATACATAATGGCACCAGCAGAGTTGAAAGAGCTTAAAGAGCAATTGAAAGATCTCTGTGATAAGGTTTTTGTTCGACCAAGTGTCTCACCTTGGGGCGCTCTAGTCTTATTTATGAGGAAAAACGTTCAGTTTCTATACTCATGGCAAGGTATAGGACGGCCTTGGCAGTATGAGGAAAAATGTTATATCATATCAATAGCTCTTACACGATGGTAGTCGGTTAGAGAAACTCCCACATAAGTAATTGTATTTTTACATACATAGTTTATTTAGTCAGATGTTAGTTCTTTAGTATTTTCATTGTCATTTTCTATTTTAAGACTCGCCATTTTGGACCAATTGAATGTTTGACTTTCAAGCATCCTCAGTATTTTATTATTCAAGTGTGTATAGTGCTATTGATCATTATAAATATGCATATAGTCTTCCAATGAGTAAGTAATCTAGGTCAAGGGTTCGCTTGAGTCCAGCAATGGTTCTCAAGTGTTGGTCCCGCCCAGGGTGTAGGCTCAGGACGTGATAACTGGCCACTATTATCCGTTGGACCTTCATCTGGACAGGCAACATCGAAACATCGAGAAGAATTTTGATAGTTGGAATACACTATGTAAACCCAAAAGTGCAAGAGGCTTGAATATGATTGATTTCAACTGTGGAACAAGACAACTATTAACAAGCTTTTAGAAAAGAAAAGTACAACATTAAAGAAATTTTACAAGTGTTTTGCCTAATTTCTGAAAAATGAATTGAAAAGGCATGATAATGATCCAAAGAACAATTTAAAAATACCAGTTCATTCTTTGGCTAATACTTCAAGAAAGAGTAGTTACAGTGGACAAATTAGAGAGATGTGAAATACAAGTACCATAAGAGTGTGTGTTGTGCAACACAGAGAAGTAGATTATCTCACACATCTATTCTTTTGGATGTAAGTATGCAATGAAGTTGTGAATGATGTTGCTAGAAAAACTAGGAATATAACGACAAATTCTAAATTAGGAAGTTGAGAACAATAGTTGACAAACATGGTGAAACAAAGAAAAATAGGATCACAAGTGCTATTTGTATTTACCATGTTTGGATTAAGCGGATTACTAAAAGATTTCAACAACACCAACATAGATACAAACATAGAGCCAGATGATCCTCCAACTTCACACAAAAGGACAACATCAAATTAAATGCGGAAAACTGTTTTCTATTTCAGTTGTTATGGGAATCAACACCTTCATTTTTTCCATCAGATCCTCTTGTTCCTCAGCTTACCAAGGTAAACGTTTTCCTTTATTCTTTGTTCCTTATGCTTTTCTTTGTAATTTGTTAGGCGTATCGCCTGGATATCATGGCTTCCAGACGTGATTTCTAAGAGGATCTTAGTGTTGACTTATGATATATCTATAATCATAATTATTTCATATAATTTTTTGCTCATTGCCCCCTCCCCCTTTCATCTCCCGTCTCTTCATCTAGGGTTTATACCATTTGGTCTTCTTAACTATATCGATGTCTTAGAGCTATTAAACAAAAACTTACAACTTACTTTCACATCTTACTTTTTTACCGCCGGTGTTAAATTTTACAAATATGTGAATTTTTTTTATGTTCATCAAGAATGAAATTGGATAGAGCACACCATCCTCATCTGTGAAGCATGAACTCTCCCCCATCGTCCTATTTTTTCAAAGGACTTTTGGACATGTTTCCTGCTTCAAACCTTGGGGAGTAAGTGCAACAAGTGAGCCGCAATTGTTGGTAAGCTTTGAAGCTGTAGCTTCCTGATTTTTTCATCCACAATAAATCGAATGAAACCTGCAAATAAGAAGAGCACAGATCTCGTGAGTCCTTGATTCAAATCAAGTCCCTAAAATGGATTGCATTTATGCTTTGTTTCTACATCCTGCAAATGTCATAGATCTTCAAATCATCTCGTATCAATTGACAGGTATCAAAAATTACTCTATTAACTTAGATCTATAATATTTGTCTTGTTCAATTAAAAGAATTTTGAGTTACAATTCATATAAAAATAAATTTTATTTCAAAAAGTATGTGAAATTACTTAGAAAAAAAGATTCAGTGTGATCATTTTATTTTTGATCAATGAATTATATAGCTTAAGAACTTTTAGGGGGATAACATATACCTCAAATGTAGATGTTGTTTGAAAAAAATCTACTTGACAGATTTGATATTGTAGATGGTTTCTAAATAGTTAATTTGCATAAAAATATAACTATATTAGCGCTATTTTGTAAATTTGATATATCATGAAAGAAATTAAATACAATACATTAATTTTCATGAGAAAGAATCGACCAAAGACTTGTCACAATCAAATCAATCACTACTAAGGATTATCCTACTGGTGTTTTTTATCAAAAGACTCATCAGACTACAATATAAATATTTGGGTTCAGATTCAGTGTCCTTCACATAAAACAATAAAAAATTATTAAGATTATTTTATTTTTCTATATATATGTATTTGAATCGAGATTAAGTATTTTCTTTTTTGAATCACATTATCTTCATGTTAAGAATTAATTATTCTTGAAATATCAGTTTATATATTAATTAAACTTAAAATTTTCTTTAAATATGAAGATGCTTGTCTTTAATTGAGTATGTAACATTTATATTAGAATTAAATAAGCAAAATAAAGTAGATAGTGAAGATGCAATAATTGTCGTTCCCATATCGTGTATTGTACTTGAAGCTGATATTTTAGAGGTGAGCTTTTGAAAGTTTCCTCTTTATTTGTCTTTTTATGATTATAAGACGTCTACAAATTTACATGCACATGTTATTATTTAAATATGTATTAAAATTTAGACGTCTTATAATCATGAAAAGACAAACAAAGATGAAATTTTTCAAAAGCTTATCTCTACAACATCAGCTTCAGGTGCAATACACGATATGGGAATTGTCATTATTGCATCTCCACAATCTATTTTGTTTTGCTTATCCATTATCAGTAAAAAATGTTGAACACTTAGTTAAAGAGAAGCATTTCACATTTAAAAGAAGCATTTTTAAGAATACATTAACAGAAAAATGATCAAAAATACTCTTAAATTGTTCAAAGGAATATAAATGCCCCGTTAATAGTTTGATTCAAAGATGCCCTTACCGTCAATACAATGATTAAAAAATGCCTTTAAACTATGCGAAAAGAACAAAAATGCCTTCCTTCTGTAGTTTGATCCAAAAATGCCCTTCGTTTGTAGTTTTGTCCAAAATACCCTCCATTTTCCCATTTCTTCTTAACACATTCTTTTTCTAATAATGTTTTTTTAAATTAACAAATGTTCATCTTACTTCAATTTTTTTTTAAAATGAATATATATATATATATATATATATATATATATATATATATATATATATATATATGAAGTTATTCTATTTTAATTGATAAAATGAGATTAAGAAGAAAATAAATATTTGCCACATTTTTATTTGTTAAAGTGATTTTCAAAGAGAGAAAACAAGAATAATGTTCTTTAACAATATTTTAATTAAGAAAAGATGTGTTTAAAAAGAAAAAATGTATATATTTATTTGATAAAAAGGACATTTTTGACTCCTTTAGTAACTTTAAGGACATTTCTGTACCATGATATCGACTGCAAAGGTATTTTTGAATCAAGTATTGACAATAGATAGATTTTTGAGTCAAATATAAATGAAATGTTTTTATTTCTTTTACATTGTTTAAAGAAATTTTTAACCCTTTTCCCTTATTATAAGAGTAGTTTTAAGAATATTTTAAAACTAATACTGAGACTTAAAATACCATATGGTATTCTAAAATTTGACACAATTTTCAATGGGGTACCGACATTAGCCGGTCAATTCCCGGTCAACAGTGAAACTGCAGAGAAAAAAAAAGTTTTTTGTGTTTCCTACTTAAACTACACAAAAAGCGGAAAATGCCCTCTTTGTTTTCAAATTTTTTGAAGTACTCTCTAGGATAAGACCTAGTTCTCTCTCTGCCATTTTTCAGACTGAATCACTCAAAAATCTCCATAGATATACTCAGGTGAAGTTAAATTTTGCTCTTTTATAGTTATTTTTTGTGTAATTTATTTGAATGCAGTCTTTTTAAGTTGATTCATTTGGTCAAGTTATGTTTTTTATGTTAAAATGTTGCAGTTCTTTTATGATTTTTGAGTTGTATGGATTAATCGGTTTGTTTGGTATGAATATGGTGTAATGCTTGTTATTTTGTTGCATTATTGAGGAATTGGAATGTGTTTTGATGGACCATGTTGGGATTTTTTCTTTGTAAGTTTTTTTTTTTTTGATTTAGAGGTTTAGGAATTAGGGTTTTTTAATTGGTTTATTGAGGAGGTAGAAATGATTGATGATGTAGAAATGTATGTCTTTTCTTGACATGGTTTTTTTTTTACTTTCTTGGCTATGGAAAGTATTAAATGTTGCAGTTCTTATGGTTTTTAGTTGTTTGGATTAAGGGATTTATTTAGTATGGATATGGTGGAATGCTTGTTCTGTTGTTCCCTGATTGAGGAATTGAAATGTTTTTTGATGGACCATGTTGGGATTTTTTTTGTGGAATTTTAGTTCTCCTTGATGTAGGGATTTAGGAATTAGGGTTTTTTGATTTGTTTATTGAGGAGGTAGAAATGGTTGATGATGTAAAAATGTATGTCTTTTGTTGACATGTTTTTTACTTTCTTTGCTATTGACAGTGTTTTGGTGAAATGTTGCAGTTCTTTTATGATTTTTGAGTTGTTTGGATTAAGGGGTTTGTTTAGTATAGATATGGTGTAATGCTTGTTATTTTGTTGCATGATTGAGGGATTAGAATGTGTTCTGATGGACCATGTTGGGATTTTTTTTTTTGGGATTTTAGTTTTCTTTTTGATATAGGGATTTATGGATTAGGGTTTCTTGATTTGTTTATTGAGGAGGTAGAAATGGTTGATGATGTAAAAATGCACGTCTTTTCTTGACATGGTTTTTAGTTACTTTGCTATTGACAGCATCTTGTTGATAATCTGTTTTGATTTTTTACCTTTTTGGATAGAGGTTAATTTAGTGTTGGAGTAGTGAAATGGATTATGTTTTGTTGATTGATAGAGAAATTTGAAGCATCTTATGGGGCAAAATATTTTTTTTTTTGTAGTGGAATCTTACATTTCTTTGCTACAAAGATTTTGGAATTAGGGTTTTGGTTGATTGGCCAAGGAGGCAGAAATGGTTGGTGAAGATAAAGGAAAGAGTGCTGGTGCTAATGTGGCACCAGGTTTCTTGGCTGAAAATGGTCAAACTGTAAAGAAATTGAAGGGCCACCTAGTTGAAGACAAGGATGGTGATATGAATCTTGATGGTTCATCAGATGTTGTTTGTCGGACTTACAAGAGGCGGAAGCGTACAAAAGTGGTAGAAGATGGCTTTGTGGTGCACTCTGCTGGTCAGAGTACTAACAAGGTCTGATACTCCTTACACGCAAACTCTTGAAATGACTTTTTTATCTTCTGTTTTTTACCTTTCTTATGCATAATGTCTTAGTCTCTTCTCTATCCTTCATGGAATAACCAGTTTTCGAATCTGATGATATGTTTATCTTGTTTTTTTATCAATAAAAAATTCCTACTCTTGTTCTCTTTCTTTGCAATTATCTCTATATGAGGTATTAGTTCTTTTATATTGGCTCTTCTCTTAACTTAGGTTGTGTACAGAGTTACGTGGAAAGCAATATTAATTTAGAAAACCTATCTTTTTTCTCTTCTCAATAAAGAATTCGTACATTATATGAGGGGTGCCCATGTGAGCTTCTTGAGAAGGGAAAAGGAGTTGGTGGCTCTTGGGTAACCCCCCTTAACCAAAAAAAAGTCTAAAAAATATACAAAAGGTAGAGATAAATTATTGATTATTTAGCAAACATAATAAAATAAAGATAATCATAATAATAATATGAAACTACATTGACATATATATCTCCTTGTTGCTCTATGCTAATAATTCAATATCATGGTTATGGTTGGCAACTTGACATACAGTAGTACCCCTCTCTTCCTTGCCTGTTGGTAAGCACCCCAACCCCCACCCCAATTTTTTTCTCTCTCTATCTCTTTGAGATCAATTACATATAACAATGATGAATGGATTTACCAGATAACAGAAGTATAGACCATTTGTACTAAGATATTAGAGATGTTGTTCATACGCATAATTCAGAAAATACAATTTCATTCATCATTTATGTTTTGAAAATAGACAGAATAGAATGTGGTTTTAACTGTCAAGGTTGATTCTTCTGCCATTCTGCTTCTGGTCCCAGAACCAATATCAATTAGCACCAAAATTCTACCAAGTTACCAGATGGAGATCCTTTATGAAGGTCATCATATGATTAACTCCTAAGTGAAAACTTAAGCTCTAGTTCTGCTATCTGTAATGTGCTGCGAGGAAGAAAATTTTAATTGTCTCTGTTCTCTTTAGACAAGAAACACCTCCTTACAATTTTTCTCCACAAGATACTTAATAATAGCACAAGTGAAGCCACCTTCCGTGGCTTCTTATGATTTCCAATGGGAGAAAGGATTCTACTCAATCATGTAAAAGCCAGTTTTAGATAGATCTAATGATTCGAGATTCTGTGCCCCTGCATCTTCTTCCATTCTTTTCTCCCAACTCTTTTTTTTTCACCGATAAAGTTAATCTTGAAATCATTTTCATATCAATTAATTTTGATGCTGAACAGGAATACCCTTAGTTGCTTAGTTTAAAATAACCAGGGTGGATGCAACATATGAGTTCAATACTAAGAACCTTAAAAGTTGAACCCATAAAGCAGTGTTCAGGAAAGCGAGCGCTTCATCGCTTAAAGCGATGAAGCGAAGCGATGCGAGCCTTCTACGCTTCACAGACTAGAATGAGTATGTGCGCGTTTCATCGAAGTGAGCGCTTTATCTCCTAAAGCGTGAAGCATAGCCTTATCGCTTTTTACCGCTTCACGCTTCCATGAACACTGCCATAAAGTGTAATTCTTAGACTCACCTCTGTTTAAAAAAAACTTGTCTTCTTTTCACTTCATTTAGATGATGCCACCTTTGAATATTATATGATAAAATTTCAAAATGTAGTGTGAGTTATGCTGTATGTCTAATAGAAAATTTTATGGTATAGACTTTTATTTGAAAGAAATTTCTATTAGACAGACAGTTCCTTCAAATATAAGTCTGTACCCTAAAAATTTCTATTAGACAGAGCATAACTGATACTACATTTTGAAATTTTATCATATAATATTCACAAAGAACATAATGTGCAGAATTTAGGAAAGATGAAAGAATATCCTACACAAGAAAAAAATTGATATGTATACACCATTGATTTTGATAGAGAAATCAATATATTGTGATTAAGAGGATTATGAAGTGAAAATCATGTTAATCAAGATGGAAATACATATCAATTTTTGGTTCAGATGCAAATATACAATTTCACGTTTTCTTACTCCCAAGTTTCTAATTTCCTATTATGAAGTATTCACCAAGTTTATTTTCTTTAAGATTATGTTATACATGTACTGCTTAGTACTGCTTCCTAATAAGGAGAGTTCATGAGCCTACTGACTTATCCCAATTCTTTTTTTTGAAACTGGTAACATTACTCTATATCCACAGGTATACTACAACCAAAAAGTGTAGTTCCCCTTCAAAGGTATCACAATCTATCAAAAGCTCAAGGCTAATACTTGTTGCCTATAAACAATCTAGAACATCAAAGACGTGTTCAGTTTGAGCTAATAAACTATGTTTGCACCAAAACTAAAATAGAGCTGAACACTTCATTTTGACATTCTGTAGACTGTTTTGCACATTACCAGAGCTCCTGTTGTTTCTCTCTTTCCAGATTGACCACCAAATGCATGCTGGGACTTATCCCGATTCTTCAAAAATGCTTTTTGTTGGATGATTTTTGCTTAGAGTGCCTTGCATCATCGCTGCCTGCAATATGCGTTGCTTCAAGACCACGATCTTGACAATGTCATAGTTACTCTTTAAGAGATGCACGTCCAATTAAGAAATTCCGTCCTTTAAGTACTAGTTGGTGGTCTTCTTCTTGTTTCTTCCTTCCTCCTGTTTTTCTTTGTCCATCTGCACTATACTTTTCTTGTTCTTTGATATACAACTGGTTTGCTTTTTGGTATTCTCTTTGTCCATATGTCGTGTTGTAGGTTTTTACTTTTTGGTATACTTGTATGGCCAATTTTGTCCTTTTCATTAATATAGTCGTTTACCTGATAAAAAAACAACTGGCTTGCTTGATTTTATGCAGTCGATGAATGGACCAGTAGATACAGCTCTTAACAAAAGTTCTTGCATGCAAGCTAGTGTAGCTCATATGCAACCACATGGTCTTCTGAATGATTCCGGTGATTTGCTTGTTAGAAATTGGAAGGGTGCTGCTCTAAAGCAGATGTTTCAATCATTAGAGAGTGATGGTGGTCTGAAAGGATGTATTCAAGAAGCACTGGCATCACATTCAGAAGCCAGTTGTGCTGTTGAAGCTAAGGTATTTCTGTTGCAAGTATCTGGATAACTCAATATACATTAGTAAGCTACTATATATTGTTCTTTATAGCTTGTTGCTTGTTTTTTCAGGAATCTGGAAAATGTTGTGAAGATGGGAACCGAGGTTCTCTGCCATCACAGCCTGTGTCTTATGGAATCCAGAATGGAACAAAAGCAGTGCCTGATGGATCAGTGGATGAGCCAAAAAGTCGCACAGTGACAGAGTTCTGTCAGCACATGTTTCTTGATATTGTCAAATCAGAGAAGTTTGCTCAGCTATGTCACGTGCTCTTTGAAAATTTCGAAGGAATGAAGGCTGACAAATTTTTTGATATTAGTCGCATTCACTCAAGGATGAAAGATGGATCTTATGAGGGCTCATCCCTCCTTTTTCACTCAGATATTCAACAGGTACTGTTTTGCATTTTCTGTTTGCGGTTTGGTTTCAGGAAAACAGCCATGTTGTCTATTACTTGGACTTAGCTAACAATCTAGCTAACATTATGTTATGGTGTAATGTACTTAATCCAACTTTCGTCCTCTCTGCTTAGTTTCTCCTTTTTTGAGTCTGATAATGAACTCTCAGCCTGGGAGTAGCTTTGAGATACTTGTTATTGGCATTATTAATTGTCTGCTATAGCTTGTGCATGTGTTAAGTGTTATGAACCTTCACGATGCATTTTGAAAACTGAGTTAAATATAACTGTTTTGACTTCTCGGAATGGTAGTGGTTGGGTAAGACTACTAAAATCTGGTACCTTCTATTCCAAACCTCACTACAATTCTTCGTGTTTTTTCCATGGTTAGGAATACAAATGTCTAAATTCCTAGGCACTCTTAAAGTTGATACAATCTGTTATGAACTCCATATATTGTGCTGCATTAACTTCATGCATTGAAGCATACAGCTAACATACCCAGGAACTTTGTTGCACATAGGAAATACACTAGATAAAACTTTATATTGAGACTTTCTTTAGAGTAAATGAACTTTTTTTTGTAAAGAATTACAATTACAAATATATTAAAGTAATTCAACTGATCAAATAACAACAACAGCAACACACCCAAGCAATTCAAATCAAAATCAGTAGTTCCTAGATCTGCTTCTGTTTGTACTGACTTCATGAGAGACAAACATACAAAATTCAATGTAATTCGTTGTATTGATAAAACTGTGATAAATAAAATGAACTGTTGATGTACATATGGGAACTCCTGTTGGAGAAATTTTATAATGGGTGAGACACAAGTATGACTAGTTGTGTGAGGGATTTTCAATAAAAATATGAGTGTAATATGGGACCAATTATTGACGGGAAACAATATAGGACCCATTATCTCATTTTTTTTTGGAATCAGATAACATTATCTTTTTTTTCCTCTTTCTTCACCCAACTACACAAATTCATTTCTGGCCAGTGAATTACCTGCTACTTGAAATGCAGCTCATTACAATAAAAGAAGCGTCCGAAGTTGCTGGTAATGCAGCTTGTTACAACAAGAAGCATCCTGAATGGAAATTGCAGAAAATTTTCCTTTTATGGTATTGCGTACCTTTTGTATGTATTTTTGGTGGTAGAACATATCTTGCTCAGATGTAATGAAAGCAACATATTTGCAATTGTAAGATTCGGTTCCTACTAGTCTACTTTATTGTTACTGAACAAACACCGTAATTTCAGAAAAGAAAAAACTTTTCTACCAATTTTGAACCAAAACCTCTTCAAGATGTCCTCATTCACAACCTTCTTTTCACTTTCACTGAATACCCATTTTCAGTTTCTGAAGTTCTTAATAATACTGTCCTTTTTTTTACTCTCCCAATTCTTTTCCATTTTCACTATCCATATTGTCAATTTCTTGAAATGCTTGTAATTTTCTAATTTTTTGATAATCATTACCCAAATCAAAAATAGAGAGAGGAAGGGAGAAAATATGGATGATAGAGTTGTGGATTGAACAGTGGCATCCCATTTCTGACTTTGAACTCGGGGCTGGGGATGTATTGGGATTTGGGGGCTGTTCTGATGAAGAGTGAGAAAAGATAGAGTAGGAGAAAGATGTGTGTGTGTGGTGTCTAGGAGTAAGAAATGTGGAGAGGGGATAGATTCGCAAGGGTGATGAGGGGAGTGAGAGAGAAATTGATAAATAAGGGGTTCCACAATTTACACTTGTCATGAAATGGGAAATCTCATACAATTAATAATTGTGTCTCACACCAAATAAAATTTCTCCTCCTATCGAAACATACAGATAAGTTGTAAAAGCTGCATGGAGCGCCTGACTTCAAATTGAGTAGTTGTACCTGATGATAAATCTTAGTTACTGGGGAACCTTGTTAGATATCCGTATTAAACCAAAGAAGATCATTTCCATTACAAATCCTAGGAACCTGTTTAGTGTTGTCTAAAGCTTGCATCTGCAATCCATTCAAATAAATATGGCACTCTTGAGCAAAAACTGCTTTGAGTATCTCTGGGAATGATCTGTTTTTAGTGTGAAATTCTTTAAATGCAACGTAAACATCTTTGAGGATAAATTTGCAAGGTGTGAATTCGTTGTCTGGGTCTCTGGGAATAAGAAATGTGGAGAAAGGATAGATTCGCAAGGGTGATGAAGGGAGTGAGAGAGAAATTGATAAATTAGGGGTTCCACAATTTACACTTGCCATGAAATGTGAAATCTCATACAACTAATAATTTTGTGTCTCACACCAAATAAAATTTCTCCTCCTATCGAAACATACAGATAAGTTGTAAAAGCTGTACGGAGCGTCTGATTTCAAATCGAGTAGCTGTACCTGATGATAAATCTTAGTTACTGGGGAACCTTGTTAGATATCCGTATTAAACCAAAAAAGATCATTTCCATTACAAATCCTAGGAACCTGTTTAGTGTTGTGTAAGGCCTTCATCTGCAATCCATTCAACTCAATATGGCACTCTTGAGCCAAAGCTGCTTTGTGCATCTCTGGGAATGATAGTGTGAAATTCTTTAAATGCAACGTAAACATCTCTGAAGATAAATTTGCAAGGTGTGAATTCTTAGTTTGGGTCTTTGGGAAAGTTGATGATGGATGGGGAAGTCTTCTAGTCATATTACTGATTGGTGTTTTTTTTTGGGTTGGGAGGCTTGGTAGTACTTTGGATTCCCTGCTAATTGTATAGAAGGTTGATCTATGTTTTTTAGTTCCATCTGATAGGTTTTTTGCTTAGTTATTGCTATGTATCATCTTTACTTTGTTAGAGTATTGCATGCATCCTATTGTGTTATCTAAATGTAGTGCTTTATGATTGCAAACTTACGTATTTGACCATGAAAATACTGTCAGTGTCTCCAGTTAAATGAGTTGTAACTTGATTAAAGAAGGATCCTTTGATTAGTAAAATGGTCTAAAGATCAACGTAATGAGAGTAAGAGCTTTAGCTTATGCGTAAATTTGGATTGCCGGATAATACATGTGAGTGGTGAAAGCTATGTATGAGTTTATGCTTTTAGCAGTTAAATTATGTCTTGTTTCGGGAATTGGGTCTTCATAATTGAGGAGATAGTTTACGAGGAAAGAGGCTGTTGAAACTTGAAACTTTCCATAGAGGAAAGAGGAGGTTTGGTGGTAATTTCTTGAAACTGGATAGATGGAAGGAGCAAGATGGGTGTGTTGGTACTCATCTTACCGGTGATACTGTGATTGTAAATTTGGTGGATTTGCCGCTTCACCTCTGTATGTTGACCTTTTCAAGAAGGTAGGGGAGCTGTGTGGAGGGCTTTGTTGATGTTATTTGCAGTATGCACAACATTTCTAGAGTGAAAATTAGGGTGAGGAAAGGAGGGAGGGGCTCTGTTTCTGTGAAGGTGGATGTTGGAGAAAGTAGCTATAGAACATGGATGTGCATTGTATTTCAACCTGAGTTTTTTATTGCAGAAATAGAGGAAAACATGAATCTATCCAGCAGGAGGGAGGAAAAGGAGGTGGGAAGGGGAGTAGGGTAGCGGAATAAAGGGGAAATAGGTCATCGGAAGTTATGTAAAGAGATGTTGCTGAAGAGTTGCTGGAAGGGAATAAGACTAGAAAGTGATTTGCGTAGGGTTAAGTCATCTTTCCAACCTTATCCATATTATTTCTCTTTTTCAATGGCATCGTTCCATCAATTCGAACTATCCTATATAATTTCTATTTACTAGTTTGGTCGTGACATCATTCCGACTATACCCATATAATTTTATTTTTAGATTATGACCACTTTTAGCCATCAAATCTAATACTCCGGCATATGAGCATGTTCCGATCAATTTTTCGGTGACTTTCTTATTTAATATCAACTTTTCTATTGATTCCGACACGATCCATATACTTTATACTAGATTTGAGCACTTTGTTGCTAAGGGGAGTTTAGTAGCCTTGTATGTCGATTGTGCATATCACTCTATGGTTTAGAACATTTATCTCAAGCTTGGTTTGGGAAGTTCAACACAAACATTATGAATCAAATTCAGTATTTCATGCGAAAATCAAGCACATTGAGATTGACTGACATTATGCATCAAATCCAATATTTAATGAGAAGGCAAGCACATTGATTATTGACTGTCAATTTTGTGAAGTCTACAAATATCTCACCAAGTCCCTCATCGGTCTCCGTGTTAATTACATTTGTAACAAGCTAGGTACATGAATTGTACGCACTAGCTTGAATGGGAGTGTTAGAATATGAATAGGTTTATACAATCCTATGAGAATAGGAATATGTTTATACAATCCTAGTAGAACAAGAAAGGTTTATACAATCCTATTTAGAATAGAATAGGAATAGAAATAAAAACAGGAATAATAAATAGTATTTTTACTTGGTAAAGGATTGTGTTCTGGTGTCTATAAATAGGTTTCAATGCAATAATGTATACAACAACAATTCAATAATATTCTTTTCCTATATTTCTCACAAAGGGAAGTAAATAAGAGTTGTTAGAATAGTAATAGGTATATACAATCCTACTTACTAGCGTTTGACCATAGATTTTCAAATATTCTTGGCAAATATTATTTGAATGAAAATTTGGGTGAAATTTCACCATGTGTTTGACCATAGTATTTGGAAAATATAAAAAAGAATTTGGAAGATATATTTCACTTTTTTAGAAAAATATGACTTGTACCCATAAGTTTTAAAAAGTATCAAAACTAACTATAAGTTTGTATTAAAAAGTCAATTGGATGTTCGTTGCAACGGCAACAATTAATGTCCATGACACTAGAGCAATGTGATAGTTTGGGAGTGAGCGCAACAAGGATCATTCCATACATCGTGAAGTAGACAAAGCACATGACTTTGTTACCTTGAGCCGGTTGTTCATCATTTCATCAACAACCATATCATCATTGAATATTCACTAAATATTTCATCACTACTTTGGTGTTCACGTAAAAATTATGTTATACAACGCAACCTACTACTATAGAGGGTGTTTTTGTAAAAAATAAAAGTTCGGGGTAAAATTTCAATTTTCAAAAGATTTCAATAATGAGATTTGGCCCAAATACTAGAAAAAACTAGTATTTGGAAATTTGGGATATTTGCCAAATAATGGCAAATTGTATGGACAACACTATTTGTCAATTTTTTTTCCAAATATTAATTAGGAAATCTATGGCCAAACGGGCCCTTAGAATAGGAATAGTAGTAGGGTAGTATATAGTGTACTTAGAAAAGGATTGTATTGTAGTGTCCTAGTTGGAAAATGTGTCTATTGTATTGTCTATAAATAGGGTCTCTTTGTAATAGTGTAGATGCAACAATTCAATAATATTCTTTTTCAATATTTCTAACAAGAGTTACTTGCAGAACCTAGTAATGAGTAGTGTTATTACTTCATATAGGAGATACAAACACAAATATAAAATATTGACAAATGTATAGACAACAATGAAATATAAATGATGCATGTCTAAAAGTACATAGAAATGAATTTAAGAATGAAATCACGTGTCATTTCTTGAAACAAAATTTTCCCTTGACCATTGACCATTGATCGATTGATGTGCATCTACTGAAATCGTCCAATCTTAGTTTTGGTTTCTGATTTCCTAACCAATTGCCGATCAACAACGGGAAAAGGTTAATCAATCTTGAGTTTATATATTGCATTGACAAAAGAGATGTCTACTCTTGTTGTCTCTAGCTAGAGTAAAACAACATGACTAAGCACCTTATATGGACATGCAAAAATGATGACGGCTTCCCTGATTTATGCATTCAAGTTTTCTTTCTTGTTCTGCTCTCTTCTTTAAATTTGTTAAGAATTTCATCTTCAAAAGTTTAACTCTATTAGTTTCTTCACCGACTTGAACCTGATTCTGAACACATCTTTTGATCAATGCTTTAACCAATTAAAAAGAAAATTGCTTAAAAATAATTAAAAATTACCAAGTCCGAAGGACTTCTGTATCTTCTCCTTTACCGAACCAACTAATTGGAGAGCTAACACAAAATGAAAAATGGAGTCTTTAATTAACTAATTGAAGGACGCTCTTCTGAAATAAACATGCTTTTATGGATGGTCTAGAGAAGACATCGACAATGGTTACACATTAAATACGGATTGGCATAAGTAATCATAAACATTTAAACTTAAATGCAATGAATCACAATTCTAAGTGTCTCAAATGAACAAAATACATCAAGACACTGAGGTAATACATCACGACATGAATAAACATTTAAGCAAATACCTTGTCGTCATCACAATCTAAGCTTCTCAAACAGGTAAAATCACAAAGTTATAACTAGCACGAGTTAACAAATCAAAAACATGCATAAACATTCAAACAAAAATGCCTTGTATGCAAAACACAATTTTAAGCTTCTTAAACACATAATAATAGAACTTACAATAACAAATAGGAAAACCACACCTACCTCTCACACCTTTTCACTAGGGCATATGCGCCGCTCCCCTTAATGTGCCCGCATAATTTCAGCTTCGCTTCCCTCATCTTGTCCACCACAAGGCCCACTCCACCTTGTCTCAGACATCTTTGTTCCTAATCCTTTCTTTCCTAATATGTCCACACATCCATCTCAGCATCCTCATTTTCACAACTTACATCTTCTGAACGTGGGAGTTTTTTATAGCCCAACACTCCGTCCATACAACATGGTTGATCTAACCACCACTTTGTAGAATTTATCTTTTAAGTTTTGGTGGCACTAATCACTTAAGTTGCTCAGATTCGGGTGCGGATGTCCGATACAGGTGTGGATCTAGAGGTCGGGTCCTTCATGATCTAATTTTTAAGATTCGGGGATATAGATCCATGTATGAACACGGGTGCACGGGTTCGCCTGAAAATGATTAAAATGTATAAAAATAGAGTTGTAAAACCTAGATTATGAGATATTATGTGGAGAACTTGAGAAGAACCCAGGAAGGAGATTAAAGGAAAAAGAGTGACATAGGAATTTCTATATAAAATGTATTCCATTTTTTTCAATTTCACCTTTTCTTTTGCATTGATTACATAAATCATTAGAATTGTCCAGGCTTTCCCCATAGTTTTTGGTCAAAGTACCCAAAATCGGTTGACCAAATCGAACACGGATCCATCACCCACACCCAGTGTTGTGAATGGCGAACGCCTCATCGCCTTTGGCGAGAGGCGAGGCGAGGCCTCCTCGCCATTCCCCACTGAGGCGAGGCGGTATGCAAAAGGCGGCCCATGGCGACCCATTGCGACCTAATGGCGCCAGAAAAGGCGGCGCCTTTTTTATTTTATTTTTTTAGAAAAATATTTGACTTAACAATATAAATCAAAATTAGGGCTTTTTTTTATTCAAAATCTGCTGCTGCGCACTCTTCTCCCCGACTCTCTTCCCCTCGCGACTCTCTTCCCCTCGCGATCTCTTCTCCTGGTCTCCATCATCTTCGAGTTGCTACTGCTGAAGACCTGAGGTATACCTCTTTTTTTCTGTTCTTCTTCTTCAATTTTCGTTTCAGACTTTCAGTTTTGTTTTCTTCACTACTCTTTTTTCCCTCTATTTTCTTCACTCTCTGTTTTGTCCCAGATTACTGTAAAATGCCTTTTGTTTTCACTGTGCTGTGAGTCTGTCATTGTTGTCCATTATTTTTTTGAAAAAAATAATAATTCTTTCTATATTAATTATTATAGTATTTGTAAGATATGTAATTGCTATTGAAATTTTGAACATTATATGTGCAATTAAATATTTTTAATTTTTGGTATTAATTGGCGCCTCGATTTAAAAAGGCGAGCGGCGAGCGTGGCGAGGCAGACCCTTGTCGCCTTTTGTCGCCTCTCGCCGTCCAAAACACTGCCCACACCCATGTCGTGTCGACACAGGTGTGGCACCAAAAGTGAAGAGTACGAGCAACTTAGCGTGAGTTATCTACAAGACTCTAGATGTGAGCCTCCATTTCATCCACCCTGCATTCTTAGCTTCTTTACGAATACCATCAATAACACAATTAATCAACTCAGCACCCTTGGTATTATGACCCTTGACCTCTTGCCCAATTGTTGCCAACACCTGGCTGACCAAAAATAATGTTATTACTTATTAGATCTGAAAGTCTGACCGTAATGGTCATATCTAACACTGTTCAAAGTATCAGGCTCTAAATCCATAAGACGAGTTTCAGTTGCAAGTCTAAATGAACTAATCTATGTTATCAGATGTAGTTTGCAAAGAAGTTCCTCAATAGAATAAGAATGATTGTTTTGTTGTGAAAAAGAAAAAAACTGATATAGTAGAAGAAGGATAAGATAGTTAAACGGTTTAAATATGGCAATAGTCATGTACGTTTCCAGTTTTTAAAACTTGAAATGACAATTTTTTCTTTTGAATTTTCTGTTTTAAAATAATTTGTCTATTGAAAATTTATGTGTCACGTGATAGCTAGCACTTTTTAAAAATACAGATTTGATTTGTTTTTTTAAAATTGAGAATTTGGGTTTTTTTGGGTGGTGCTTACACGTGGCACTTTTGCCTCTCCTATTGTATATTTTTTTTTTCAAACTGTCCTCTCCTATTGTATATAGATAGATTATTAAATATAAATCAACGAATTGTACAATGATTGGAGCTATCAAGTTAGATTTTAGATGTCAGTGAATGAAATTTTTGGTGTAACTTAGATAGGACTATGCTTAATTTTAGGTAATGTTGGTAATAGTTTCTGATGATATATCTGTACTGACATATCTTGAGCTATGATGTTTGCAAGTCTTTACGAATTTGGTAAGACTAAAAAAAAAGCCTTGCTACTTCCTTTTTTTTTTAAATCTTTGTTACCTAATGTGCACAGACACAATATCATATTGTATACATAGCACAATCATTTATAAAAGATATTTAAGGATTTTCTGATTTTGTTTCCTTAGATAAATCTGCTTCTGATTCTGTTTCCTTAGACTTGCTTGTACACATCTAAATAACTCTCATTCTTTGAATGGTACGTGTAGGAAGGTTGTTCCAGGGTCTATGGTCCTACCTTTATCTGAAGCAACACAATGATGATGAAGCATTTTTTAGTTCTAACTCATGTATCGTCATCCTGAATTATTTGCAGATGTGGACAAAGCTTAATGAAGTTGGCTGTGAAATGATTTCTCTTTCAAGGAGTCTTTCAGAAATATCTACAGGTTGTTTCCGAGCTCAGGTACGTGGTTTCTTGCTAACACTTGGTTCATTGAGCTTCCGTCTTTTGCACACAATGCTGGTAAAATTGATGTAATTTTAACCTCACCTCTTTAGGTAAGCGGTTCAGTGCATGAAAACACTGAAGATACAAAAGAGGAGGCAAGTCTTCTTTTCCGTCATGCTTTTCTGTTTCCATTCTAGTGGTTGACTATTGGTAATTTTGGTTGTTCTCTAGTTAGCTTCTTGGAGGAGTAACAGCTTTTGAAAATTGTCGTCCCGGAAATTTCAAATCCTTAACTGTTCTTGTAGCATAAAATTTCTCATTCAATGGTAATACCTCCCAATTCTGGATATTTGGTTGTGGCAACTGGCAAGTGCATGTACCAACCAAGTACTTGCAGTTATTCCAGATTTCTTGGGGAACCACTCAGGGGAATAATGTAACCAAGCTCCTAGAAGTGGTATTGGAAGTCCTTTATGGGGAGATACCATCTAAAAAAGCTCTTTATGGGGATATATATAGGTATCTTCCATATATAGTGTTTACTGGAACCGAGGGTGTATGACCTACTGTCATTGAAGTCGGTGCATACCTCAGATATACCAAGGTTCCCATCCCAGCAGCACCAAATTTACATTATGTGATTTCTTTCCATGCGTTTAAGCGTTGGTGCTGAGTGTATATGTGCTAGTTTAAGGTAGTACCTAATGAAATAGTCGAGGTGTGTGCAACTGGCTTGATCACCACCATTTTCAAGAAAAAGCTTGTTGTAAGCTTATTTTGCTTTTGGTTTCAAACCTTGAGTTCCACATCGTTGGAATTATATCTTAGTTTTAATATGAAACTATAAATTAAAAATTTCTTGCTTTTGGCTGGACTCGATGCTGCAACTTGATATCTACTTTATGAAACCCACAAAGTAATTGACTTGGCATCGTATTTTATTTGTTTCTACAACTTGAAACTGCAGATATATTTAATTATTAGAATTCAAGTTTACTATGTTTTCTTTTCTTTTTGATGTTGACAGTTAGTTGCTAAAATGGAACAAGCAGAGACCTATGGTGTAAATAAAAGATGTGCTTGCCAATGTTGTGGAGAGAAAGCGGATAGTGGGGATAGTTTAGCTTGTGATTCATGTGAGGAGATTTATCATCTCGCTTGTGTTGAGCCTAGTGTTAAAGAAATTCCCATAAGAAGTTGGTATTGTCCCGAATGCACTGCCAAAGGAATGGATTCTCCCCATGACAACTGTGTAGTATGCGAAAGACTCACCACGTCTAGCTCAGTGATAATTGAAAATGAGGTTGAAGACCTTACATCTGAAGATATGGTTCAAGAATTGGAGGATAGCACGAATGGTTTAGTGGATGGTGAACTTAAACTCTGTGAAGGAGTTGAGGATTCGCCCTTTTGCAACGTATGTAGAACTGTGGTGAGTAATGACAATGTTAGAATATGTGGTCATTCCTTCTGCCCTCACAAGTTTTACCATGAGAGGTGCTTGACCAGAAAGCAGTTGGATGCTTCTGGCTCCTGCTGGTACTGCCCCTCGTGTCTGTGTAGAGCTTGCCTGAATGATTGTGACGATGACAAAATCGTACTTTGTGATGGCTGCGATCATGCTTATCATATTTTCTGCATGCAACCACCACACACTTCAATTCCTGTAGGGAAATGGTTTTGCAAAAAATGTGATGTACAGATACAGCGCATACGCAAAGCAAGAAAGGCATTTGAGTCTTCTGAAAATGAAGCGAAGAAGAGAAAAGAAGAATGTGGAGAATTAGGTGTACCAAAAGGTAAGGAGAAGGAAGCTTTAAATGAATCTGGAGGTATGGAAATGCTTCTAGATGCTGTCCAAACTCTCAACTACCAGGAGGATTTAGCTGCTTTAGGATCAAAAGACTGATAGGACTCAAATCATTGCATGAATTATGGTAGCTCTGTATATGAATGATGTGGTTGGGTTCCAGTTGACAGTGGTACATGACCTGTTTACCGGTGGTTTGGCCTGTAAGGAAGATACTAGTGGTGAACTTTCAGATATTGGTAGCATACAATTTCTTGTCTAACTGATAGTCCTTACAAGCCATGCCTGTAGTGTTGCAGATTGTATTTTCTAGTACATATTGCTTGTTGGGGTTGCCAGCAACAGCAACTGCTGTTGCATGTGGTTGTAAAATGAGAGAACCGACTTCCTGAATGTCAAGGAATTTCTCTATTCTTCTTTGTTGTTTATGACATATGTTTAGGGATAGCAAACAGGGCAGTTTCAGGGTAAACCTGGGAATTTCTCTATCCTGATTTGTTGTTTATGCCCTTTGTTTAGTGACAGCAAACAGGGCGGTTTCAGGGCAAACCCGTTTAAACCTGTGAAGACTTCGACCTGTTCCCCGCATAATTTGCTTTTCTTTTTTCTTAGATAAAATGAAAATAGAAACTTCAAACAACAGTTGTTTTTCCAACTGGCGTCCTCTTTATCATACAGTGACAGGTAAATATTCCTGGCGTTATTTTCTTTACACATGCATGTGTTGGTATGTGTATAGTTATATGTTGTGTGTGAAATATATATTTTGAGATTGAGAAAGAAGAGATAAGTTTTATGTCCATCAAGGCTGTTCTTCTTTCAGGGAGACAAAGTCGTCCCTTCTGCTAACTGAATCCTCAATTTAGGGGCATCTGTAGATATATTAGAAGACTCCAATCTTCAATGGGTCACCATTACTTGACTTAGAAAGGCAAACTATGTAATCTAGAAAAAAATTATGAAAGGTGGGATGGCTATGGGTGGTTTCTGGGTACACCATTGGGTGTGATACAAATTCTTTCACTGGTCGATACAAATCAGATGTACTTTTTCAAAGTAAAAAACGTCATTCACTTGATTTGCGCACCAGAATGTGTGTATATATATATTACTAATCAGAATAATCGAACGAACACAAGTATGAAGTAACTCTATGTTAGAGGCCATAGAGGATCATCTATATTACAGGTACACATTTCAGTGCCCAGGCATCATGTTTTATCATTGTCAACCCTTCTGGCTATTTTATCTCCTCACTGATATGCACACCTACAACTCATTCTATATCTGAACCAGCATTTTGAAACCGTGACTCGAAGTCAAATGTGGCAGAAGATATTCTCTAGCCTCAGGATCTTATTGGAACAAAGCATCCTCTGTAATGAGAATAAACCTACGTTTTCAAACCTTCAAGTGCTCTCAGTTTTGTCCACTACAGCAAAACGGTTTTGGTTCATGCTTAAACCTGATGTCTGTAACTGTTTTCTCCTCTGAATATGATGCAAGGCAGCTTGTCGATCATTACGAGCCTCAGCAGAGTCTGGCTGCAAAACAAGTCCGATTTATGGTTCGTAAGTGGTTTACTGAACACGTGAGCATATCTGACACACTTAGCACAATGTACCACTGAATATTTCAGAACTAGGATGTGATAAAAGCAAGATGAATAGAGTTAGACAATTGCTTAAATCTCAAAAGACAGTTTTTCCTCCAGATATAAAGGTAGCAATACTGACCTTGAGTCTTGGTGTAATACATTTAGCAGAAAATATCCATTTATTCATGAAGGGAACATCTCAGTTAAAAAAGGATCCTCAGAGGAAGCGAGGTTGAGCATTAGCTATGAATTTAATTTATACCTTGATGGCTAGTGCTCTGTCTAAGCTTTCTATAGCACTGTCAGGCTCACCATAATTCAGCTGTGCTCTACCAAGGGTGACCCACGCCTGCAACAGACAGAAGATCTACCAATCACTGGAATGAAGTAGTGTACATTCTAGTGATAGTTGAAATTGACCGTTCCCTAAGAATCAGAAGCTTGCAGTCAACTGCCTTTTAGTCTAAGCTTCATTTTCCAAAGCTGTAAATAGTTTGGATTAAAGAAATGGAATAGAAACGGAGAGTGCTTTTGCCTGATCATTCCATCAAGCTCTAAGCTTAACTATTTACACAAGTATGAACATGAAGTTCAAAGCTGCTTCTATCATGAGATAGCTAGTCAGTACACCGCTCATTACCTATCTTAACCTCTAAAGCCAGTAATTTATTACCAAGTGAAGACATAGAAGCATTGAATTTGCATAGTCTAGGGAATAGATGCAGGAAGAGGTAGAACAGAAAGGAAGTAACATGCACATTGGGTGAACAATTAAGGCTGAAATCCAGAGGACTTTGCACATGAAAACTAGCCCATGACACTTACAGTTAGTAGAAGTTTGAAAAACTAGTCTTAGAAGTATTGAAACTGAGCAGACTACAGATAAAAGTATGTTACGTTGTCCATCAGGATCCCCCATGATATTAAGCAAGGATGGTGTAGGTTCCCAACTATTGCAGTGCACTAAGAGTTGCGTTTACATCCCTAAAGCAGGTATATGAACAACAGGTGAAACAATAGTAAAGCTGAATGATCAACAGTTTCACACACCTCACCCCAGCTTGGTTCCAACTCAGTTGCACCTGCTCAAACAGGAAGCAGGTTACTATGAGTCATGAAATATATCAACTAAAGTTATTTTATACACAAACACAGATCAATGACTTAAAGAGGGCATTAGTGACCATGAAAGTAGGCTAAAATCCAACTTTGAATATCTATATGCCAGATATAGATTTACAACAGGAAGAATGTGCAAAAGAAAAATCTTCCAATGCTAAGGAAAAGATGAGTAAAAAATAAACTTCGTCTTACTCTAGGTTCTCACATTTGGCTGTTATCAAGATCATACCTGAAATGATATATTTGCCAGATTTGTTCATAATCTTAAAGATGAGCCAAAAGTAGGCACAAGAAGCTTCAGAGCCTAAAAATAGGTGCATAACCTTTCATGATATATAACATTGAAAATAAATCCAAGTAAAATATGTTTGTGAATTGACTCTCAGCATAATTTGCTCAGGGAATGAGGAGAATTTCATTTAAATTAATGCGAGTGTCAAAACATACGAGTAGCAGCTTGTAGCGCCTTCCATGTTTCTCCAAGTTCAAGCAAAATTTGAGCCTTCTGTTCATGCAGAATGGCACGATCTGGCATCAAAAGTAGAGCAGACTCCCACTTTCCAAGTGCTTCACGATATTTCCCTTCCTTCAAAAAAAAAAAAAAAAAGAAAAGAGAAGAGACTTAACCCCGGCTTCTGGATTATGCTGTTGGAGTGACCAAATGTGGTAAGAGTCTCACACCCTTATTTAGAGATAAAAAAAGATCCTAGCAACATAGATATTGAGGTTTGCAAAAGAGGTCATGTGTGCATAGCCTCACTCTCTGAACCGCAACCAGGCCATCTACAAGAGAACTTCTGACATCCAACTCACCTCAACATATACTTTTTTTAATAAAAACTGGTAATGCAGTATTCCTCGGCATTTAGGATATGTTAAAGACCTCCAGAAAAGGTTCTCGCCTCAACATATACTTACTTACCTCTGTCTCAAAAAAAAACATATACTTACTTACCAATGTGTTGAATCTCTTGTTAGTATACCTTTTGGTACTAAAAATCTGTATATAGCCTTAACTTTTATTCTATTCTGAGGCTATTTTAAGGCTTTTCAACTTCAGAGCCACCATAAATAAAGTTAGCATTGTGTTTAGTCTCGGCTATCAGTATTAATGCAAAATGTAGCACAACCTTACCTTTATAAGCAACTGTATTAAGTCGTACTTTCTGCAGTAGGTTTACCGTTGTGCTTAGCGTTGCCTTAAAGTATCATGCAAAATATACTTCATATAGAGGTAATTTCACACTCAACTTACCATCGCATTAAAGCTCATCTTTAAGATAAGAGTATTAGTGAAACATCACTAAATCCCCCTTCCTATTAAAAAAAATGTGTTAGTTAACATAACAAGCACTTGTGCATAATCTTACTTTCTACAATACAAAGAAGGTAGTTTCAAGACTCAACTCTTCACTTCAGTTCATCCTCTTACAGTTAACTTACTGCTACGTTAACGCCCGATAAGTGGTGGTGCAAACTGCAGACAACCACTTGGCAAATAGCCTTCCTATCCACATAGCGAGGTAACTGTTCGAAAGACTGAACTTTTGACCTCCAATTCACAACTCCAAACTTTAATGACACAAAAAATTTCTAAGGGGTTGTTTGGTTTGCAAATAAGCTATACCCAGGATTATAATATGGGGATTATAATATATATACACTTTTTTTTGTAGATGTTTGATTCATTGAATTAAAAATGAGATATACGGAGCATAATATAAAACATGGGCTTGATTATACAATAGACAAAACTTTTTATAATTTTAACCCTGGCCTTCTTAAAAGACTTGGGGAAAGAGCTTTTGTGAATAACATTTTTGTCGTTTGATTGCTTTGTCCCGAACATCTAATCCCTGAATTGTTATCTCGCTTTGAACGGTATTTAAAATAATAATAAAATGTGCTATAACTAATCTGAGAAATGCTTATACCAAAAACAAAAATTCAACCAAACAGGGGATTAATAATCCTACATTAAAGTGCATTCTATCCCTGGATTATTATTTTTAATCCCATGAGCCAAATGACTCCTAATTATTTTTTGGGGGTGCAATAAGGTTTAGAAATCTGGAGTCAGGGCATGCCCCAGCCCTCAACAAAGAGTTACCCTGGGTTTATATAGTGCCCAACAAAATGAATTCTTGGCAGCAGGAAATGATATAGGCCCTTCACGCGAAACATGCTATGATTACCTGTAAATCTTTGTATATTCATCACTTGTATATCTTGACTGTCGTTACATGTAAGAACTTCAAGGATCAAACACAAGATGCTAGATTAACTCAGAGACATAAACTGCTACATTAAAATATTCACCTACTTACTTACAATGACTTCTTCCTCTTAAGAGCTTACTGAAGCAAAAAGTAATATGTTAAAATCTTCTTCATCCCAAAAGAAGAGGAAACAAGGACAAACATATGGAAGAAAACAACCTATCTAGTTAAATATGTAAATCCAATACATGTCTATCAATAGAACAACTACTTTAATTAAGTTCAGTAATCAGATGCAATAAAAACCTCCCTAATACTAACAACACACCCAGCCTGCCTTATTCTGGAGTTCCTTAGAAGATATAGAGTTACTACTGATGCGAAAAAAGAAGGGGAAAAAGGAAGAAGAAAACAGAGAGAAGGAAGAGAAAAAGTGACAAAAGAAATAGAGATTAAGAGAGACAACGATGGGAGTGAAAAGGTGGGACGATAATGCACCCAAGGGTGTCGCTAACTAGTTGAGGAGACAACGGAGACCATGGTATGCAAATTCAATGAAGCCAAGGCAAAAAGTTTGGCGATTCCTCTCCATTTGCTTAAACCTCGATGAACAACATCATTAGAACTATTGAAATTACTAATACTCCTTTAGAACAACACTTAAGATAATCTTTTACTTTATTTCCATCTAATAAACATAGATAACAATATCAAGTGACCATCTAACAGCAATTTGCTAAAACTAATCAACAATTGTAAATTATACGCAGTGAATAACCTCATACAGATTGAAAAGGAGAAAAATTAGATAAAATACAGAAAAAAGAATAGAAACCCATGTGAGGAAATACCTCAGCAAGCTTATTTCCTTGTTGTTGAAAGGACTCAACAAGTTTGATTGTATCTTCATCGCCATTAACATGAGAAATCACTTCATTTTTAGCAAGTTTTTCCTCGGGAAAAGTGGAATCTTCAGTAGGATCGAATGGGAGGTTTTGGAGTTGGGAAATAGGTCTTTTGTTAGGGTTCTTCTTGCTCTGATTCTTCCATGTCATCTTCATCTTCTTCTTCTCCGAGCTGTTTCACTGCTGTGGTTGCCACAGTTTAATTTCAAAACTAACTTTTATCTCTGTGAAATTTTGTGATAAATATTATTCCTTCTGTTTTAATTTATATTTGATCCATATTAATTAATGAGATAATATTTTTTATTTTAATTTATGTTATATTTTTGTATTTTAAATTTAAATAAGTTTTAATTCAACTTTGATTTTTTCAAATTATTAATTAATTATTGTACCTAAATTTGTAATGAAAGTTTAAATTATTGAGAAGTTGGTGAGAGTGTTTAAGCTTAATGGTAGTTCAATAATTTTCATCTACTATTTACTTCTATTACATTGCATTATTGACGTTAAAGAGTTGTTCTTTGAAATATTTGTCCATAAATTCATATTACTTCAATGATAAATACAATTTTGTGGTATGTATATTTTTAATGAAAATTATCAATTCACGCTTTTAATATGGGTATACACCACATATTATTTTTTTCAATTTAGCAACATTATGTTACTTAAGTTTCGCCAACAACTAAAAGTATTTAAAAGTTTTATTAAATATAATGTTTAATTGATAAAAGTCATGAAGAAAATGTCTAATTAATAATCTGTATCAAATATAATTTTTTTCTCAAATCATTCAGCTTAATAAAATAAAAACACAAGTAACATAACAATAACAATGACAAAGAGATATATAAACTTTAAGGAAGGGAACTTTCACATATAGCCACTTAAAAGTAGCCTAATTATTCTTCATAGCTATAGTTTGATAATTATAATTTGTAGCTACATGTTATATGTAGGAGAGAGGTGAGAGAGAGGGGGGAAAAGTGGGAAAAAGGTATTGTATATATGTATATCGGTTAGATAATTATATACACACATATGTATCTGTATATATGGCAAGCGAGAGTGGGAGAGAGGAGAGAGGCGAGTGAGACTACTCAGACTAGAATAGGGAGGAGAGAGGCGAGCGAGAGATGACAGAGAGTAGGAGAGAGGTGAATTGTATATGTATATAATTGTATATTATACACATATATTTGTATATATGGCAAGCGAGATTGGGAGAGGGAGGAGATATGTGAGCGAGATCGGGAGAGGAAGGAGGTAGGAGAGAGGCGAGCGAGAGAGGAAAGAGAGTGAGAGAGATGATTGTATATGTATATAGGTTAAATAATTATATATTATACATATGTATTTGTATATTATGGCGAATTATACATATACAAACGTGACTTATTATACAAACTCGAAGTCAGACCACATAATTAATGTATAATGTTAGTTGTGAGTGGTAATTATAGCAAACTATAACTATGCTAAACAATTAAATAATATAAATTTGCTTTATTACGTAAATTTTTAAGGGACACAAATAATCCACAAAATTTACAATGACTTCCCTATATGCCTTACCTACACAAACACACACACACACAAAAAAAAAGAACAAGGTTAGCGAATTAAAAACAAAATTTAAGAAGAATTGTCCCACACGCTTATTACATTAATAAATTCTTTTACGTATTATTTCTTGGGTAAACTACATAAATCTCATTAGTTTAGGCTCTAATTATTTAGATTCTTAATAGTTTTAACGGAAAAGGGTCAAAATACCCTTGAACTATCCGAAATAGCTCATGTATACCCTTGAACTATATTTCAGCTCATGTATACCCTTCTCATCAAATTATAGGGTCAAAAATACCCTTCCTATTATCAGAATTTGTTAAAGGCCACTTGGATGCCATGTAGATGCCACATAAGCTAACAGGTCTAATCATGCCATGTATACTAATAAACTTCCCTTAATTTTCTCAATTTCTCTAAAATTTTGAAAAATTCACTGAAAAACATAGCAACCCAACCATAATCTTCAACCTCTGTCTGAAAGAAACGATTGATTCTTTTACGAAACCTTTCACCTTTTCCATGTCATCCTCGATGAATCTCTATCATAAAAACGAGTAGCACGTATAAGGAAAAATAAATTGGGAAGAAAGATAAATCAGAATAACCATGTCAACAAAAGGGTCTACCCCTAGCTACGAAAGAAGTAATTGTCGATCAATAAAATTGCAAGATGATAAAATTAACAACCTCCCAAGCCTAACCTTTCGGCTAACCATTGTCCAAAATGAAACACAGAACTAGCATACTCTACTTTCTGCCTCTCCCCTTGTTAATACCTTCCTTAAATTTCAAGTAAGAGGAAGGGGAAAAAAGAAAAACAAAAGGGAGAAGGAAATCTGTTGATTTTGCTTCATAAAGTTGACATAAGTACCATGATGGTGTCCTGATCTCCTCAAAAGTTTCAGAAAGTTTGAAATATAGTACAAGGGCTCAAGCTTCTCCATCAGCAAGAAGATGTCATTAGTGAGGTCTCACTTTAAGTTTAGAGAAGAAAATAAAATAGTTCAAAACTATCATGTGAAATCGTTCAAAATTTTTAGGGAAATGGAGAAAATTAGGGAAAATTAGGGAAAGTTTATTAGTCTACATGGTTTGATTGAACTCTATTGGCTTATGTGGCATGCCATGTGGCATCCAAGTGTCGTTTAACAGATTTTGTTAATGGAAAGGTTATTTTTGACCCTATAGTTTGACGGAAAGGATATATTTGAGCCGAAATATAATTCAAGGGTATATATGAGTTATTTCAGATAGCTCAAGGATATTTTTGACCATTTTCCGTAGTTTTAAATATTACTTCCTCTACCATATTTCATACCTAGGATACATGAGTTTGAATCCGTGACATACATGTATCTGCCGAATTTTTAAATTGAGATTCATATTTTATTTGTTTGAATTAATTGGTCATAACCAAATTCCTTAAATATAAGGCGGAAATCAAGGAGTGTATCTATTTTAATTTATTTTATTTTATTTATTTGAAATAATGAATTCGTTAATATCATTTATAAAAGACAAAAACATGTATATCTTGGTCATGCAATTTAATTAATTTCATTTTATTACTCTTAAAATAATAAAATTCATTAATTTGATGTATCTATTATCAATATATGATGTATCCAACAAAGAAAACACTTAGATACGTATCATACAAGTAGATTCATATGTAACATAGAAGTGTCTAATATTAATTTTGTGTATTTGTTATACGTGTTAGTATTAATTTCATGTATCTATTTATATAATAATATAATTTCATGTATCTATTTATAGATCTAATTTTAATTTCATGTAATTATTATTAATTCGATGTATCAAGTATCAAATATTATATTCAAAAGCATGTGTCTCGGATACATAACAATATTCATACTATTTTCTGAATTATGAGCCATTAAAATGAAGCAAACAATATAAAAACCCTACAATAAATTGGCTAGAAAAAATCTAAACCATCGAATCAAATACATGATAAAATTAAAAATCAATATACAATAGAAAAAACTAAAGATAATCTTACTTTGTCACTTTAACTAATGCTATTATGTAGAGTTTAATATGAATTTAGTACATGCAAAAGGAAATAAAAATGGTTAAGGAAAAAGGGATACGTGTGGGAGTGAAAATGAGATACAATATTTTTTGTGATAAGGGAAGGAAACGTTTAATGAAGAAGAAGAAAAGAGGTAATGGTGGGATAAGTGATGTATCTGTTTTGGGGTTGGGAAGGGAAACAACTAAAAAGAATAAAGCAAAATTAATTTGAATTGGAAGTATCCAACTAATTGAGGAGATGTAATTTTAAGATAATTATTCATTATCATATTTAAAGGGATTGTGTATCTGATTTAATTTTCTTATTAATACGGTAAATTTTTAAAAAAATGATATTCTATGTAATATTTTTAAAGTAGAGATAAAATATGTATATGTGATAGTTAAGTATGGGTAGATATGTAGTTTAAAACACATTAAGACCTTTTTTTTTTATTTATTAAAGGGAGAAGGGTCAAATATGCCCCTAAACTATTTGAAAAGGTTTAGATATACCCTCCGTTTAAAGTTTGGTCCATTTATACCCTCGCCGTCCAACTTTTGGTCTACATATGCCCTTTTGGGCGTTAGTTGGCCAACTCAGAATATCCAACTCATTTTACTTTTGTTTAAATGCCAAATGGATTTTCCACGTCATTTTTATGTATTATCACTTGACATTTATATTCAAGGGAAAATGGTCAAATATGCCCCTAAACTATTTGAAAGGTCTAGATATACCCCTTTTAAAGTTAAGTCAATTTATATCCTCGCGTCCAAACTTTTGATCTACATATGCCCTTATGGGTGTTAGTTGGTCAATTAGAAATATCCAACTCATTTTACTTTTCTTTAAATGCCAAATGGATTTTCCACATAATTTTTATATATTATTACTTGACATTTATATAAAAAGAGAAAGGGTCTTTTATGCCCCTAATTATCCGATCTAATTTTAAAACACATATACGACCCGTCTTTTAAATAATCTATACAACCCGACCCTTTTTTTTTTAAATATCCTATATGGGCCGGATTAGGGCATAATTGAACCATTTAAATGGCGAACACTATCGTGCTCTGATTGGAACCGCTGAGGAATCAATGACACGCAAGTAAAGGAAAAGGAAGTCGAGGTTTGAAAAGCGTTTGGCGCAACGCAAAGCTGGAGGCGCGAATCTGGCAGGTAAGGGCTAGAGCAGAGGAGTTCACCGTGACAACTTTACAAACACAACTGCAAGCTGTAGCAGGCGATGATGATGTAAATAACAAAATAATTCACAAATATATGAGTCGGATTAGGGGCATAATTGAACCATTTAAAAGACGGTCGTATATGTGTTTTAAAATTGGGTCGGATAGTTAGGGCATAAGTGACCCCTTTCTCTTTAATATTAATGTCAAGTGATAATATATATAAATGATGTGAAATCTCATTTGGCATTTAAAGAAAAGTAAAATGAGTTGGATATTTCGAGTTGACCAACTAACACCCATAAGGGCATATATAGACCAAAAGTTGGACGCGAGGGTATAAATGGACCAAACTTTAAACGGGGTATATCTAGACCTTTCGAATAGTTTAGGGGCATATTTGATCCTTTCCCCTTGAATATAAATGTCAAGTGATAATACATAAAAATGACGTGGAAAATCCATTTGGCATTTAAATAAAAGTAAAATGAGTTGGATATTCCGAGTTGGTCAACTAACGCCCAAAAGGGCATATATAGACCAAAAGTTGGACGGCGAGTGTATAAATGGACCAAACTTTAAACGGAGGGTATATCTAAACCTTTTCAAATAGTTTAGGGGCATATTTGACCCTTTTCCCTTTATTAAAATTAAAAGGGCTGAATCTAAATACACATCTGAATATTAAGATTAGTATTTTAAGATTAGGATATCAAAATCTGAATATTAAGATGTAGTTTCTTGGTCTGAACACTAAATTATTAAGATTGTTTGTTTTCAATATCTGAATATGCATAATATTTTTTTTAATTAGAAATTAAACACTATATCAATAAAATTTAAATCCAAACAAAAATACTTCTTCCAAACAATTGTTTCAAGAATAAGATTATATAACCCACCATAAAAAAAGATGATTAATTAGTTCTCAAACAATTTTTTCTCAAGAAACAATGATAATTTCTTCCAAAGAAGTTTTGACTACAAACAAATCGTGACAAGAAAAGTTCTTCATAATTATCAATTCACCCAAGAATATTTTATATATTATTAGAATAATACTTGTAAAAGATTATGAAATTAAAACTTATGTATTCAAAAGAACAAAAAATGATAATTGGTTGGAAAAGAAGAGGAAGAAACTTGAGACTTGTCTAGAAGAGAAGCATGAAGAAGATAATTTATTTAAGAAAAGAACGCTTATTATTTTAATAGAGTCTGAATAGTATTAAGAATCTGTTATAAATCTGATTTATTCAGACTCATTAAGATCCATCAAGAGTATTTTTAAAAAAAAGAAGCAAGTGGACTTAATTGAATGAATCTTAATGATTAGGATTCATACCTAATATTAAACACACTTAATAAACTGAATCAAAATAATTTAGATTTAAACTCTCATTAAGTGCAAACAAATAAGCCGTAAGCCTAATATTTGAGCTCGAAAAATTCTTTTCATGTAAAAATTAGGACAGAGACATTTTTCTTTTATGAAAGCTACGATCTACATATATTATAATTAGACAAATTAAATAGGAGTCATCCTAATTAATCCCCCCCCCCACACACACAAACCCACAAAATCCATTTTGCCCCATCTCACCCGATGTTTGATTTATAATACTTTTGATGTAATTATTAAAATTATAAATTTTATAATTCGAATTTTTTTTTACTCAGATTCATAATCAAAATAAAATATGTTGACCACCCTCATACTGACTCTGCATTCTTACACATAAATTGAAGCAGAAAGAATATTAATGAATAAAATTATTTGGATTTTAGCAACTAATAAAATTATTTTTAAAAATCAATAGTTTCATGGCGATTAAGCATATCTATATGATTATATGAAGTCACACTTTTTAAATTGGAATAACACAAGACTTAGAGCTATAAATAAATATGAATTACAAACACACACACATAAACACAAACAATCACACATTCCATGCAAGAAATAACAACAATGTTGCATGTCAAAATCTAAATTAGAAATTGATGAGGAAGTTACATGAAAACATTAAGAATGCCATAAACAAAGCCTATAAATACCTCTAACATATGAAGTCCTCTAAGCATCACAACTTAAAGCAACAAAGCAATAATACACTACACTTTCTCATATTTATAATATTATTAGTAAGAGAATAGATATGGAGAACAATGGAAAGGGCAAAGTTAGCACATCAAAGAATGGAAGTGTGTTTCCAAAGAAAGATAAGAAGTCAGTGAAGGCAATGGCTATTGAAAAAATAGGTAAAACTGTGGTGTCCACTTTCAAGAATGATAAGAAAAAGATTAACCCCTCTATGGAACCTCCTCTTAGTCCCCTTAATTACTATAATCAACTTGCTTCTATGATTGTGCTAATATTATTCAATAATATGTATTTTATTCGATTCTGATGTATTTCGAGGGTTTAACTTATATACATCTCCAGTATTGTAAAGAAGAATTGGCCCACACGCTTATTACATAATTTATTAATTAATAAAATCCTTAGCTTTTTTATGTATTATATATTTATATATTTCTTTGAGCTCGAGCTGTTTTTTCATGTAAATATTATGGTAGGGACATTTTTCCGTTATGTAAATTACTATATACATATCTTATTATGAGACAAATTAAATAGGAGTCATCTTAATGAGTTAATCCACACGCTAACCCACAAATTACCCACTCCTCCTCCAACACATGATTTTCTCAAACTTTTTAGCATTGTTGACAAGTAGAACTTTTCAAAGTCATTTTCAATTTGATTTTAAAATATTTGAAGAATCTATATCCAAATTTCTTAATAAGAAATTTTTTTGATGTAATTCACATTTTTTTAATAGTGAAAGCATGTGGAGTATGTTGTATGAGGTTGCTCCTTTATTATAAATTAGGATCTCGATTTCAAGTCCTATGTATAAAAATAAATCTTGATAGGGAAAGTTTTTCTCAAATGGGTTGATGGAATATGATAGTGCTACAAGCCTATTACATGTGTGTTTTGATGATAGACAATAAATGCAAATATATACATATATCAGTAGTCGTCAGAATTGTCGCAGCCATCGGAATTAAGTGATTAAACGTAAAAGTGCTCTAGCTGCTGAAAGTACAAGTTGAAACAAATAAGAAAACTTTAACATGTTTTATTAAGTAAGGAAGTTGTGTAGAAAAAGGATGGTACAATAGACTCGAACCCCTGTCTTAACGTAGACTCGAACCCCTGTCTCATCCCTGACTTGACCCCAATATAAACCTAAGATACGATCCTAGTCTCGACCCTGAATTAAGACCCAACCCTTGATACTGACTCCATCCCACCTTGAAACTTGATCCTCAACTCGACCCTAGCCTAACTGTACCCTGGGACTTGACAATTGATTCGAGATTCGACGCTAATGCTAACATCGACTTGAGACATAATTGGGCCAAAACAAACATGAAAAAAAATCAAAAAAATTTAACTTCATACCAAACATAATGTACACTCATTCTTTCAATCTTGCATGATTTGTTTTTTTTTTTTAAATAGAAGCATTTTCCCTGAATTATTTGTGATACTTCTTTTAATTTTTTTACATCAATCGTTATATATATATATATAAACACATTTACCTGATTATTTGAAGTCTAAGATGCTTTTTCATGTAAGATCATTATGATTCTTTTACAAAAAAGAAATAAATACGATTTATATATTTTGCGTGGCAAAGCGGATAATGAAAATATATAGTGAAATTACATGGAAAAGTAAAATCATTTTTCTCTTAATTATTGATATTTGGTTAAGTATTTTTGTAAAATAAACTATTTTCATAAGTATTAAGGAGTATTTGAATATTTCCTAGAAATGTATAACAAATTAAATAGAAGTCATCTAATTAATCTACAAACCAATAATAACCTCAACAACACACTCACACACAGCCATGCAATAATAAACTATATAAAAATATTGGTTTTCAGTAATTTAAATTAGCATGAAAATTAAATTCATAGTTTCCTAGCTCATCAACACACACAATTTCTCAATAACTTCATATTAAAAAATGAACAATCTGAAATCACACACCCACATAAATATCAGAAGAATTGTCCCACACGCTAATTACATTAATAATTTTTTTTACGTATTATTTCTCTAATACCGTCAATAAACATTATAAAATACATTAAGCCTAATAGTTGAACTCGAGATATTTCATTTTTTTTCATGTAAATTATGATAAGGACATTTTTCTTTTATGAAAACTACCATCCACATATATTATAATTAGGCAAATTAAATAGGAGTAATCCTAATTAATCCCTACGTACACAAACCCACAAAACCCATTTTGCCCTCACCACACCCCGTTTATAATACTTTTCATATAATTTTTCAAATTATAAATTTTATGATAAAAAATTTGGAAAGTTTTTACTCGGATTCATAATCAAAATAAAATATGTTGATTCTCATACTAACTCTGCACTCTTTCACATAAATTGAAGTAGAAAGACTAGTACTGAATTAAATTATTTGAATTTTAGCAACTAATAAAATTATAATTAAAAACCAATAGTTAAATGGCGATCAAGCATATCTATTATCTATATGAACTCACACTTTTTAATAACACAAGACTTAGAGATATAAATAAAGAGTCCAAAACTCAAAGGGTACAAATTATTTACAAAAATTCCAAAACGGTATATAAAATTTTATATTAACCAAAATGGTAAAATCGCTGCAGGAGCAGCGATTTAGCAAAATTTTTTTTTTAATAAAAAGCAGCGATTTCAATTTTTTTTTTTTTTTAAATAAATCGCTGCCGGGGCAGCGATTTATAAAAAAAAAAAAAAAATTACATAAATCGCTGCCCCGGGCAGCGATTTATTTATAAAAAAAATTTCCAGCAATTTATTTTTTTTTAATTTTTTTTTTTTTTATTAAAACGCTGCTAGGGGCACGATTTATTTAAAGAAAAAAAATTTCCTTATTAAATCGCTGCACGAAGCTTTTTTTTTAAAAAAAATATTAAAATTTTTTAATACAGCGATTTTATATTAAAAAAAATTATAATATTTTTTAAAATTTAAATATATAACTTATAAGATTTATTAAAACGCTGCTAGGGGCACGATTTATTTAAAGAAAAATAATTTCCTTATTAAATCGCTGCACGAATCTTTTTTTTAAAAAAAATATTAAAATTTTTTAATACAGCGATTTTATATTAAAAAAATATAATATTTTTTAAATCACAAAAATGTTAATACCGTTTTGATTAATATAAAATTAAAAAAAATTATTAAATCGCAAAAATGTTAATACAACGATTTTATATATTTAAAAAAATTATAATATTTTTTAAAATTTAAATATATAACTTATAAGTTATATATTTAAATTTTAAAAAATATTATAATTTTTTTAATATAAAATCGCTGTATTAAAAAATTTTAATATTTTTTTTTAAAAAAAAGCTTCGTGCAGCGATTTAATAAGGAAATTTTTTTTCTTTAAATAAATCGTGCCCCTAGCAGCGTTTTAATAAAAAAAATTTTTTTTTTTAAAAATAAATTGCTGGAAATTTTTTTTATAAATAAATCGCTGCCCGGGGCAGCGATTTATGTAATTTTTTTTTTTTTAATAAATCGCTGCTTGGGCAGCGATTTAATAAATTTTTTTTTTTTTTTTATAAATCGCTGCCCCGGCAGCGATTTATTTTAAATTTTTTTTTTGAAATCGCTGCTTGGGCAGCGATTTCATTTTTTTATTAAAAAAAAAAATTTTGCTAAATCGCTGCCGGAGCAGCGATTTTACTTTGTAAATTGCTGCTCCTGCAGCGATTTTACCGTTTTGGTTAATATAAAATTTTATATACCGTTTTGGAATTTTTGTAAAAAAATTGTACCCTTTGAGTTTCGGACTCTATAAATAAATAAGAATTACAAACACACACATAAACACACACAATCACACATTCCATGCAAGAAATAACAACAATGTTGTCAAAATCTTACTTAGAAATTGATGAAGAAGTTACATGAAAACATCAAGAATGCCATAAACAAAGCCTATAAATACCTCAACATATGAACTCCTCTAAGCATCGCAACTTAAAGCAACAAAGCAATAATACACTACACTTTCTCATATTTATAATATTATTAGTAAGAGAATAGATATGGAGAACAATTGAAAGGGCAAAGTTAGCACATCAAAGAATGGAAGTGTGTTTCCAAAGAAAGATAAGAAGTCTGTGAAGGCAATGGCTATTGAAAAGATAGGTAAAACTGTGGTGTCCACTTTCAAGAATGATAAGAAGAAGATTAACCCCTCTCATGGCACCTCCTCTTAGTCCCATTAATTACTATAATCAACTTGCTTCTAAGATTGTGCTAATATTATTCAATAATATGTATTTCGAGGGTTTAACTTATATACATCTCCGTTATTGTAAAGAATAATGTTTATATTTCATTGTCAATTTTTAAACATATATAAGCTAAAATAAAGCATTTAAGTTTGAGAAATCTTTATAGTTCAATTAGTTGATTCAGTTTCCTACCTTGTAATCCCTCTCCATTTTTCATTTCCCCATTTTTTTTCAAAAGAAAAAAGTAAAGAGGTTGTTTATGTCTGATAGGGCATTGCCTCCAGTAAAACATGTAAAAAAAAAAAATTAAGGATGGACAGAAAGTATATTTTCTTATTTAATAATAGTAGCAATAAAAAATAATTTGATAATCAGAGCAAATGAAATAAATAATTACAATAAAATTGAAGAATAAGATAGTAGAATAATGATAAAAGATATTTCATTTGTCTCATATTATATGAACATTTTTTATTTTACTCAGTAATCAAGAAATCATTATTATTTTGATTAATTTTACTTTATTTTTGAATGCCGACCCCAAAAGGAAGCTCTCGAGAGGAAAAGAGAAGAAAGAATCAATGACATTATCCCAATCCAAAAGAAATTTTTGGGTCATTAAAGTTTGTTTAAGTTTTCAAAGACCATACTAATTGTAGGGATAAAATGACAAAAATTTAATGAATTCTATCCTAATTTAGTTATTGATCGAATAACTAAATTGAGGTAGAAAGAATTTAAATATGAACTCACACTTGTTAATAACACAAGATATGATATATAAATAAATTAAATATGAATTCCACACATACCATGCATGCACGAAATAGACAACAATGTTCTCAAAATCTTACATAACACCAGGGTCGTCTTAACCCCTAGACCATTAAAGTCATCGCTTGAGGTCTCATATTTTTTGAGGGCCGAAGTGAAAATTTTAAGCTAAATATTAAAATCACAATCTTATAACGTCGAAGGGTATCCTTGGCACCGCGAGGAAATGTTGAGGCAACAAAATTCAAATGATATGACATTGAACTTGGACCCCATCTCAGGCCTTAATTACATAGATCAATCAAACATGAAAAAATTAAAAAATATTTAACTTCATACCAAGCATAACACACACCCCTTCTCTCAATCTTATATGAACTAACTTAGAAATTCAATCATAAATAATTACATGATTTTTTTATGTTTTATTTTAGAAAATATTCTGTGTATTTAGCATTTATCCCTGAATTTGTGAATCATTAAATCTTGTAAGTACATATCAATTCCTTTGTGCCATTAATGTATATATTTAAAACGAATCTACCTGATTATTTGAAGTCCAAGATACTTTTTCATGTAAGATCATTATGATAGGGACGTGCTTCTTTTACAAATAAAAATTGAATAAGGATTCGGTCAAGTATAGTAATGTTCAATAACCTTATAGATTCATGCCGTTAACATTATATGATTATTTGTGGTTGAGATTTATTTAAATTATATACTCATCTTAATGATAAAAATAACAAAGTTATCAACTTTTTATTTTTTAAAACTATCGAATAAAAGAATTAAGTGTATATCCAAGCTAATATTTTCAAAAAAAAAAAAATTAAGATTGAAAAAAAAAATTAATATACTTGATTGAAATTATTTGCATTATCAATTTGAGTCTTATCATCAACTCTCGATTCGCATACCCGCCAATCTTAATTTTTTTCTTGAAAATATTAGCTTGGGTACACTTAATTGCTTTATTTGATAGTTTTTAAAAAAAATAAAAATAGTTGACAGCTCTGTTGTTTGTATTATTAAGATGAGTATATAATTTAAATTTATTATTAAGATGAATATATAATTTTAATGAATCTCAACCACAAATTATTATATAATACACATGGCATGAATCTATAAGGTCATTGAACATTACTTGACCTAATTATACTTGAGCGGAATTTTTAAAAAATTACGATTTATATATTGACCGGTACTTTATCCAAAAAAAATTACGATTTATATATTTTGCAAGACAAAGTTGGTAATAAAAATATATAGTGAAATTACATGGAAAAGTAAAATCAATTTTATCTTATTGATATTTGGTAAAGTATTTTTTTAAAATAAACTATTTTCATAAGTAATACGGAGAATTTGAATATTTCCTAGAAATATATAACAAATTAAATAGAAGTCATCCTAATTAATCTACAAAGCCACATAAACCAATAACCTCAACAACACACTCACATACACAGCCATGCAATAGTAAACTATATAAAAATATTAGTTTTCAACAACACACTCACATACACAGCCATGCAATAGTAAACTATATAAAAATATTAGTTTCCATTAATTTAAATTAGCATGAAAATTAAATTCATAATTTCCTAGCTCATCAACACACACAATTTCTCAATAACTTCATATTAAAAAATGAACAATCTGAAATTACACCCACATAAACACATGATATGCAAGAAAAAAATAAAATAAAATTAGTAATACGTACAAGTTTTCCTTGGCTCAACCCACACAAATAAGAGTTAATTTCTCGGATAGTCATACAAGTGATGAAAATAACCTAAAATATCCTTTTCTTTCATTTGCACAACAAAATCATTCAATAACTTATTTATTTTTTTATTCAAACCCCCAAAACCCACACTCACATATTCCATGCAACAAATTAATAATTAATCAACAATCTTCTTTTAATCTTGCATGAGCTAATTACTTAGAAATTCAACCAAAATTACATGACCATAAACAAAAGTCACAAAACTCCTATAAATACCTTAACATAGGTACTCCTCAAAACATCACAAGCTAAAAGCATTAATACACTCCCTCATATTCATAACTACTAAGAGAAGAGATTGTTGAAGTACTGTGTGATCATTTCATCTAAAAACTAAAGTCATTACAGAAAACGATACAGTTTTATTTACTTAGTTATATATATTTATCAACAAAGATATGGAGAACAATGGAAAGGGCAAAGAAGGCACATCAAAGAATGGAAGTGTGTTTCCAAAGAAAGACAAGAAGTCAGTGAAGGCAATGGCTATTGAAAAGATAGGTAAAACTGTGGTGTCCACTTTCAAGAATGATAAGAAGAAGATTAATCCCTCTGATGACACTTCCTCTTAGTCCCAATGAACTTGTGTTTTTTTTTTATATTTATTTTGGTAATATTATTGAATAAAGTATTTATGTAATTCATATGTATTCAGTTGATAGTTTAAATTATATATATTGATAATATTGTAAAGAATATTTACACAATTTAATTGATTTCTTATTGTACTGGTGATGCATGTAAGCTAATTTATCAATAAATTATATTATTGTTTAGTATTATGTTATTTTTGTGATTGTTAATTATCTTACAAGCAAAGGACGTTGTATGTTGTTATAGGGTCTCCATTTTTGTTTATTTAATTTTCCTCCCCAATAATGTTACACCGTTGTTAAATTGTTTTTGTGTTAAACTAAAGTGGACTGCTCACATTTTTATTTTCAAAATTTAAGGTAAATAATGAAATCACATTCTATAGTGCCAAAAGAACTAACACTTACACACGCTAAAAAATTTTGATTATCTTATCGATACTTATATTTCGTACGCAACAACACAATATTAAGAAATATTTTTTTTAGTAATTAAGAAAAGGAGACGATCTCTAATTGATCGCTCAACCAATTAACTTTGGCTAAAAATGTGATTGATTAATGGATTTTTTGACCAAGTTTATTTTTCTTTATCACTAATTAACTTCCTTTGTCCTAATATTATTTTTGATTTACTCGGTTTGTTGCTAAAGTTTTTTAATATCAATTGTTGATATTGCAAAATAGTTTTCTATTTTATCATGAAAGAAATTAATTCAAATCCTTCAACAAGTGTAAGATTATCAAATCCCTTGAAAAAAAAACACAATATTCTGTATGCTAGAAACTTTATTTTTATTTTTATTATTTTCATTTCTATTAATCTATTTTTTTTTATCATAAAAATTACATTTTTTTTCATGTAAGATTATTATAAGTACAACTTGAATTTATATATTTTACTAGGCAAAACTAGTAACAAACATATACAGTGAAATTACATGGAAAAGTAAAATCAATTTTTTCTTTGATTGGTTACTAATTTTTTTAAAAAAAATACTCTCATAAGTATTACGGAGTAATATACTTGAACATTTCCTAGAAATTAATATAAAAACAATTTCTTCGTCAACTAAAAATTGATAAATACACATGAATAATTTTTAAAATAAAAAAACATCCCAATTAATTTACAAACCCACAGAAATCTATTACCCTTCCAACACAAACACCTATTAGTTTTCAGTAATTTAAATTAACACACACTCACACAAACACATATTCCATTTCAAGAAAACATAATTAGTTTTTGATAATTTAGCTTGAAAAATAAATACATAATTTCCTTAGCTCAACTACCCAAGTATATAATTTCTTGAATGGTCATTCAAAGTTATGAAAATTACATACTATTCAATCTTTTTTCATTTTTATTTGGACAACAAAAATCATTAAACCATTTTAAAATGAATAATCCAAACCCCAAAAACTCACACAAACACATTCCATGCAAGAAATAATCAATAATCTTCTTTTTTTAATATTATACATGAGCTAATTACTCAGAAATTCAACTAAAGTTACATAAAAACTTTCATGACCATAAACAAAATCCTCAAAATACTCCTATAAATACCTCAACCTAGCTACGAACTCCTCAAATCATCACAATTAAAAGCAACAAAGCATTAATACACTTCCTCAGATTCACAAGTACTAAGAGAAGAGATCGTTGAAGTATTTTGTGATCATTTTGTTTAAAAATTTAAATTGTTACAGAGAACGACACAATTTTATTATTTACTTAGTTATATATATTATCAACAAACATATGGAGAATAATGGAAAGGGCAAAGAAGGCATATCAAAGAATGGAAGTGTCTTTCCAAAAAAAGATAAAAAATCAGTGAAGGCAATGGCTATTGAAAAAATAGTGAAAGCTACCACCTCCTCCATCAAGAATGATAAGAAAAAGATTAACCCCTTTAGTTAATTGATGTAATTTGTTTTCAACTGCCTTACCTTGTGCTAATATTAAAATAAACATTTTATTTGATTCAAATATGTTTTCGACAATTTAAACTTATATACATCGATAATATTATAAAGAATATTATTACACTATTCTTTACATTGTGTTGAGCATGCATAAGATAAACTCTTTAATAAACTATGATTTTGTATTTTGTATACGTAAGTTAATATGATTCTCTTTGATCTCTTTATTGTATATCGATGGTGTTATATGTATTAAAACTTCGATTATATCGTAATTATATTAATGATATTTGATATTTTTCATTAGTGTCTGATTAATATAAAAAATGCTTATTGAATTTATGTTTGTATGTGATAATAGGCTAAAAGATCCAATTAGGAAGTTCCAAATAACTTCTCCAACCAATTAATATTAATGAATTTACTCATCAACAGACCAATCGTCTTTGATCCAAATTAAAATTCATTTGCTAGGAAATTTTTATGATTTTACTTTAATTAAACGTCGTTTTATATTATATACCTGCTATTTATTTATCACAAAGGTATTTATGAATATTTCTTAATAAAAAAAATACCGTATTTCTTTGTAATTTCAAAAATAAACAACTTACCATCTACAAAAGGTAAAGACGTTTTGATAATATAAACAATATTTATATCATCTATCGATCGACTTTTGAAATATTAATAGTCTGGTATAAAATTTGAAAGATATAAATTGTTTGCACGGATAGTTATTTTTTTTTTTTGTTTTCATCAGAATCTATATCAGTTAATGTTTATGATAAATATAAAATATAAATCTATCACCGTGAGAAACTAAAAAGTAAAGATACAACCATTCATTGTAAAAATATTGTATTATGACTCTTAAATATCATAATTTTTCGGACATTTAATTTAATATCATTATTGATAGTATCGATACTTAGGTTAATATCATTACTAAATTTAGTGCGATCAATATGAGTTGACCTACACTATCTGGGTTTAATTCATATAGACTTTGAAATTTGATGGATCATGGCGGATTAGCCCATTTTTGGTGTAGGTCAGAAAATGACCGACTCAATCCACAAGTATGTTCCACAAGTATGTGGGCTATCGACATGCTGGGTCAGCCCTCTTTTCGTAAAAATAGATTATTTATAATCTTTCTAATTAAATTACAGTTTTAAAATATTAACATAAATATCAACAAGATGATATTATAGTGTTACTACTTGTTAATCAAATCCACATATGAAATTATCATCATTATATTTATTGAGTTTGATTTCAAGTAATAGCATAAATAGCTAAATAAAAACATAGCCTAATTGTTTTCCAATGATCATAATAAAACACAAAAATTATGACAATATTCCATAAGGTACGACCTATGTAGTGATTCCTAAAAATTTTAGGGAATTTTTAGTTTACGTAATACATATTTTTATAAATATAATTTGTATTTAAATTATGATATTTCAAACTTTAAAATGATTTTGAGTTTAGAGTCTTATTATTTTTAATACTTTATTTTATTTTTTATTTTTTAATTAATTTTTATCTGGCCCACGGACCGATCCTATCCATATTTCTCAAACCTCACAAATTGACAGATTTATTCAGATCGAACTAAAAAATTCTTTTCTTAAATAAACTCTAAAAGTTATAGCTCGTTCCTATCAAATCATAGGTTAGATCAGACCGGTCCAACAGACGTAACTTATATTGACGGGTCTAATTAAATTTATGATATTTATTAAAAAGTGATAATTATCTTACGAAACTTAAGATTGTACATGTAATTAATGTCGTTCAAATTATGATAGTTTCTATGTGATGTCCTCTTTCACACATAAGATTTGACAAATATAATGATTACCTCGGTTTTATGGAAAATATTGGATTGAACACAAACACAAGAAGAAGCTGATCCATTGACACACACAAATTAATCACAAATTGGTACATCCTAATATTTCTTGTTATTACTAAGATGTAAAACATTGGAAAAACTGTAAATGTATATACATACATAGAAATGATATTCCTTAGATGTTACCAAAATGAAAAATAAAATAACCATGTTTTTTTCCTTGATATTTCCTAAGAATTGCATACTTAGATTTAATTTGGCTGGCCATGCACACACATAGATGAAGAGGACATGAAATTACACACAATTAACAAAGAAAAAGATAACAAAGCAACATAAAAATCTAATCTTGAACAAGGAAATGTAGAAGAAGAAAATATGAAACATAGAAAATAAATAGCAACATACTTTACTATTATTAAAAATACATCTATATATATATATATATATATATATATATATATATATATATATATATATATATATATATACCATAATAACACATCAAACGTAGAAGGAAAATCAAGAAACTAAAGATCGATAATTAAAAAAGAAAAAAGAAAAAAGAAAGAAGAATGTCTGAAGCAAATCGCCGCGGAGGAATGGGAAACAATAATAATGGTGGTAAAACAATAATAGTTTGGCATTTGAAAAACATGAACCAAATCCAAAAATTTCGAAGTTAACAAATCTGAGTTTTATAAGTTTGAATTGATTTATAAATTTAAATTTTAACAAAAATAATTTAATTTTATATTTGAAAAATCCGAATCACTCCTACCCCTAATATGTAGTTTCCTTGGCTCAACCATACAAACAAGAGTTACTTTCTTGGATGGTAAGTTGTGAAATTTAGATCAATTTCCTTTTTTCATACATGAGATTTGACAAATGTAATATATTGATCACTCGGTTTTATGGAAAATTAATAGCATCTTCAGAGCAATCACCTGCCCCATCAACACTCACACACATCAAAGAAGAATCAATATAAAATTGGTAGCAAATCCTAATATTTCAGGGAAAATTGTAATGTATATATTTCTTAGATGTTAATAAAATGAAGAGTAAAATAATTGACCAGGATTTTTCCTTGCATATATACTTCCTGAGAGTTGCACTTGTATTTCATTACAGTTATATTCTTTCATGAACAAATGACTTTTTTTAAAAAAAAAAATTACTCCTTATCTGAATAGACGCAACCTTTAATTAATTGCGCTCCCGCTATATATAAACAGTTTAATTAGAGATCTGATCTGTCCCAATACAAGTTATTTAGATATATATTATAAAATATAAGGAAAAATGTATTAAAAATGCACTTAAATTATGTGAAATGAACAAAAGTAGCCCTTTGTTTATAGTTTAGCTCAAAAATGTATTTGCAGTCCAATACTGTAAAATTCGATCTTAGGCCTAACTCACATCCCAAAAGCTAGCTCAAAGGGAGAAGGATTGCCCAAGCCTTATAAGGAGTCCATCTATCTCATTAACCACCGATGTGGGACTTTTGTCATTCTTTAACAAATACTTTAGTCCAGAAATGTCCTTTAATTACTAAATGGTCAAAAGTGTCCTTTTCTGATATTATTCAGAAATCAATTAAGTAATTTATGGTGGTTCTTTGTCCATGCACACAATAGAGATTGAAATTAATTGAGAGAAATAACAAAGAAGAAGAAAGAAGAAGAAGGAGGAAATGCAGAAGAAAATATGAATAACATTCACACCCAATGGAAGGGAAATATCATACATAATTTACTACTATTATTTAAAAATGCCTCTATATATACCATCACAATTTTAGCAAACCTAACACATGCATCAAACATACAAGGAAAATCAAGAAACTAAAGATCGATAATTAAAAAGAAAGAAGAAAGAAGAATGTCTGAAGCAAATCACCACGGAGGAATGGGAAACAATAATAATGGTGGTAAAACTAAAGGTGGGAGTAGTAGTAGTGTTATTCCAGCAAAGAAGAAGTTGGTGCAAAAGATGATGGCTGAAAAATTAGTGCAAATTGCTTCTTCTGCTTTTAAGAATGATGCTAAGAATAAGAATAAGGTCAATCCTCATCCTGATGATGATTCCACTTGACTTCATTAGTCTAACCTTTCATTATTTCTACTAAATATTTTCTATTTATGCTTCTTTTAGTTGTTCTTGTGCTCCATGCTTTAAGTCCCAAAGATCACTTTGTATTCTTGTTGTTGTTAAGTGTAAGTTATATATATGATAAATAAAGTTTGTTCAGTTGTGGAATAAAGTTCGGTTATATTTTTTATTGTAGTCATTTTTTTTATGAAGTTCATCCATAAAAATCATATTAGCGTTCTTTAGCTATAATTTTGCTATTTGCGCTCATAACAAATATACTATGTCTGCTATGGAGTATTTGATTTCTATAAATCGCGATCAGTAGTATAAATTGAGCGTCCGTATCTATAAAAATTGTGTTTGTATATGTATATGTTCTATCTGTTAGGCTAGCGTGGCATGCGAGACTAGGAGAGAGGTGAGAGAGAGAGGACAAAGAGTGGAGAGAGTTGAATTTTATATGTATATCAGTTAGATAATTGTATATATGTAACTACTATGTCTATATATATCAATGATTATGTTTGTATATATGCATAAAATTTGAATTTGTATACAATTAAATCGAGTTAATATACAATTGAATCGAGTTAAAATATTTGTATTTATATCAAATCTCTCTTGTTTTATACAAACACAAATTGTACATTATATTTGAATAATTTGTGTTTGTATAGAGAGAAAAGAAAGAAAGACAAAAGAGCACTTGACATGGGAGGATTTGTGTTAGTATAATTATAAGTGTATAGCAAAAAGAGATATGTATTTATATTTGTATATACAGTCTCTCTCAAATTATACATATACAAACATAATTAATACATTTGTGTTTAATTTGTATAAAAGTGAGATAGGCAAGGGAAAATAATTGAGAGTGACGAGCGAGATACAAGCAAGAGAGGTGAGATTGGCGAAAATGGCAAAATGTTTGTTACGAATTAGAGTTACATGAAACTGTAGCTATATCATTTATTTTGAATTAAAAATTTATTACAATCCACAATTTCCCTAATAATTAACTATATCAGTTATTTCATTAGATTTCTTTTGTAGGGGAATTCGTAGGAAACTAAATTACGTGTGAATTTTCATGCATAATCTTCAAAAAAAAAATTTGATGTAATTTACATTTTTCTAATAGTGAAATCATGTGGTGTATGTTGAATGAGGTTGCTCCTTTATTATAAATTAGGATCTCGATTCGAGTCCTAGGTATAAAAATAAATCTTGATAGGGAAAGTTTTTCTCAAATGAGTCTTACACAATGAAGATGGAGTAGTCGGTCTATATATAGTTAGATTTTTTACTTTAGTCATTTCTTTATGAAGTTCATTTATAAAAATCATATTAGTCATTTCTTTATGAAGTTCATTTATAGCTATAATTTTGTTATTTGTGCTCTATAGCAAACTATATTTGCTATGAAGTATCTGATTTGGGTAAATCGCGGTGAGTTGTATAAACTGGGTTGCGTTTGTATATGTAAATGTTTATGATGTTAGGCTAGAGCGGCAAGCGAGATTAGGAGAAAGGCGAATGAAAGAGGGCAGAGAGTGAAGACAGGTCAATTGTATATGTATATCGGTTAGATTATGGTATATATATATATATATATCAATGATTGTGTTAGTATATATGCATAAAATTTGAATTTGTATACAATTAAGTCGAGTTAATATACAATTGAATCATAGTTGAAACATTTGTAAATATCAAACTCTCTAGCTTTATGCAAACACAAATTATATATTGTATCTGTAATTTGTGTTTGTATATAGAGAGAAAGAGAGAGAGACAAAAGAGAACTGGCATTAGAAGATTTGTATTATTATAATTATAAGTGTATAGGATGAAGAGAAATTTATTTTTATTTGTATATATATACAAACACAATTTATACATTTGTGTTTGCATAAAATTGAGAGAGGCGAGAGTGACATGCGAGATTTAGGCAAGAGAGCTAGAGAGGCGAAAATGGCAAAGTGTTTGTTATGAATTAGAATTAAATGAAACTAGCTATAACATTTATTTTGAATTAATAGTTTGTTATAGTCGAGAACTTCCCCTAATAATTAACCATACTAGTTTTTTCATTAGATTTTTTTGTAGGAAAATTCATACGAAAGTAATTTATGTGTGGATTTTCATGTATAATCTCCAAGAAAATTTGGATGTAATTCACATTTTTCTAATAGTGAAAGCATGTGGTGTATGCTGTATGAGGGTTATCCTTTCTTATAAATTGAGAAATCGATATCGAGTCTTAAATATAAAAATATCTTGATAGGGAGAGTTTTTTTCAAATGGGTCATACACAATGAATTAGAATTAGTCAAACATATATATATATTTATGAGCATAATTACATTTCGTTAATACCTCTTACGAATAAAGTTAGAAATCGTATTATGTTATAGTTTTATGTATCTTGCTTGTTTAGGTGTAACTATTAATTTTGCCCAATCAAAATTAAATCTTCCTTTCAGGATTATATATATACAGCAAAATCGAAACAACATTAATAACAATTAAATCAACAGCCAAATCAATATGAACACTGTTTATTTTCCTAGTGTAAGGGGCAACGATTATTACCTTCATGTTTAAAAAGAATATATAAGAACCAATTATGGAGAGAATGCCCATTAATTTCCTAATCCTCTTTCCTCCTAACTTATTTATGCACTTGGTAATGACTACAAATGTTATCAATCTCTATTCTAGGGATGACAACGGGACGGGGCAGAGTGTGTCTAAGACTATGCAAAGCGGAGCGGGTGTAAGGTTGTACAAAATGGGTGGGCGGAGCGAATTGCGGGAATACGTGATTTCTGGTGGATTCAAACTTAATTTTAACTTTATACATGTTGTAAGAGTAATAATGCATTATTTATTAAGATACTTTCTTTAAAGGTATTAAAATATTCAAGATAGTTAATAAAAATAATATAATTTCTTACCTGTTTCCTAATTAACCTATAAAAACAAATTTATTTTTATGAATTTTATTTTATCAAACTTAACTAGAAAAAAAAAATATTAAAAACTTATGTGGGGCGGGCAGGTCTATGCGAGAGAAGCTAGGGCGGGTCGAAAATGAAAAAGTATTGTTATGCGGGATGGGGGCAGAGCGGGCGGATTAAAAATTTTACAGTTTAAGCTCAACTCGTCCTGCCTCGCCCCAAACCGCCATCCTTGTCCTAACTCCTCATCTATTGAACTATTTAAGTTCTTGAAGTATTATAGAGTTGCTTATTTATTTGAAAGAAAGACTTTTGATTTTGGTATAAGAACATTGGTAAAGAGCAAAATTACTGAAAAAAAATGTAAAAATAAGTATAGAAGGAACAATAAATAAGTTGTTACCTCAGTAAGCCATCATATTTCCTTGCTGATTTTGTTGAGTGTTATATGAGAAAATTAGACTATTATTTTCATCTTGTAGCTTACTTAAAAAATTGAAAGAAATATACATAATTGCTTTATGAGGAAGGTCAAAGAACATAAAATGCAAGAGTTGGGAAGAAATGATTACTAGTGAAGCACATGGTTTTGAAAAAAGTTACAGACAGACTGGTCCCAATAGAGAGCATGCTCAATTGTACTACTATTAAATTTGAACATGAAAAAAGAAGCAAGTGGATACATAATTTTGTCTTCTTTAGCTTTGCTCAATTGACACGTTTTTAATGTTTTTAGGTTTACACCATACATTTTTGGAAATTATAAACAAAATGTAAAAAGATTAAGGGCCCGTTTGGTCATAAATTTTTCAAATAATATTTGGGAATAAACTTGATAAATAGTGTATATTCATACACTTTGTCATTATTTGGCAAATATTTTTATTTTTCCAAATACTAGTTTTTTTCTAGTATTTGGGTCAAATCTCATTATTTGAGATCTTTTAACAATTGAAAGTTTACCCCAACTTTTATCTTTTATAAAAACACCCTCTATAGTGGTTGCTTACGTTGTATTACATAATTTTTACGTTAATTCCAAAGTAGTGATGAAATATTCGGTGAATGTGAAAATGATAATATGATTATTGATGAAAATGATGAACAATTGGCTCACGATAACGAAGTCATGTGTTTTGTCTACTTCACGATGTATGAAATGATGTTTGTTGCACTCACTCCAAATTATCACATTGCTCTAGTGTCATAGACATTATTTGTTATTGTTGTTACAAAGATCCAATTGACTTGTAATACAAATTTATGGTTAGTTTTGATATTTTAAAAACTTATGGGTATAAATCATATTTTTCTAAAAAAATGAAATATATTTTTCAAATACTATGATCAAACACATGATGAAATTTCATCCAAATTTTCACCCAAGAGTTGATTTAATGTCAAATTATCTAGTATCTAGTATTAACTCACTCTTTTACAATGGAAAAGACTTAGAAAGATTTACAATTTGGGAGAAGAGAAAAGTATCTCCTAGACTATAACCGATATCTAAGAAAAAACACTTTGACGAAATTGAGGTCCTGTTACTCTTTGAACTCTTTTTTTTATATATGTAATTTAGCACACCCCGTGACTCCACGTACTTAAAGCGCGTGAGAGATACTTGGATACCACGTAAACCAAAAAAGTGTACAAAATTATAAAAAAAATAAATTTAAGGATAATATTATTTTAATTTAGTTAAGATTTGTCTGTGAAATTTGAATCATAATCTAGAGGAGTACTTCTACCTTTTCTCGATATTATCAAAGTTTCATCATACTTGTGCCCAAATTTACCAACAAATTGGCTCATTGGTTTGTTTTTCTCTAGATGTGTTTGATAAAAGTATTTTTGACATTCAACAACATCTACGATCTTCAATAGTAGCTCTACTTGTCCTCTGAATAAGTTTGACGACAAGTAGACTCCACCTCTAATTATTCTAACAGTAAAATGCCCAGAAAGGTTGCAATAAGAGATTCGTAACCCAATAATTTAGTTCAAGTTTAGCCCTTGTTTTATGCTGCACAATTTTGTAGTGAGACTTGTAGAATTAGCCAAACATAGTCATTTGACAAGATAAATGGGAAACTCTACCAAACGACCTCTTATAGTATTAGCTAAATAGAGTCTTTACATGATAAATGTGTCTCTCGCACCGTAAAGTAATTCCTAAAGCACTAGCTAAGTGCAGTATAGTAGTCCTATCTTATTTACACGAATAATTCTAGCAAACGTAATTCCTAACACGTCTCGCCTAATTGCTTCGTAGACAAACATACCACAACTTTATTAGGATTATTTGCCTTAGCATTGATAAACACTTAAAGTTGCTTGAAAAATTTCATTTCAAACACCTTCAACTAAGATCTATACCTATTTTTTCGTCAAAAGAGTCTCCTGCAGATGGTCATTCCATCACCTAACGGAACTTGAGAAATTTGAATTTGGTTATCTGCAGCAAGGAATTTGTTGAACTCATGTAAGTAACTTCTTTCTGGTCTCATCAACTCTCCTCTGGCATCGCTAGTGTTCCATACCATAGTGTATTATCATACACTATCAGACCTCCAATTTTGCTATGTGTCTGTTATGACAACTCATACACTTCTTTACTTCACAAATGGATAAATTTGGATCCCACATTTAAAAACTTCCTCCAAACTCCTAACTCAATACAATTAAATTCGTATACAATGGTGTAAGAACACATGAATTAGTTCAACAATTTCACTAGCATATACATAATTAGTAATACGCTCATATATAACATCAATAGATGAACATTTTTACTCAATCTATGTTTTTTCCACATAATCATATGAAGGTTGACATATTATTTATAACATCATCTAGCTAACCATCCCAGAAAATTTCATTTATTTTGATGATTAATCAAACATTATTTGATGAAACTATTGACAAGCGACATGACTTCTAATCAATAGCTAATATGGTATTGAAGTGATGGTCATCTGCAAGTGAAACTTTGAGTACGAGTTGTACCTAATTTTGTTATTCAAAAGAGTCGCCTGCAGATGGTCATTCCATCACCTAATGGAACTTGAGAAATTTGAATTCGGGTATCTGCAGCAAGGGATTTGTTTAACTCCAGTAAGTAACTTCTTTCTGATCTCATCAACTCGTGAACGCTCTCCTCTGGCATCACAAGTGTTCCATACCATAGTGTGTTATCATACACTATCAAACCTCCAACTTTCACCAGCTGCATTAGTCTCTCGTGATAGTTTCCGTAGTTAGTCTTATCCGCGTCCACAAATGCAAAATCAAAACTACTTCTGTTATTATCATCTTCCAGGAGTTCGTCAAGAACAGGTAAAGCCGGGGAGTGTTTGAAATTGATCTTATGCTCAACACCGGCTTTTTGAATGATTGGCAGGCCCATTTCATAAGACTTGAGATCCGGGTCAATTGCTAGGATCTTGCCATCATTAGGAATTGTAAGAGCAGTGAGAAGCAGAGAATAACCGGTGAAGACTCCGAGTTCGATTGTGTTTTTGGCATTTAACATATCCAACAGCATGGCGATCAGTTGACCTGAATCAGGTGATGCACCCATAAAAAAATAAGGATGATTTTCTGTTATAGCCCTGATCTCTTTAAGAGGCGCGGGTTCTCGTGGGTAAACACTAGTCTCCAAAATATACTGGTGATGTTTCAAATGAATTGATGATTAGTAAATTCAACAACAACAAAAATTGGGAAGAAGAATTTGAAAGACGAAAAAAAGATGACCTGATATAATTCTCGACTCTGTAATAACCCTTTATGATCAAATGGTGAACCTTCAACCTGTAAACACAATCAAACAACGAAAAATCAACGAAAACAACGTACCTAATGAAAGTAGATCTGGAAAGGGTAGAGCATACCTAACCTTGTCCGTACTTTGTGAATGCAGAAAGACTATTCTCGATAGATCAATCTTTAATTAGAAAATTAAGAAAAACAATAATTGAAGACCACAAGAATTCACTCAAAATGCCCAAATCCAACGGAATAGAAATGGTCATATTTATCAAGTAACTTTGTCCAAAATTATAATTATAGTAATAAAATTGGAGATATATAATGACAGATTCAGATATAAGCAAAAAGCGAAGAACCAGAGACCTCATCAGAAGTCTTAGATTGCAGATTCATTCTGAGACCTGAAAATGGCAGCTGCATTTTTGGTTGCAGAATCCACCGCAACGACGGTCTTTCATAAACAGCCTTCAAAGCAGCAAAGTTATGAACTCCAATAACAGACGCCATGATTTTCAACCTTCAAAGTTTTTCTAGCTCTGGAAAACAATTTAGAAAACATGAAACTCTGCTGCAGCAACTGAATTTTGTCAGTCAGTTATAGAGAGAGAGTATACAGATCTGGTGTGCCCACTACATTTGCTAGTGCACTGGAATTTGAATACTACAATACATGATGATTCATAACTTTAAAAATATAACGACTTCACTCGCAACTTTTAATGTTAGATTCGCCTCCCATTATTTACCATTTGCTAGACGCTATCCACATAAGTTTCGATACCAAATTTTAACTTATGTTAACAAATTACGATACTAACATAGTGTTAGAAGTAGAAAGAAATGTAGAATTAAAGGTTGAAGAGAAGGAAACCTTTGTGTCTTACCAAATCTTTCTTCCTATTTCTCTCACTTGCACTTACACTCTCTGGTGTTATATGCTCTTCCACATGATTCACTCCTTTTTCTTTTCTTAAAAAAAAATATATCTCTCTTAGTTTTTTTTTTTTTTAAGTATCTTCGCCACAAATATAAAAATTATATTAGTGCTCTATAACTATAATTTGAAGTATCAGTTTTGTATAAAATCGTAGATATTTAATTTGTATAAATTACGATGATTTATATAAATTAAATGTCTATATATATGAAAATTGATTTTGTATATGTATATGTTATTTGTATTTATATATCCAGTGGCGGATGTATGTTATGAATTATGGGTGGTTAAGCACCCATTGCTTTTTGCAATAAACATTAATATTTGTTTGTAATATCTAATAATTTATAAATGTATTACCTAAGCATCCGCAATTCTCAAACTAAAAATAATTGAACATCCATAAAATAAATTTTGTGGATCTGTCACTGTGTATATCTATATAAAATTTAAATTCAAGTCACTGTGTATATCTATATACAATTGAGTCAAGTCAACACAGTTGTATTTGTATATCAAATATCTTTTTCCTTTTATACAAACACAAATTATACATGATACTTTGTATAATTTGTGTTGTATAAAGCGAGAAAGAGATAAAGACAAACGATAACTAGAGAGTGAAAGATACGTATTTGTATAAGTGTATATGACGAAGAAATATGTATTTATATATACAGTTCTCTTTTATTTTATGCAAACACAAATACAATTTATACATTTTTATTTGTATAAAACGAGAGAGATGAGGGAGAGTGATGAGTGAGATTCGAAGAGAGTGGCGAATGGCAAAGTATTTACTACGAATTAGAATTAAGTGACACTATCGTTTGTAACATTTATTTTGAATTAATAATTTATCATTCATATAATTTTTCCGGATTTTTCCTACTATTTGATCAATTTTTATCGAACACTTCAATTAAAAACATAATTTTATATAACTATTTAATATTAAAGATGGTATGAATAGAATACTAATCTCTTTTAATTTGTCAATAAATACAAGATATATATGAATCATTTATATCAACAAACTCCTCTCAAATCTTTTCCATAAGAAAAATCAAACAAATAAAAAGTTAACAAAAGAAACACAAACTGGGAAAAGAACATATATAAGAAAGTTCAATTATTTCGGTTGATAAAAGAGGAAAAAGCCATACACGTGGAAATTGTTTTTTTTGTCCAATAATAAAAAGGTACACGATGGAAGGAAAAATTATTTGATAGAATATCTTTTAATAAAAAATTATTGACTTCAGCGACATTCTGTGCTTATTATTATAGATATTTATAACAATATATATTAATACTATAATAAAAAAAATTATGTATTAACTATATATTATATATGCGATAATGAATCTTCTTTATTTGTTTTTGCTCAGTTGATCTGTTTTTAATATTCAGATTTTCCGCACATAAGAATTGATTTAATGCTATATTACTAATGATCGTATAATAAGTATAATTTTCTTGAAAATTATTATATATAATACAAATAGGATTAGAGTCAACTTGTAATATTTTTATAAATATATTAATTTTTAATATTATAATCTATAAAAAAAATTTACGTAACTTTCACATGATATATTACTCGTTTCCAATTGATGGAGGTGAAAAATATCATAAAGAAGTTATATTAGTGCTGTGAAAATGAAAAATAGAGGTTACTATTCTGATTCTTGACAAATTTCTTTTCTAACCCATTGAATTTAGGACGAAAAATTTATAAAAACTCTTACTCCCAACTATAAAATAAAGAACCGACAAGAAAAATTCATAAATTCTTACTCCCAACTATAAAATAAAGAACCGACAAGAGGGAGTTGCTCGGATAGTAAGCATTCCTCAATTCCAATTCGAAGATTGCGAGTTCGAGTCACTAAGGGAGCAAAAGGGGTGGGAGCTCCTAGGAGAGTAAATAAAGAACCCTAAAACCCTAGATATTTTGAGAAAAAACAAGTCACCATCAATATATAATAAATGTGGGATTGGAAATCCTAGTAGCTTGGTTGGTTGGCTAGAACTTTCACCTTGTTCGTGAGGGTTCGATTTTCCACATTGTAATTTCCTCCTCATTTCCCCTTCCCTGCCCCTAATAAAATATTTCGTCAGTTCAATAATAGTTGTCTGCTCCCTATGTCCACTATTGTTTGTCATGATTTCTATTTTTAGAGTCAAACGATAAGAATTTTGACTAATACTTTAAGATGTATTTTTTTATCATATTTATATGCAAAAAGATGCAATTTATACTACTTTTCATATAGTTTTTGAATATTTAAATTTTTTGCTTAAAATATCGAATTAATGTAATCTAATTTAACTTTGAAAATTAGTCAAATTGATTTTCGAAAAGCGCAACAAATAAAGTGGATGGAGGGAGTATTATTTTGAGATGTCCAACAACATTTGTCCATTTTATGAAATCAATGGATAATTTTACACTTCGTTTCTAATTTACTATTATCATTAATTATAGTCATTTCTCTGTTACATTTTTCAAGACATTATATTTATTAGGGAAAAAAATCAAATATGCCCCTAAACATCCATAATGAAGGACTATTTTCTACGAAAATGAAATCATGCTATTTTCAATGAAAATGGAGAAGTTAACAAACTAGGGATTTGATAATGGGTTAGAAGGGATGGGTTTTGGGTCGGATAAGATGTAGAAGAAGGGTTTTGATACGGTTTGGGTTATTTAAAAGAGGGGTGATTTATGGATGTTTTAAAATTGGGTCAAAACATTTTAGAGGCATGTTTGATCCATTCCACTTTTAAATTAAATGTCAAGTGGTAATATAAAAATGATGTGGAAAATCCATTTGACATTTAAAGAAAAGTAAAATTAGTTGGATATTTCGAGTTGACCAACTAACACCCATTAGGGCATATTTAGACAAAAAGTTGGATGATGAAGGTAGAAATGGACCAAACTTTAAAAGGAGGGTGTATCTAGACTTTTTCGAATAATTTAGGAGTATATTTAACCCTTTTTCTTATTTATTATAATCAAAGGTGATATAGTAAAACTATTATTTTATTTATAATTTCTTAAAAAGTATGTAAAGTCAATAATTGACAAGTATTGTCGAATAGGAAAAAAAAGTGGGATTCAAAGTTATTTAAAAAGGAAGATTCATGGTTGTAATTTGAAATTAATTTCTAAAGAGAGAATAAAACTCTAAAAGAGAGAAAAATGACAAAGATGTGCACAAAAAGAGATAATAAATTGAAAACGACAGCCTAAAAAATTCATATTTGCGCTTTGAACTTATTCGTTCATGAAATACTAGTTATTTGACTAACACAATTAAGTATGAAAAATCCATTATTTGGTGAATTGTTTAAAAAAGGGAAACTTTCATATATAGCCATTTTAGAAAAATTAATTACTCTCTCTAGTTATATTTTGATAATTACAATTTGTAGCTACATGTTATATGGAGGAGATAGACGAGCGATACTGGGAGAGAGAGAGAAGAGAGGCGAGAGAGAGGGGGAAAAGAGTGGGAGAAAGGTGTGTGTGTGTATATATATATATATATATATATATATATATATATATATATATATATATATATATATATATATATATATATATATATATATATATATTGGTTAGATAATTGTATATTATACATATGTAATTGTATATATGACAAGAGAGATTGGGAGAGAGAGGAGAGAGGCGAGCGAGACTGGGAGAGAAAGGAGAGAAGCGAGCGAGATCGAGAGAGGGAGGAGAGAGGCAAGCGAGAAAGGGCAGAGAGGTGAATTGTATATGTATATAATTGTATGTAACTATATATTATACATATACATTTGTATAAATGGCAAGCGAGATTGAGATAGAAAGGTTAGATGCGAGCGAGAGAGGGCAGAGAATGTGAGAGAGGTGAATTGTATATGTATATAGGCTAAAAAAAACTGTATATTATACATATTTATTTGTATATCTTGGCGAATCATACATGTACAAACATAACTAATTATACAAACTAAAAGTCAACCCATATAATTAATGTATAATGTTAGTTGCGAGTGATAATTATAGCAAACTATTACTATGTTGAGTAATAAAATAGTATAACTTTTGCTTATCCGCGTAATTTTCCCTTAAAAACCCATTATTTTCTATCAATTTGATTTGCAACATATCACATCGTGCCATTTTTTTCGAAGTCATGAAAAGTAAGTTGGAAATTATTTGAAAATTATCTATCATAGATTTTTAATGGAAAATAATAAAAATATCTCCTTAAAGTCAAATATTTTATCTGCTCCACCAAAAGTAGTACAACAAGATTGATATCAACATTGAATTTAAATTTCAATGGTATTTATAATCACATATTCATTCATAATGAAATAGTTGAATTTTATAAGCGCACGACAAGTATAAACCACACTCATATAAATCACCTTGTGATAACCGTGTAAATAATCCATATATAATGATTAACTAGTACTTTTTTAATAAATATTTTTTTTATTAAAAAAATAGAAAAATATATACCTGGATTTAAATTGCACATGTAAAACCCTCAAAGAAATTAATGAAATTTGAACCTTTTGTAAGTTTGACGGAACGTTTGAATTCCAATTTATTTATTTTTTTGAAACTTAAATTGAGGCAATATAGTACTCCATAAATAAAATTATGAAATTCTTTTATGTTTTAGTTGAGATATTTTTTGTTAAGTTTAATATCAAATTATAAATATTGAATAATTTTGAAACAATAATTAAACGTTAATAAAGGACTGGTTTTCCTTTTCTTCCTTATTTATATAATAATATTTATAAGTATTTGTTGATCTTTTTTTTTTTTTAATTTGTATTTGTTAATCCTCTTATTATATATTGCAACAATGTAAATATATATATTATAAAACAAAGAAAGAATATATAGAAACTGATAAGGGTTCTGGCCGGGCCAATCTGTTCTATTTTCAAAAAGTTCACATATTTTTTATAATGGTGTATGTGTAACTGTGTTAATTAAATCTACAAATAAAATTATCTTTTTAATATTTATTGAGTTTTATTTTAAATAAAAGTATAAATAGCTAAATAAAAATATGAACTTGATTATTTTCTAGTGATCATAATAAAATAAAAAAAATATGACAATATTTCATAGGTACTATGTAATGATTCCCTAGAAATTTTAGGGAATTTTATTTTATGTAGTACATATTTTATAAATATAATTTGTATTATTTAAATTTATATATTTAAAACTTTAAATAGATTTTGAGTTTGACTCTTTCTTCTTTTAATTAATTTTTATTTAATTCAGAGATAGAGTCTACCTGTATTTTGCAAACCCCACAAATAAATAGACTTATTCAAATCGAATTAAAAAACATTTTTCTTAAATAAATTTCAAAAATCTTAACTCAGTGCTATCAAATCACGAAGAACCATTTATTTATGAATGTTTTTTATAATGTTGTTACAAGGAACCCACTTTTGTGTTTAGAGGAAAACATAGAATATTTCGAAACCCTTTCAACTTAAAATTTTTTGTTGTCTATAGGGGTTTTTAGAATGTTGCTTTTGATAAAGTGCTAAACTTCTAAAGTTTTTCTATAGATACAATCATCTATAACTTGAACCTCATGCTTATATTACTGAAATTCAATTTGATTTCTTCAATAACTTACATTAAAAATTGAAGACACATTAATTTGGTTTCTCTCTTTCAAGGTGTCTTTTGAATTTCAGTTCAATACAATATTTGTAGTACATCAATCTATGCAGATTGGACATGGTTGATGCTATGTTTTTCCTTGCTAAGAATTTATGGGTGGTTCTAGGGATGTCAAAAATGAGCCAAATTAAGTAATCTACTAACCTAATCAGGGGCATAGCTACCTCGTACGAAGGGTGAAGGGTTTCATCCGAACCTCGTTTGGTGGAAAATCACATTATCTATACATGGTTAAAATAATTTTATATGTATATATAGTAGATGTCGAACTTCCTTCGGCTACTTCATGTATTTATTTCTACAGATTTTGAACCCCCTTAAAAATCCTGACTCTGCCTTTGAACTTAATTGGTACAATAATTTTAAGGGTTGAGCTCAAAATAATTTTGTCAAATGAAAAAATGAGATAGCTCTAGTTAAAAAATAATTACTATTAAAGATAAAATAAAAAAAAATTGATTTTGTCTTAAACTGAGATGACCCTAGTCCATATTAAGTGAAAATACCTTTATTTTTTAAAAATAATTAGCCTATAAATCATAAATAAAAGATTATTTACATCATTTATTTTAGATAATAAATTTTGTCATAAATCATTTAAGAGTGTTATTAATTACTTCACATTTTTTAGTTAAATAGTTTGAAAATAATCAAAAGGGTAATAATTGAAAGTAGTATTTCATTTGTCTTTAAATATTTCTCTTAATAAGGAGTGCGTCAAATCTCAACAATTCACTTAATAAAAATTAAAAAAAAAAAGTACATTTACCTTATCTAGGGTATTTATAATTTTCAATAACAATTATGTCTTATTAAAAATAAAATGAGAAAAATAATAAATTTTATTATAAATTGAAATGACTCTAGTCCATATGAATTATTGGAGGTATGTCACACATAGTAAAAAAATATTTAAGACATTAATAAAATATCACTTTCTACTATCCTCTTGATTATTTCCAAATTGTCCCCTAAATTTATATTGTGGTACCTTATTAAAATTAAGTAAGGTTCTTTAATCTTTCATAATATTTCTTCAACTTTATTAATTATTTCTCTAAGTCAAACTATTAAGACCTTAGAGCTCATTAGTAATTAATGCAATTCAAGTGTGGTTATATGTAAATAGATGTTGGGCTCACAAGGAATTGACCTATAGATTTTGGAAAATAATATGACACCTATAAAATACTCCTATATAAGATTTGTGAATGAAAAATTAAAAAAAGACGTTCAAAATTCTGAATTTTTTTAACATCTTCCTATACCGCGATTCCTACGTAATGAATATAATGTCTTGAAAAATATAATTGAGAAATAACTATAATTAATTATGAAGATAAATTATGAACTAAGTATAAAATTATCCATGAATTTGATAAAATGAACAAATATCATTAAAGATATATTTATAGTATAATAGACAAGTATGGTGGGACGGATGAAGTAATACAAAAAGTAGAAGCCAAACAAGTGAAAGGAGCACCAAAGACTGTGTTGGATGGTTGGAGATATTCATTCTTAATCGAAAGTCTCCTATTCAAATTTCAAGAACAAAATTACTTTCAATAGAAAATGTTTTAAATTTGAATTAATTAAAGTCCAAAACAAATCCCAAACACTAGGTTCAAATCAATAACAATAATATATCCAGTGTAATTTCACAGGTGAAATTTAGAAGTGTAGAATGTATGCAGACTTTATCCTTATCTTGTGAAAGTAGAAATGTTGTTTTCAAATGATTCTCGTCTCAGGTAATGCATATCAAACCAATTTTAAAAAATAAAATATAGAAGTAAAAAAGACATAGAAAATATACATTAGAGAAAACATTACATAGCATTCAGAAAAGAAAAAAAAAACATAAACACCAACAAGATAATACAATAATCGATAAAAAAATAACAGATAGTAATACAAATCGTCGGAAAAAAAACTAGGAGACTAATACTAATACTACTTATATGCAAAGAGAAAAAGGTAAAAAGGAACACTTGGCTAAGGTTTTCACTTGCACGTTACAAAAGGTAGAAAAAGAAAGTGAAATAAACTATGATTGTGTTGCTACATATAACCGTTATATAACGGATCCATATGTTAATACCGGGCTACATAATTCAAATATTTGGTTAATAAAGCAAAAAAGCTTATTCCACTTTAAACTTTTTTTCCCTATTCTTTCAACATTCATATAATATATAGTTTTTAATTCTTATAAAAGACTTCTCAACGTTATCATTCAAACATTTTCCTATCTAACTCTTCTTAATTCCCTCCCTCACTATGGGTTCTTGCATTAGTAAATGCAATCCCCAAAAAAATCGTCAAGAAGATGATGATGATCAACATCATGAATGTGTTAAAGATAAACTTGTGATATCACAAGATCCCGTATCACCAAAAATCCATGTTCCTTCTTCAACTATCCAACCACCTCGAAAACTTATATCTTCTTCTCCTTCTTCTTCTTCTTCTTCGTGTTCAGTATCTCTTTCATCGTTTTCCTCTACTGCAACCAATGTTACGTTATCTTCATCTTTGTCATCGTCATCTTCCTCCTCTTATTTCAAGGATCGTTCTTTCTCGAATGATTTCTTGTTGTCTTGTGCACGAGAACATGACCATATACTTGACATCAAGAAAAACAAAGTTAGTCATCAAAATACATCAACCATGTCTACAATTGACAAGAAATACACGCGATCACCATCATCATCATCATCAACCACTTTGTCCAAACCACCAAGTCCTCGAAGAGAGTGCAATTCAACAACGACCCCTAAGAAAAGGCCACGTGCCAATTCACCAATCATGGTTAGACAAAAGAGTTTTAGAAAAGAACATGATCAACAACTCATGATCAAAGGAGGTAACATTGGTAATAATAATACTTCAAGTATTACCTCCACCTATCATCATTTTCCTAGTACTAGAACAACCCTAAAATCGCCATCTCCAAGTCGAAGATTTCCTTCGAATTCGAATGGTGATATGAAGGAGAACTCATTTAGAAAATCAATAGCTTCAAAAGGTAACAATGGAAGTGTTATATCAAGATCATCATCTCTAAGAAGAGAGAATCATTTCACTCCAAAAAATGAAGGAAAAATTAGAAATAATGTTTTTCCAATTTCTCCAAAGATTGATGAAATGGAAATTGGAGAAGAAGTGAAGTCAAATGATCAAGATTTGGACTCATTACTCATGGAGGATATTAATAATCCTCTTATTGCCTTGGATTGTTTTATTTTTCTCTAGAGATATACATGTTTTTGATACATTTTTTTGTTTTTTTTTTTGCTTTACTTTTTATGGGTCTCAAGAGGAATTGAACCCATAAAAATTAATGGTGAAAGTATGGCACTTTCAACCATATTGTTAAGACTTGTCTTGTTTGGAATGACAAGTTAAGCATGTTCATAACGTGTCATTTTTTTTCTTTGATCTTTTTTTCGAGTTTAGAAGTATTGTACATTCCTTTGGAAAACTATCATTTCGAAAGGATACAAAAGGAAAGATTTATTGTGTTTGTTGGAATTATTTGATTTATCGAAATTGGTATACTTGTTTTGACTTAGTTATATAATTTTTTTTTATATAAAGAAAAATGAATGTGACTTATGTAGTACATTATTTGCTTTTAATATTCTTTTTATCGTTGAATTTTTTTTAAAAAAAATTGCACGTTCACCTATTGCTTAGTCTTGGAATTGACAACAAGATTTTAAAATTTTTCTTACCAAATTTCAATTGTCAACTACATCATCATTTTGAATTTTGCTAGAAACCACGGGTTTTGATTTTTATGAAAAGCACATATTTAGCCATTTCTTAGTTATAAAAAAAAAACTGGAATCTGGATATTAGCAATACATATGTTCTTCAGGATGACTCAATTTATTTTGAAAATAGTTATTCACAATTTCTGACTAAATCCACAATTCCATATGAACGATCGGGTATCAACTCCTCCTCCCTTAAGGCTTTTTAAGTTGAGCATGTCGTATAGGGCTCCTCTGTGTGGTTAATAGGTTATTAATTTGACTAGATAATAAAGTTTAACTTAAGAAATTAAAAAATTAAAATTATTGTCTTGAAATATGTCATTGCATATGTATATCTATAAGACTTTTAAAATTTATGATAAAATTTGTGTAACTATAAAAGAAATTCATTATGAAATATAGAAAATCATTTTATTTAACGAATTTTAATAAATAATTTCAAACGAAGAGTAACAATAAAGGAACATGATACACTATAACAAAGAGATATTTAGAGGCAATTGAGTTACATTTGATCTGTCTTATACAACGAAGAAAACTACTCGACATAGCTGAAATTCATTAATTATTATATATTCTTTTAGATGACTGATATCATAATCCACTGAGATTCAACTCTTTTATTGCTCCAATTCATGAAGAAAAAAAGGCTGATGAAACTAGCTATAAAATTGTGAATATGTGATGAACTAATGCTCTCTAAATTACTCACTAATTCAAAATTAACGAGGTGCAAAAGCCTTGGTAAAAATGAAACATTATTCTTCAATGAATTTAGCTAAGAGAGGCCAAATCCCTTGCTAAAAGGAACATCTTTTTTCCCCGCTATTTTGGTTTAAACATCACACTAGCCGTTTCTTTTAGTGTTGGAATGTCGTCGGTGGCGCAACCAGAATTTTCAATAAAGGGGTTTAAAATTTGAAGAAATAAGACACACGAAATAGTAGAAGATCGACATCTACTATAGTACTATATATATAACTAAAAAAAATTATTTTAACCATATATAAATAATATAATTTTCCTACGAAGAATTCAGGTGGCTCCACCACTGAATGTCCCTGTCCTTTTAACTTTGCTATTAATGGTGGTTGCTGCTTCTTCGTCTACATTCTTTTTCTTGTTGTTCTGCTTCGTCATTCTTCTTCTTTGGCTATTTTTTAAAATAATAAATAAAAAAAATAATGTATCGAAAACGTGAATCGTTTTGAATAAATTATATATTAAAAGACTCAAAATATCAAAGAGAATTTCATATCTAAATTTGGAGATTATTTAGATATCATTCGAAATTGGTCGAGATTGATTTTGCCAGAGTATATCTCATGTATAGTTAAGCTATATTCAGCTTTTGAGCGTATCTTAATGTTTAGTCAGTGTATAACTCATGTATAAGTAAGTTATATGGTATAGTCAATGTATACATTTTATAATTTTTGACAAACTATATTATATAATCAATGTAAAACATGATTATATATTTGTTGTAAACTATTACTATATTATATATATTTGAAATTAGTGTGCATTTAATATTTTATATATAAATACATAAAATTGTGAAACACAAATACAGAGAAGTAGAGAAACAGGATAAGGAGAGAGGCTGACGAGATAAATTCGCTATCTCGCTAGCTATGGCGTATCTAAAAGCAAATGCATTGGTATCTAAAAGCAAATTTAGTGTACATCTAAAACCAACTCGAACAAAATATATAATTATTGAAACTATCCATGCGTTGAATAATTAGCTCCTTATAGTAATGTGCTTTGAAGGTTGCCCAAAAATAAAAGGACCCCTCACAAATATTTATTGGCAGATCAGTAACCTCAGTCAATCCTACAACAGAAACTTAAATTGAAGTGTTGCAAATATAATTTTAGCCAATACAACATATCTTAATTGACTTGTATCTTTTTTAATATATAAACAATCCTATATATTAATAGTATTTTGAATTTGCGCTCAAATAAATATATTCTTTTTGTTTCATTTTATGTTAGGAAGTTTGACTCGACACAGAATTTAGAAAGAAAGATTTTGAAAACTTGTTATTCAAAATGAAATGTAGAAATTTGTGCGACTATAAATCATATTTTACAATCAAACTGTCACTTAATATATAAATATGTCATTCTTTTTGTGACGGACTAAAAAGGAAAGTAAATCAACAGAAAGAGGGGGTATTAAGGAGACTAAAGTGAAGAATTTATCTCAAGAAATTTCATTGAACAAGACAAAAATGTTTTATTACATGATATCTGCAAAACTAAATTACTCTATAATTTGATATGTTCATCATATATAATCTATAGACAATATGCTTCAACATCATCACAAGCCTCAAATTCTTCAATTTCTTTAGCTTTGGATGATCTTCAAGCAGAAACAATTATACCTCTCTAAATGTTACTCGTATTCGACATGAACTTCTCAGTCAAAAACGAGCAACTCTTAATCAATTTTTCATATCTATACACATTCAAATTGATCTAATACTACTCCAATTGTTACACTCTCCCATCATCAGAAGACATTTTTCGATTTATTTTCGTCTTTGTAGAAGAAGTAGTGACAGAGTTTGTGCCTTTAGATGGTGCTGAAGAAGGGGAAGGCAATTTCTTAGGCAACATTTGTTCCCATGTAGTAGAAGCCTTAGGCAATCTTGATCCTTCTGAAACAACAATGCTAAAAAACAGAATAAAAATCACACATTGCTTCCAATAACTTAACATAATGAAAGTTCAAGATTGTGTTTTTTTTTTTTTTTGTTTGGTTTGTGTATGTGGAGTGTTGATTGAAGATTTTGTAAAGAGTTTGAGGTTTTTGATGGTTTGTGATAAGAGACATGTTGAGGAATGTGAGAAGTTTGCCAACTTGTTTGTTAGAGTAAAGTTAAGTCAATGGCAGACAACATTTAATTTAACAATTCTACAATGTTGTTGTTACTATATAATAATATAAAGTAGAAAAATAAAGATGATAGAGTATAGTTTAAAGAGGAAGTTATGGAATGTTGTTTTGTTATTGTGGTCCTTAAATAATGTTTAGGGGACAATGAGGGAACAAATCTTTGTTGTCAGCCTATCTAAAGTAAAATAAAACAATCAGTATAGCCACTTATAAGATAAAAAAAAAAATAATAAAATATTTAATCAAATGAACATTCACCATTTTAATTTGGTTTGGTCCAACTCTGTTGAATGAGTATGACATGCATATTATATGGTTGCTTGTGAATTTTTAAAATACACTCATGAGTAAATCAAAATTATGCATCATTTTTATCGACAATTAATTAACTGTAATATCTTAGTATATGTAGCTAAAGATATATTTTTAGTGGTAATGAGTAGTATTCTTTATAAATATTATTAAAGTTTATAGCTATATCGAATCTAATGAAAATTAATTAATGTCAGTAAACAATCTAATACTCTTTTTTAATGTGCATATTTGTTGTCGATTATAATATTTTTGTTATAATGATAAGATATAATACGAATATCTGATACTACAAGAGAAGTACAATTTTGCGATGGATAAATGCGTTATAAATTTATGATGGTTTCACGATGGAATTTATTTATGTTGACAAAACACCAATACGCCTTTTGAGTCTAATACGAAATAAATACAAAAGTCATGAGGTTCGAGGATTAAAAGGGTTCATCTGAATTTCTATAACAAGAAAATCATATCACATCGTATTTAATAAGGCTATTTTTTCTCAATGTATATATGTAATAATTAATAATGAATTTCTAGGTGCAAATTATTTGAGCTCATGATCAACTAAACATTAGTGTAAATTCATCAATATTAATCATGCAAACATGAGACGTGTGCATTTATTTAAAATTATATATATATAAAAGTATAGCTATGAAGACAGACATAATTCCATATAATAAAAAGGGTAACAATTATTGAAGAAATTAAATCCCAAAAAGAAGTATTAAGCAAACACTTTTGTAGACAACAAAAGAGAATTGTTAAACAAACATTGAGAGATAATGAGAGTCGGTAGTGTACGTGCGGTTCAATCATATACTTTTGAAGCTAATAATTAGAGCAACCCTTTGTTTGTGCATAGGGCAGCTTCTATATATTTGTATAAATTATTAAAAATATTATGTAACTCTTTGCTTTCATCATAGGACAAGCTTCTTTTCCTTGAAGCAATACATAATATAATATCTATCCGTTTTGATTTATGTAATGTGTTTTAATTGGATATGGAATTTGAGAAAGAAAAAAAGGTATTTTGAAATAAGTTATAGATACATGAGGTTCTGATTTAAAAAAATTATATATATATACTAGGAAATAAAATCGTTAAGATGAGAAAAATGATTTTTCTAATAGAAACACAAGTTTCACAAGTAGCATCTGACATCTCATCAGCACACTCCTCCCCCATGGCCCTTATTCCCACCAACCACCACCCCACGCCCCTATCCCGGCCTCTACTCCATCTTGAACTCTCAGTGTTTGTCTAGATTATATACAAATATTTTTAGAATAATATTTTTTCTTCGTCAATATGTAACAAATAAAAGAAAATAAGTATGAAAATCACTTGTTCCTTTTTCGTATCAAATTATATCCTTAAAAAATTATTTTTTTTAATTGACTAAAAATTAGAAGTGTGTCGTATAGATCGTGATAAAAGAAGTAAACAATTGTAAACAGGGTTCCTGGCTATAGCTCCTTTGTATTGAAGCATAGTTATCTATTTCCCATAAAGCAATAGAATGTGTTTCTTTTTTTTTTTGTCACTCTCTCACTTTAGCATTGTCATGTCTAGGCATACTAATTCTCATCATTTTTCAAATTGTGAAATCCAATCATTTTTTTAATCACTACTAATGCATCATAGTTCTTGTTCTTTATCATCTTTCATTTCTCTATAATGATTCAAATGTCAAAAATTTAAATTTTGAATTCGCTTTGACGGAGGTAAGGTGTCTGTATATATGGAGTTGAATAATTGAGAGGCCTTTTTCAAGACAAGTGAGTTGGAAAGAGGTGGAAGTTTGAACCAATCCCCAAGTGGTGGGCCAAAATTTAAAGCCACAATTGTGGTCTATGTTCATTGATAAATTTGGATCATCAAAAGACTCAAATGAGATATTAAGATAATAATAATGGCTGCGCATGTTTGCCCTTTGCTACTTTTTAATTCTCCAACTCTATTTATGTTATAAAATTCACATAGAAAATGTTAAAGAGTTTGGTATTAAGTATAGACCGTAAATTGTTTTTATCTTTCTTTGTATATTAAGCGTTGGTTTGAGTCTGATTTGGAAAAAGCCACCAATATTATCATTCCTCAGTCCCATACTATATTGAATTTCACAATTTCCTACGTGAGGTTATGTCCTCGATGAGTTAACTCTACGTCAAGTCTTGTCTAGTCACATCTCTCAATACTTCTTCGGCCTACTCTTGAAAGTGTACACAATCAACTTCTCATACCTTTGTAGACTACACTATGGAAACGTGCATCTTTTCTTCACATCTACATCATCTCATCTTGTCCTTTACCGAAGTCACTTTCATCTTGCCCCGAATATTTGACATTCCTGATCCTATCTCTCTTAGTATGTGACACGTCCATTGCAACATCCTCATTTAGACAGCTTTTATTTTCTGAACACGAGAGTATTTGACTAGCCAACACTCCTCTTCATACATAATAGTTTGTAGAAGTTGCTATTAAGTTTTAATAGCACTTTCTTATCACACAAGACTCTAAATGCGAGCCTCTACTTCATTCACCCTGCACCAATACTGAGTGGCATACTCAAAAATCACCCATTTCCTAGAATAACAGACCCAGTATATATATGTCATGATCCTTATAAACAGGCAATCAAAACAATAACACACAACAATATGAAGTTAGTGACCATTTTCTTCCTCAAACCCAGACTCTGCAACTTATAACATGTATCTTCTTACATTTCTTTTTCTTACTGAGAAGCAAACTTACCTACATTGCAGAACTAAAGGCAATGTAAATTGATGAAAATATAACTATGTTATACAGAACCATTGTATGATGACATTGCAACTGTAGCACATTTGACATAGTGTAAACACTTCTCATGCTATAGTTTCAACTACTTTCTAATAGCTGCATTGACATGACACAAGAAACATAACATGTACTGGGCTGTTGGAGTTCACAAATGTATACTTTTTCCATTATATGAAACACAAAGTTGAGATAATTATACAGAGACTGGCCAAAATGATGAAAACTCAGTAAATAAAACAATAAATCATTCTTACCATATGATCGCAATATCATGATGGTATTCTCTATTAATTTAGTGGAAGTGAACTAAACTATAAAAGGAACATCAGATTTGTATCTAATTGTGGAAAATTTTCTTCTCTGCTTATGCAATGGCTGACTTGACTATCTGTTCTTGATTTGGACGCCAAAATGATTTTTGAACAAATAGTAATCCTTCACCGTTCTTTGAGTAAGACATCTTCACTTTCCATTTTACTGACCTAGCCATGTTCTCTATTTCAAGAATAGTTTCAGCATTGTCCCGCACGATCAACTTACCTTCTGGCCTCAGAATCCTGTCAACTTCTGCAAATACTGATTCTATCGTGCACCTGTTGGCAAAAGCAGGATCACGAGTCACATAACTAAGCAAAATTTCGTTACAAGTACGCTAACAAATGGGGTGCAGTAGGATTAACCTTTTCTTAATATCGGAGAATAGATGATCTGCATGAAGAAGATCATATGATCTAGGGTATGTGCTGAAGGACTCACACCAGTCGTGGTAAATGCCAAACAAGCCACGGTCATATATAATTGGAAGTGTGTCAGGTGAGTCAATAGGAACTACATTCATAACCCAGACTTTCAAGTCTTTCAGTGCTGCAGCAAATCTGTATCATCAAAAGACGAGATATTTATCAAGAGCATGAACTTGTTACTAGTGATAGAAAGATGACAATAAGTACTACGAGATGACCAAAACAGGTACTGATATCAATCAACCAATCAATTACACTTTAATCCAAAGACAAATTAGGGGTTCTGTCTACAAAGATCATCTAAATCACGCATTATCCTACATCATGGACGTACGGGTCTAAGGAGAATAAAAGGACCCTAACAAGTAAAGGATTTAATGCAAGTGTAGTTCCAACTAGTTGGTATATATTGCCTATAGGCTATATGGATCAGTTTGTATTCTGTTCATAGTTAAGGTCATATTGATTCTGAAAGATTACAAGTCTATTGAGACAATTTTCTTCGGAACACACAAAAAATATGTATATGTATTGATTGAGTTAGAAAGAGAGGCACTAATTGAGTTAGATGTGTTATTTCAAAAATCATGTCAATGAAACTTCACCTAGCAATCATCAATTAAATGCATCAAATAACTCCTAAAGTTGCTAAAGACTTTTTGTGAATTTATTTGTTAACTCTTTGAAGAAGGCAATGATCATACAGAGAATGAGAATGAGTAGCTAAGAGATAATGACGAAAATAACAAGTGATAAACACTTACCCTCCATAAATAGCTTTCATGTCCATGACATTCCTTACTGAAGACCAATTAATGCCAAGATCATTTAAATATGATTTTGACACAACATTTTTCCAATGATCATAGTCTGCAGCGAAGTCTTCTGGGGCTGCTTTTCCATAAACTCCAACTTGAGAACTTTTCAACCAATAAGGAAGCTTCTCCGACCTCAAAGGCCATTTTGCTGGCCACTTTGCTCCACGTGCAGATGCATCTGCTGGAGCTTTGTGCAAACATGCCTGAAGTGTTATATTCCTGAATTGAGAAAAATAACGAGTTGGAATTGTTATCAAGTTGAATGTTCAGGAGATGAACAATGGACGATATGATGTGACAAAATGAACATAACCATTATCCCATTTTCTTTTAGCCGATGGGTCTATCGGAAACAACCTCTCTACCCCACAAAGGTAGAGGTAAAGTTTGCGTACATCCTACCCTCCCTAGACCTCACCTGTGGTATTACACTCGGGATATTGTTGGTTAATCAGAAACAGCCTCCCTAGCCCAACAAAGCTAGGGGTAAGGTCAGCGTACATCCTACCCTCACGAAGCCCCACTTGTGGGATCACACCCAGTATGTTTATTGTTATTGTTGCTATTGCTGCAGTTTTGCTATCCCCTTTATCTTTTTTCAGATCAAGCAGAGTGTTGTTATGTGTATCGATAGGTGTAAGCTTAGACCGAGTAAGCAGTAAGCAATAGGATCACAATAAAATGCAAGTCTTCTGGATATCTTTACACTGTCAAATACCATACTGTTATTTAGTGGCTAAGTGGGCATAACAAATTCTTGCATGCCTTCGCAACTCAGGGGGCAGAAATGGTTTTAATAATCAAGGGACTCAGGCATCTCCTCTAGACAAGTTTCCACAAGAACATTGAATTTTGACAAATTCCTATTTTTTTTAATCATAGTATATTTCAGCTTAAAATGGATAAGTATAATCTGGTATGACTAGTTTAAATTGACTTAGACAACACAGGTCCTAGAAAGTAATTTCTGAAATCAAAAACAGGTAAACATGCTCAAGATATTACTTTTGGTTAATGTATTATAAAACATTAACACGTAATTTTGCATTTTTTCCTAATTGCATATTTCTATAGCTTTATACACTTGTATCTCCAAGTGGACTATTTGGATTTACGAATGTTATTCAAGACTGTAGTGAGCAACTGTACTAGCTAAGAGAAGCCCATTCTGGAGGGAATCAAAGATACGTACCAGGCAGCATCTGGATCATCAGCTTCTTCACACATAGGTGGGTCATTTTGTGTTCTACTCTGGTAGCAATCATTTGTAGTTGGCTTTCTGAATATAGCTACACCTACTTCATTTAGTTTATCTTCATTAATTTCCAATAGTTCCCAGCACATTGACTTAGTTAGTTCAGACATAGCTGCAAGACAATCAAGAGAGGCCATCAGATTACGACTTCATTTGCAAAAGAGAACCGTAAACTAGGTAGAGCCACAATCACCTTCCCAAATTCCAACATTTTCCTCATCCTTCCGATATACTGGTGTTGCAGACCAAATGAAGTGACCACCAGGCCGCAAGACACGATTCAATTCTAGGAGAAGTTTGCCACCTGCAATACACTAGGAAGTTTACCATCGGCTGACATTCCAAAACCAAGTAAAACTTGTAAAGAGAGAAAGATCTTAATTCACCTTCAATATGCCATGGAACTCTACACCGTGCACAATGGACAGCATCAAACACTTTGCCAGGGAAAGGTAGTCTTTTAGTTCCCATAACAGCTGATATAGCAGGAATACCCCTTTCAAGTGCAAATTGCACTTGGGCTTCGTGCTCATCCTTGGGGGCAAGTGACATTGCTAGTACATCTCTTTCAAAGAGATATCCTCCAAAGCTGGCCACTCCACAACCAACATCCAAAATAACACGTGTTTGTTTGCCCCATGAAATTTGAGGCAGGGTCTGCATGGCAAGCCATATCAGCAAAGCATAAAATGAGAAGAGGTACAATGTACATAAATCTTCAGAATGAAATGTGTGGTGACAAATCTCAAGCCAATTGACTGATCACCGATAAACAGAACACATTTGACATTGTAAAAGGAAGATGCTCTAGATTATTCTGATGTCTCCAAAAGCTTATTTTCTTAAGGCATTATACACAAAACAAATCAAAATCTTGAAAGCACTATTCAAGTTAAGTTGATATTGATAGGCCACCAATTAACGGCACTTAGTAGGCACGTAAAATCAGAGAATACATAATTGAGTTTAGCAATCTGTGGAAATATCACCGTAATCAAATTGTTTTATCTTTTATCTTTAATCTTTAAATTGGTAATAAAAGAAGGTGATACATTCTGCAATATGAATCAACAGAAAGCCACAAACTTAACGCTTTGTTATGCATGGAGCAAAAATTAAACACCATGACTACGAAACAAATAATTATAGATAGCATGAAGTAGCATATGATTTTAAGCAGAAACTTGCCTTTTGGAGGAAATCAATGTAATGAAGAGCACCTTGCTTAAACTGAGTACCTCCACCAGGGAAAGTAAGGTACTCTCCAGTTACTTTGACCCAGTTCTGGTGCCCCTTGACCTCGGCTAGCTTTCCATGAGGAACATTAGAGTACCATATCTGTTCAACCAAAAAATGCAAGTCGCTTGGCTTGTCAAATTACTAATTAGAAGCAAACCCTATGGATAAGCTGAAACGACATATACCTGATCCCTGCTCCTAGGCCATCCAATTGACTTCTTGTATCCTGAAGGCAGAGGAACCAGGCAAGTTGAAGCTTCAACAGGGCAATGCCTTTCACGATGCTCATAGTGGCTAGTGTGTTGGAGCTTCCTTATAGCTTGCACATTATCTAGACAGGGAATATAATCTGGTCCAGCATCAGTTTTGCATAGCTTCCACTTATTGCCTTTCTTGTCATCCGTAGATGATGAAGAACCCTGTGACTCATTCTCCTTTTCAGACTCAGCAGCCTGAGTTGACCATGGCCCATTTTGTGTAGTAGCTTCCTTCAAAATCTCTGATTGATCAGCAGCTGGAAAAACCTCATTCTCCGTCTCTCCTTTCTTTGCTTTCTCTGTTGTCTCAGAAGCATCTAAATTTGAGTCTTCACCTCCAGTATCTGACTCACCATCGCCTGAAGTTGAGTCTTTCTCTTTCGATTCTACTTCCTCACTCTCTCGATTTGAACTCTCATCGCCAGACTGAGATTCATCACCGGATGAACTGGATTCAGAATTTTCTTGATTTTCGTCTTCATTTCTTAAATTAGAGCTTTCTCCTTCCCTTTCCTCATTTTGGTAACTATCCAGCCCCTTTTCATCTCCAATCTCCTCCAAATACCTTCCCCTTCTGAACCGTTTCTCTCCCTGGAATGTTTCATCTTCTCCTCTTTTTGCATTGACTAGAAAATCAGCAGAACTGCCTGAATACTGCCCCAAAAAATTCGTGGAAGATATCTCTGAATTTTGAAGAGTTATACTGAATGATGATGATATCAACATCCATATCCCAACGCAAGAAATTCCGAGAAAAGTCACAACAGTGAGTTTTGAACAGAAATCAGATGATTTCCTCCCACCAGAATGGGAGTAACTTTCCCCGGCCATAATATTGGATCTTTCCTGTCCCTGAACATTATGAGAAAACACAAATTGAAATATCAAACATAGTAATGTAAAGAAGTCCAGCAAACTAGGTTAAAAAACTGAGCATGGTAAGACTACATCAGAATCTAGGATCAAAACAATGTCAGGAGAAAAAAACTAAGTTGTTTATTAAAGCAACGAAAGCAGATGCACGACCTAATGCATGCAAAATTCAGAAAAACATAATTCTATGGAGCTACCGTGAGGCTTTAGAACAAGGTATCCACCACAGACACATTCAGTAGTTATTCCTATATTTATTTTTCCGTTTAATAAAACAAGTAAAAAGATTGCAATTGTCGTATTTGTTTGACACCTCCCAACAACAACACGTATCAGGTAACTTTGTCCACCAAAGCTGGAACAGATATGAAGAAATCACCTAGTGTTTTGTCTCTTTTGTCCTAGCTAAGTTCCAGATGCTTTTAACACTCTCCTCACTCAACTCCAAAAGAAACTCTCACAAGTAACAAAACTTCCCAACAAATGTTCTCCATATCTTAGTTTCCAATCTCTGGGGTCGTTTGGTGTGAGGGATAAATAAAAAGTGATGAGATAAGAAAATAGTGATGGAAAGAATATTGTATCGTGTTTGGTTGTCATGTTTGGAAAAACTTATCTCACCATTTATACGTGGGATAACATATTCCAAGATAGCTAACCTCACTATAACTAATCCTGGGATAACTTGTTCCCAACCAAACGACCATAATAACTTGTTCCCAACCAAACGACCGTATACACAGAACCGGATCTAGGCAGATTCCATGGGTTCAATTGAAAATCTACCCCTTTCGGCTCAAACTATGAATACATATGCAAAACAACAAAAGAAATGTACACACATAATAAGATCAGACTCATTCCAAACCCACTGACTCTAGATCTTGAATTCACCTCCACATATACAAACCTCAACACTATCTTACAGACATATTTCCTTTTCTATGGCTTGAAATCTTGAATTGATGTGTCAAAACCCTCAACAATCACCAACATTACAAGAGAAAAAACACACCATAAAGTATCAAAAACATTCAAATTGGTAGATCAATCTCATATGGACATCTCAAATCAAACAGCACAGAACAGAACAAAACAAAAAGTTTGAGCATTGCAGTAACAAAAGCAAGAATAAAGATCACATTTTTACCTAAAAAGAGGTATAAAAAGGACAGATTCACAAATAAAGAAGTACCTTTATAAGATGGGGTATATAAGAAAAGAAAGTTGCTTCAGCAAATTAGTGGTTTAAGGCCATTTCTAATTTGGCAAAAAGGAGCATCAGAAAGATCTTGGGTTGAGAATCTTGATTTTGTTTGATATTTATAAGATGAAGCAGAGTGATTTAAGGAAGATAAGGAGTGTATTGTGTTGTTAACTCACTCATGACCGACAGCTTAGAATTACCAAGAAATGATAACAACAGCAATAAACAGATACTACTACATCGGAAAGGTTGTTATTAAACAAATTAATGGTAAAACTTAATCCTGATAGTGTCAAAGTGCTCTTTCTTTTTTAATCAAAGAGGTCAAAAATCCTCTTTGTTAGGAAATATTTTATTTTTGAGTTTTTTGGTACAAGTTCAAATTTAGTAAAGAATCAGTTTTGTTAGAAAGCGTTTTACTCTATATATATAGAACTTTTCGATATAAATTTCAATTTAAATATAGATAGTTAAATATTTTAATTTTTAAACAAAAAGTTTCAACTAGAATGTTTTCAACCTTTCACATTGAGATCTAGTAAGAGTTTGAATATGAATTGAAATCTCAAAATTTTGTACAATTGCACCTCATTCTAGTTTGGACCTGAGTTGAAATCATATTTATATTATTAAATAGGCATATGATAAAATATGTGTGTTGTTATTTCATCGTTCGTTAGATAGTTATATAAAATATATATTATATTTTAATTATTATTATATATAAATATATATCTGAAAATTTAAGAGGTTGTGATGTATTGGATCAAAAGATTTAAGAACAATTTACTTTCATAAATGATGAAACTTGAGAGTAGTTAACTGACTATGATAAATTACTGTTGATAAAGGGTGTTTAATTATTGGAATAATATTAATGTGATGGTTAAATACTACTACTACTACTTGATAGAGTATAGTATTTATCCACCGACAATAAATAAAATGAAATGAAAGAGAAATTGGGACCCTTTGCATGTGCCAAAAAGGAAACTAAACAAATTAATGACATGAATCACCGACAGCTTTCAATTCTATTTATTTATATTTAATCTGTCAATAACCTCTCAAATTTATTAATAAATTTCATTAAGTTACTTAATTATGGATTATTTCAGTTGAGCATTTATGATGTGTTACATTCGTTAATAATATAAACCAATCACTTTTAAGAATGTTACATTTGTTAATTATATAAATTAATCTCAATAAGTTGTAGAATAATAATTAATAATTTAATTAAGGATGATATGTCTAATAAACATAAATGATATTTTTTGTACTATTAACTTATCGGCACAGTAACACTTGAAATCACACATAATTTTTCCTTAAAAAAAATTGAACAAAATGTCTAATACAAACACTTTCATGTGATCACTATTCATGTGTCCAATTGAAATAAATGATTGTTAGAGTTTTTAAATAAGAAAATGACATCAATTGAAGCCTAATATTTTTATCTGTCTTAGATGTAGCTTCCTTTTGTAAAGTTAGAAACGATAGAAGCTTTTATGGTTTCTTTCTGAAAGAGATCATATTTTGCTAACTATTCGATTCCGACCTTGAATTCATTGCCCTTTGTAAAGTCTAACTAATGAAAAATGTCTATGAATGAGTTTCAAGAAAGCGATCAGTATCGCTGAGAGTTAGTTAAGTTAAAGAAAATATTTCGATTAATTAATAACATGATAATTGCTCCTATCAGTATGCACTCAATCTTAATCAAAAATACTTTGAATGTTGAATTGGAGTAAATGAATTACCCTCAGAATAGGATAAATTCATTTTCAAAAATAATTAACTACTATTAAAATTGAATATTTAATTTAATTTTTTTAAATAATAATTATTTATTTCCAAGATATGGTAAGATAATCCAGAAGAGGGAGTATAAGGTTATTTCAACAATACTGGATTGCCGCCTTTATTTTTGTGGGAAATCATGTTAATCTTCCTAAAGAGTCTGAAAATATATTTTTTTTAAATAATATATATAAAAAATGACCATAGAAAAAAAAAAAAATATTATCACGTCTGTAAATCAAATTAAACAATGATCACCTATACCTTCTGCATCATCTTAATAGCTAGCTATTTCTTGTGTATATGTATAAATATTAAACAATGATAATCAAAATATAATTACTTAAACTTTTTTAATCATGATGATATAGCATCCCGTATCCTAATTCCTGGGGATGGTGAAAACTCAATTTTTAATATTTATTGTTTTTTAAAAGTAAATCGTTTTGAGTGAATAAGATATCAAAATATTCAGACCATCAAGAGGAGTTTGTTAAGTTGTGGAGCGTGATTAATATTTGATGTACTGTTATATATTACTGTACTATTTATTCTCCATTTATTCTCTGTAATAAAAAATACTCTGATTTATTAATATATATATCCCACTGCCGTGGAAGTTTACTCACGGCGTGTTACCACAAAATATTGGTTTGTCTCTTTCTCTCTCTAAATATCTCATCTCTTTCTCTTGAAAGTTCTTGTGTTCTTAATTCATCAAGTATGTGTGTGTGGATTCGATCCTAACAGAGTTCATATTCAAATTTTGGAACGGTATAAAAGATATTTGAGTTGTTTAGGAAAAAAAATCAACTTGGTGAGGAAGATGCAATGAATAAATATTATATAAACAATGTTTTTGAATATGTCTACTTCTCTAATACATAATTATACATAATATATACATAATGATATATTATTAATACTATACATTACATATACCATAAATAAAGAAGTTTAAAAATTAGATAAATAGTGTCAAAAAAATGGCACAGCGTATACTCCATTTTATTAATTGGCAATAGTTAGTCCATTTTTATTTTTATAACAAAAAAAGCCAAATACTGCCTTTCTAAAGAAGACTTTGTTTAAAACATAAATATATGTAGTTGTTAATTATGATAATTTTTATTTAATGAATACTAGATGTTTTGAAACTTTCTTCAGTCAAGTGAAGAAATACAAGTCACATTTTTAATCCTGTCACAGCAGCAAACTCTTCAATGCCAAAGCACAAACGGCTACTGTTTATGTCGAACATAAAACTTATCTCTCTTGCATTGTATACAGCTTTTGGATCATGATATTTGTATTGTATTTCTCTTCCAAGAATAGTTGAGGTTGCAATGAATCGTCTCACTTTGAATAATATTTTTGACTTGTGCAGTGCTGAGCATTTTAATTTTCAAGTGCAATTCTCATTTACACACTGAAGGAAGAATCTGAAATGTATACAAAGTTTTAATGAATGAATATATAAATATGTATACATGAATGCAATGTATGTATAAATGTTCATTCCAGGGGAAAAAACTCAGTCATGATAAATGATAATTTATTTGCTGTTCAATTTTTCGTATGAATGAATACACGAATATGTATACATTAATACATTGAATACATGAATATTCAATAGCGAAATAAAATTCATATCTTTTGATAATACATAATTTCAGTCATCTGCTTAAATTTATAAGTAATTGGATTAACGAAGTATACCATTTTTGAAAAGGTATACATTATAGTAGATAACATAGATTCATATTCTATATAACATAGATACATATTCTACTTATATTAATTGAATAATATCTTGATGCACTTGATCTATTCACTTTAAATTAAAATTTCTTTCGAATTGCATAATTTTAAATGACAGACTTCAAAATCTTCTTATCCTTATATAGTTGACCTTCTGACGGTACATTAGCAGCATCACTTTCAATAATATTGCATTGTTAAAAAAAAATGTTATCTCTCGAGCAGCCATATTATTATATTCAAGTACACTCAAATTGTCTGCGTTGGTATTACTGTGAGGTATTATTTGGGTATTGATCTCCTCATAGTCTTTTTCAATAATTGAAAGTGTACAACGATATTTATAATTTTCCAAATTATACTTAATGGATACTCTTTGAAGTTTCCTTGACCTTTTTTCAATTCGATGTATACTTGTAATCCCATAGTGTTTCGTGTACACAATGGTACAGAATTTTCATCAATCTTATAATGAAAATCAAAAGAATTCAAAAAAAATATCGACATTTAGATGACTTGAAATCAAGCTCGTGAATTCGTTGAAATCAATGTTTGTTGTAATAACCACTCCATCCATGGAATAATTCACAAAGTAATTTGTGCTATCCCATTCTCCGCTATAATGAATCAAAATTATCAAAGATGCCATTTATTTGTTGAAATTTTGTAGTAGTATGTTGTTGATTCTTTTGTTTTGTATTGAATACGTGAAATTTTATGAGTTTATGGAAATTGAATCGCTTTTTATCTGGGGAATTTTATGGTTTTCCACGTTCGGCTTTTAATGTTGTGTGAGAGTGGCGATTAGTTGCATAATTAATAGAAAAATCTATTAGTTTCCGTATGTTAATTAATATGGGCTATTTTGTGGAGTCCGAAACTGAAACGGTAGAAAATATTAACAAAAATTCCAAAAGAGTATATAAAATTTTATATAAACCAAAACGGTAAAATCGCTCCGCCGGCAGCGATTTACTTCAAGTGAAAAAGTAAAATCGCTGCCCCAGCAGCGATTTTGCAAAAAGTTTTTTTTTTCCTTACAAATCGCTGCCCGGGCAGCGATTTATAAAAAAAAAAATTTTTTTAAAAAAAAAACATAAATCGCTGCCTAGGCAGCGATTTACAAAAAAAAAAAAAAAATTTATGTAAATCGCTGCCTAGGCAGCGATTTACATTTTTAAAAAAAAATTTTTTTTTTGGTAAATCGCTGCCTAGGCAGCGATTTACATTTTAAAAAAAAAAATTTTTTTTTGGTAAATCGCTGCCTAGGCAGCGATTTATGTTTTTTTTTAAAAAAAAAAATTTTTTGTTATTAAAAAATGTTAACTTATGTATATAATTTATAAGAAACTATACATTATTTTTAAAAAAATAAAAATAACTAAATATATTTTCTTTCTAAAAAAATATATTATATTGAATTTAAATATAAATAATATTTGAATTCAAATAATTAATTTTTATAAATAAAAAATTTAAGGGAGAAAAATTATTTAATTTTTTTTTTTAAAACAAAATTACATACTTTATATATATATATATATATATATATATATATATATATATATATATATATATATATATATATATATATATATATATAAAGTTAAAAGGATCACGTGAAAATAGTAAATCGTTTGTTTTTTTATTGTAAATAGTTGAAGAAGTTCACACGTAAATAGTATATTAGACTTTCAATTCTATAAATTGGAACTTATCCTTCATATTCATATTACTTTCAATCTTCCAATCTTCCAATCTACCAACAATTTTAGGTAAATACATTTGAATATTATGGGAGAGTCTAGCCAAAATTTCAGTCATTTGAATTGTTTCTCATCCGATTCAACTAATAGTTAAATAAAGTAATGTTTTGTTATTTCTTAAAAATTATTTTTCTTATATGTAATATATTTATATTATTATTTTTATAGGTATGATCAAATTCAAAATGCAGTGAGTTATTGTACACAAATTATAAATAATAATGTTATGGGTGATGAACGAGTTGGTGAGTTGCACAATGATGAACCTTCTGAGCATGAATTAACAGATAGTGATGATATGTATGACGGCGATGATGATAATGTGTATAATGTACCTAATGCATCCGTTGAAGATCAAAGTATTAATTATCATTCTACAGCGATTCCATACTTAGATCACACTGACGAAAATGCAGAAGATTTTATGTACACGAGAGATAACGGTTCCATTCGAATGGCACTTTGGAATTCAAACAATCCTAAACATATCCAGTCAGGTTCGATTGTTGAAAACTAAATATTTTATATTTGTTTATTTATTTATTTATTGCATGTTGATTAATTTAATTTGTATATGCAACTAGGTATGTTATTTATGAATAAGATGCAAATGAAATCTGCAGTAAGAGCATATAGTCTTGCTATTAAAAAAGAATTTCGTTGTGATCAATCCAAAAGTAAAAGTTGGAAAGTTATTTGCAAGCGTCATGAGTTAGGGTGTGATTGGATGATTCGGTTATTTGACTTATGATAAAAGAATCTCATTACTTTGTTCAAACTTGCACGAAACAACAAAATTTACATATTTCAAAATTCGAATCTTCAGCCTTTTAGAATAAAGGTGCATAAAAAAAATTATTCTTCTGAATCCGAATCTTCTACATCTTCATTCTCATCTTCATTTTCATATTCATTTTCAAAATCTTCCTCATTTTGATAGTGACTGCCTGTTCCACATCTAGTTGATTTGTGTAGCCTAGATGTTCTCCTAGGTGGATTTTGTCTATTAAGAAACAAATTTTGTGAAGCCGCAGCATTAAATCTTGAATCATCAAACGCAGTTACCTATAATACAATATAACATAATATAATCAAATAAACATGCAATAAAAAAAAATTATAAAAAGTTAAAAAATTGTATGAAAATAATTATACTTACATTCGAAAAATTCAATCTTCCACCAAATGGAGAATTATGTATCGGAAATTCACGCATACCATGTTGAAAACCATATTGAGAACCACTAAATTGTGCAAACCCAGATATTGGAACCTGCGGAGTTACAAAACCAACTGTTTGCTGACTAGAAAAATTCGGATTAGTGTTAGAGGGCCCTACAGAAAAATCAAATGTGGGATAATAAGGCTCGGGAGTCGCCACATTAGTGTTAGAGGGCCCTGCAGAAAAATCAGCTATTTCACTAGTGGTCCTTCTACCTCGACGAGCACCCTCTCTCGGTGTTGTTTGTCGTGATCGGCGAGATACTTGTACTGGTGGTGGTTCATCGTCTTGAGTGGGAGGATTGTAATCATGATCAAAGCTCAATCGCGTTCCCTGAAAGGCCGCATTCATTGACTCCATTGAAATACGAGCGACTTCCGCTGCATATTGTCTCATTTCATTAGATTGACTTTCATCATTTTCAATCATCCGAGCTCGACGATACTGCATTTCATGACCCCTAGCCTATAATGAATAAACAAATATTAATAAAAAAAAATTATTAAAGATTGACATAATAATTTGAAATTTATGTAATATACATACTAATGCCTCATGTCTTCCTGCCATGTGTTGATACCCTTTTTGTACAACATGGTTTGGATTTCCAATGACCATGCGGGTATGCCTCTTGTACCAACGGAAGTAATTTGTTTGATCACTTACAAATGGAGGTCGAAATATACGATTTTGACGTTGTTCCCATAAATATTGTGTATAATTAAATGTATCTATATCTTGTTGTTTTATTTTTTATCGTTTATCACGCTTAAAATGATATTCGGAAAATTGGGTACACGGTCCAGGAATATGTTGTAAATAACCGAACTGTCTCACAACACGATCAACCATGTGCCACTCACGATAAATTCCATAAATCAGTGGCACCTGTGCCATCCAGACACGTTGTCCTGACCGACACCACTCAGGCAATCCATTAATAACATCTTCCGAATAAGGCTGCCAAATAAACTATAAAAAAATAATTAAGTACGATAATTATAAAAACAACATTGGCAGAAAAAAATATATTCTTATTTAAAATAAAATAAAATATGAAAAGTATAAGATACTAATAATACTAAATACCTGTTCATCAGTTAGATTATCAAGTACATCCCTAATCACACCGATTACAGTTCGTGCCTCATTTTGATGATTTCTACGTCGCGTCCATTTACGTGCAAGCGCAGTTAAAGCATCAAATTGATTGGTTCTTAGAGGCTTTGGCAATGGTTGCAGGGGAATAATTCTTTCCCATGCCCAAATCTACAATAAATAAATTCATCATTATTTATAATGCACTTAAATTTAAAAATGCATATTACTAGTATATAAAAAGATATTTAATCAAAAAATATGTATACCTGCACTAAAGAGAGAAATCCACAAACTTCATTTGATTTTTTCATTGACGCACGGCATAAACAATTATACAAATATGATAATGCGGCCGATCCCCATGCTTGAGTTGACATTAAATCTAAATTTCTCATGTCAATCAAAATGTCCATATTGGAATGAATACGACTTAGAAAAGGAAACAAGATTTTGAAAAGAAAAATAAATACACAGTGAAAAATATATACGAATACAAATGTATTTCTTAAATAACTACATTTTATTTGACATACATATTGAAATGAATACAAACTAATAAAGGTATGTCAACTGAATTTGACATTTCTTTCTAATTTGTATTTATTCTAAAGGATGAGTACACCAAATATTCAATTTTATATTTCATTCACTTTTTCATCATACTAATTTTTTGTATTTTATATATTATTATACAAAATTCTAAATAAAAACTAGAATAAATAGAAATACAAATAAAATACATATTGAAATGAATACATACAGGATTTTTGAAGAAAAAAATAGCTATATAGGGAAAAAATATTTGAAAATACAAATATATTTATTAAATGACTATATAGATAAATTCGGCATACCTATTGGAATGAATACAAACTAATAAAAAAAATATAACAAATATAAATAGAATATATTGTGGAATGAATATAGTTTTAAAAAGGTAAAAATTCTGGAGAAAAAAAAAACAACATTTAAATTTTATTTGAAAATGTAACTGATGAGAAAATTAAGGATGCTTGCCTTTTTTTGAAATATTCCCCCCTTAATTTTCTCCTTTTTGTTATTAAATAATTATATTCTTTAAATAAAAATAAATAATAAAAAAACAAATAAGATACATAACAAACTAAAATGACATTTTTACTAAATATTGAAATTGTTGCTAATGGATCCTCTTAAATGCTAAAATATTGACATTTTGAAAAATTTCCCTAGTTATATATATATATAGGGATATATGTCATTATCTCCAATAACATCAAAGTCCAAATGAACACTTGGAAGAATAATTGGGCCAAAGCCCAAGAAACTAGCAAGAACATCGTACAGTGACAACCCAAAGACACTTTCTCGAAAGAACCTGGGCAGTGACCCAAGTTCATGCTTTAATGTTATTTATTGGAACAAGTTTGGCAAATAGTGTTTATTTGATTTAGTGACAATTTTAAAATTTTATCTTAGTATGTATGTTAATTATATTTTAATTATTTGGTTTAATTAAAAAGAATATAGAATTTATGTAATAAACAGGAGTTATTTAGGGGAGAGAAATTTTTTAAAAAGTAATAGATGCTTAAAACTCTCAACATCGACATAACTAGCCAAAAAAAAAAAAAAACAGAATACAAAATACATTGAATCTATGAAATACAAAAATACATACTAACTATAGCAGAATCAGAATTCCATATACACTTCAAATCTATGAATACAAAATACATTAAATCTATGAAATACAAAAATACATACTAACTATAACAGAATCAAAATTCTATATACACTTACAAATCTATTCTATAATAGTAAATAACACAATCAAACGCATAATTGTGTTGCATTGACATAACTAACACACACACACAAAAAAAAAAACAGAATACAAAATACAATAAATCTATGAAATACAAAAATGCATACTAACTATAACAGAATCAAAATTTCATAATACACTTTCAAATCTATTCTATAATAGCAGAAACGCATTGTAACATGTATTTATTTGAATCTTAAAAGTTACTAAACAAATTCAACTAAACATGCAAGACACTAACATGCAAAAAAATAAAATACCTCTTCTTGAACAATTTGGTCTTCTTCAACTCCGTCTTTGTGAATTTGTGTGAAATTTTCCACACCGACGGAGTCCTGCAATTTCCCCCGTCGTCTATTCTTCATAGATTTAGAAGCGGAACCTACATTGTTATTTATTTCTTGAGTGAAAAAAAATAAATGATGAAAAATCAGAAGAAGTTTTGATTATTTTATCAGATTCCTCTAGTAACTCTCTTGAGATCATTCATTGAAGAGAGAATTTTGGATTATCAGTCCCTAAAAGAGGTTCTAAGACCAACAACAAATCAAAAAAAATTTCAAAAACAGCAAAATCAGTTAGCAAATAATAAATAATATGATAAACATGAATAACCAAATTAATGGTAATCTTCAAATCCAATCTTGAAATGAAAGTAAAGGAAAATAATCGAAAATAAAAATATATTGAATTTGAAAATCTGGGGATATTTGATTTGGATTAATCTTAGAGAGAGAAATTGAAAAAACATAATTAAAGGACTTTAATATCTAGCCAATTACAGAAATATAGAGGCTCGTGTAATCTATGAGAGAGAAAACATGATTTGTATCAGAATATTTTTTTTATTTTTAATATAATGACATTTTTGACATGTTTACTAATATTATTAAAGTATGGATGTTATCACTAAATAATTTTTTTTGACTAGTTAGCTTAATTTTAATTATGCTTCATAGCTATAGTTTACATATTTTTTTATCACTGAATGTTACTCGCGAGTGATAGTTAACTAAAACTATAGCTATCATAATTAACTAATATTATTTGCTTAACCATGTAATTTTCCTAATTTATTATATACTCTAATCCTTTTGTGACATGTGTGGAGAGATATAAAGCAAGAATAGAGAAACTAATCTTCCTTGCAGATAATAGAGAGATATCACAAACGTAACCAAGGAGAGGTAACCCACACTAGACAAGCCCACTGCGACGAACTCAATCCAGAAGGCAAATTCCTAACTTCCGTTGACAAGGGGTTTCAAATTTGAGACCTCAAATATGAAAATCCCAAGTCTTAACCATTGGGCCATACATTTTTTTGTTACTTTTTATGCTCCAGTTTTATGTTATAAAGAGTTTGTTAATTTTGAGGGTATACATCATATAATTTCCTACAAGTGTTCATGATAAAATATTTTTCGTTTAAATCCAACAATGTAAAGAGAGAAATAAGAGAAAGAGATGGTAGCAGCAACAAGATTTTTTTTTAAAAAAATTGCTATAAAATTTAAAGTATATCTATCTATGTTAGATAATTAGAGGGTTGATGTTTGTTTTGTATAATCATCCCTCCAATGATAGTTATACAAAATGATGGGATTGACTTGTTAAAAAATAACAGAATATGATGTTTGTTTTGTATAATTATCATAATTCAATAGTATTTTTCCTAAAAAATATTGTAACTATAACCAAATACTAATTAATGTATTCCATTGAAAATTAGATGAAAAAAGTGATGTAAGGATGAGAGTTATAGACAAATGTAAATAAACTATTGGTCCATGTAATTGTAATAGGATATTGTAGGGCCTCTTTACTCTTAAAATAATTTTTTGTAAAAAAAATTCTGTTTTTGTTACTTATTTTTCATATCCACAAATCTTGTTCATTTCTCTCTCAATTGTCTGTGTGTCACAAACACATACAACAAAGACACAATTCAAACATTGTTGAAAGAGAAAAACAAATGGTTGTGAAATGTTGAAATGGATAGAAAATAGAGAGAAGAAGAAGAGAGGATGAATTTGTCATGCAGTCCATGGCCACTCGCTTTGCTCCTTCTTCTCCATCTTCTTCTTTGACATCTTTTTCTTACATTCATAATTGTCAACTTAAGCATTCAACTACACCTGCTGTTCTTCTTAATTCTTTTAGTGGAAGAAAACCCCCTTACAACACACTTGTATTCCAGGTAAATATGACTTCTCTCTTTTGAACTTTTGGTCTAATATTGTTAAAGAATGACAAAGTGTCATATCGGTGATTAATGAGACGGTGGATTAGGTTTGGACAATTTTTTTTGGGAGGCGAGTTAGGCCTAAGATCTAATTTCACGTGGTATCAAGAGCAGGGCTGTCTCATCCGATGTTAGGATATCCAAAATCAAAATTGCCCACGCACTTGAAAAGTCTCATCCCGTATCGAGGCTTAACAATTCTCATTCGTATGAACTAGCTTTTGGGGTGTGACTTAGGCCTAAGACATAATTTTACAAATACCATGCTAAAAAAAAGACTGAATTTTTCATACATTGATTCGCTAGTTACAAACTTGGGTTAATATTGAAACATAGTGGAAAGTGGAGGGGTTAAACTTGGATATGTGGAGTCTATTGTTTTTTCAACTGGAGATTTACTAATGGAAAGGTCAAATAAAATAGGGATTACTTTAGTGGCCTTATAGTTGGGACAACCCTGATTATTGGTTGATACCGTTTTGTAATGATTTGTTAGAGGTTTAGGAGTTATTGCTTCTTGGCAGAGTAAACTGAACAGTAAATTGAGGAACTTGTACAATTTGCTTTGTAATCTTTTATTACCTATTGCTATTTGAGCACACTTGCTTTGTCGATTTCTTGGATAAGTGTGCACCGTAGAACATCCCATTTTAGTAATCTATGATTGGCAAATTTGGATTTCTTCATGACATGGAGGAATTGTTCCCTTTTCCCCCCTCAAGTACTCGTGTTTATATTACTTTTTCCTCCTTTTTCCGGGGCTGGGAATTGGCAGGTATGTATTTTTAGGAAATATGGTTTTGGATTTATCATATGAGAAGAATGGAGCATTCTGCTAGTATTTTGGAAGTTTGATTTTCAAATTATGCTTCGATGAGTAGATTTTGAAATGATTGTCATTGAAAGAAAGCAAAACTAACGGTTCTTTTTCAGTACATTGTTTAACAAATGCAAGTAACTTATGGGTGCTAACTTTTGTTTGTTGCCTATTTGATCAATCTGCTGACTCTAGCAAATATTTAGAGCTGGTTTGTTACATTGTAACCGATTAAACGGTTTTCAGTGTAAAGGCTTGGCTTTGTCCAGAATTTTTGTTCTGTGGAACCCTGAGCTCGAGAAGTTAGTGTAACTTACTGAAAGCAAGACCTAAACATCATAAAAAGATGGATTATTTTTTGAATGGTCACAGTTGCTTTACGCGGAATAAATTTCCAACTAGCTAGCTATCCTGCAGAATATAGACTTCAAAGCAAAGCAAAGGCTGGACAACTATTTCTTTCTGGCAAAAAATCATTGGAGATTGTTTTGTTTCAAATTATTCATTTTATATATCCAAACATCATCGTCCTTCTTCTCCCTTATAAAATTTCACTTTTGAGTGTGCCAACTGAAGCGGTGTTTCTGATACGACTTGATAGTCCGTGACTTAAAAGACCAAAAAGGCGATCCTAGATCTCTCCCCTGATGCAAATTTCAAATAAAGAATGATCCATCATGATAACTATGTCCCAAATATAAAATTTTCTCTGGTCTTCTATTTTTCAAATCTCTTTAGCTCTTTTTTTATTAAATAATAATAAATACTAATTTTGCTTCATATCTAGGCTGTCAGGCTCTTGGGTCCTCCAGCAAGATTCGAAGCTTCAAAGCTGGAAGTCTTGTTAAAAGGAGAAGAAGTTGATACATACTCAAGTATCGTGCCAAGGACGTACACATTATCCCATTGTGATTTTACTGCTAATCTGACATTAACCATCTCAAATAATATCCAATACGATCAGGTAACGTCATTTTGCATTTCTGAATGAGTTAGTGTTTATCCTTAAGCTGCTTCTGTGGATTGCATTTTCTTTTTCTGGCTTTGAACTTTGTTATGGTAAATGATTTTCCCACTGACTGAAACTTAGTAATTTGAGTTCAATCCTTGCACCATTTCTTTCTATGGCAGTTGAAAGGGTGGTATAATAAAGATGACGTGGTTGCTGAATGGACAGAAGTGAAAGGTAATTTGTTTCTTGATGTCCACTGTTATGTGAGTGGACCGAATCCTCTACAAGAGCTAGCTGCCGAGTTCAGATACCATATATTCTCCAAGGAATTGCCATTGGTAAATTCTTAAGATATTTGTACCCCTCTTACTGTTCTGTGTAATTTAAAACGATGCTTTGACTTGGAAAAAAAAATAAAGAAAAGCTTCGATTTTGGACCATATTTGAAATTTGACTTGCATAGCTGCATTATGTTGCACCTTGTAAGTCTGCAAGTCACACTGATAAAACTCATATTTCATTTGTCAAGCATTATTCTGATTTTGGAGTTATAAAACTCTTTCTTAAAGAGAACGGAGAGGATTGAACAGGCTGAATAAAATCTGCTCATAAAGTTTATCTTCCGTCCAAGTGATACTTCTTGAATCATTTCACTGGATCTTAAGGACTTTGTTCTCATTCCGTTGTTGAACTGTACTTTGGTTTGCACCTCTAAATTAGCATATGCAATTTTCTTACAGTATTAAGATTGTGATTAATTTGCCTTTCTGAACTACCAGGTACTTGAGGCTGTGCTCTATGGGGATTCAGATTTCTTCAAGGAGCATGAAGAACTAATGAGTGCTACTGTTAGAGTCTATTTTCATTCTAGCTCGAAGAAGTACAACCGTATAGAATGTTGGGGTCCTCTAAAAGATGCAGCTAAGGTAGCACATAGTTACAACATTATCATCTTTTACTCGTTTGTCCTACAGAAACATTCAGGCTTCAGCACATGGATAAAAAATGAAAATGAAATCTCTCGTGTGAATTTATTAGATAAAATGCCACTCTTTTATTCCATTTTGTGTGCCAAACTTACTAGTTCGCGAGTCTTTGTTTGATCATGGTTTTCCTACACATGTTTTTATGATTTCCAAGTTTTAGTATGTGTGGTTTATTAAAGAAAGATAATAGACTTGGTGCTTGAACTCGACTAAAAAAATAATGTTTTGATCATCATACTGATCATTGGGGCAAGGGAGTGCTATTGAATCGAGAACTATATTCAAAATTATTCTTTAGATTTTTATACAACTTATTCATGTTTCCCAGGGAAGACAAGGGGATTATATCAATGGTTTGTTATCGACAAGCAAGGAAGATTTTCAACCTCTGAAATTCCAGGGAAGTGCAAAATCAATCTTCCAAGCTCTTTTCACCTTCCTTCTCTGAGCTAATACACTAAGGTGAGAGACTGCAAAGAGTTTATAGATTTAGGTCGTTTCGTCCTAATAATTCTACTTTTTGCACTTGGAAGGATCTCTCTTGAAACACATATTAGAGTCATGGGATCCTACATTTCGATGACTTGTAAAGACGAGAATTGTTTGCAAGGTCATTAGATTCTTTTACATGTATGTATTGCATTCTTTCGAATGTGCTCTTGACTAACAATTCTTGTAAAAAACCATATACTATTTTCCCTTCCACATATCAATCAGCAATTGTTCCATATGCTACTCACTGCTCCATACCATACATGGTCTGTGAATATCTTTATATTCAGGATGATTTGTTCACTATGTTGCTTTAGTATCCGTCTCAGTTAACAAATTCCATTTGTGGGTGAGACCGATACTAAATCAACAGAGTGACATTTGAGCACAGTACAAAACCATATTTTTCTCGGTTATGAAGGAGAAGAATACGCGTTCTCCTTTAATCGTTGATATCATCAGATTAATAGAGCACAGACGAATATTGAACTCACATCTTTATTGCCTTCTGGCATATCCAGAATTTTCTGGGCAGCTTTTTTTGTTAAGTGTCACTTCTATATATTTGTGTATCTTACAACGAAAATGAGAATGCAAAACAAAAGGAAAAGCAAAACTATAGCTAGATGTGATTACTAACTATGTTCTCTATTAGATATTTACGTTTTATACACTTACAGTATTAAGAAAAATTCACTAACAATGCAATTTAATCAGCTATAGCTACTTAGTACTCCATTTTCCAGGTTTCGATTTCGACCTGCTATGAAGAGTCACTTATTATTTTTAGAGGGGAATTCAATTGAAGAAATCACCACCAAATGACATTGAAATGGATAGTTTTGAAGTTATTGTTCATGAGGCAAGAGGGGTCAAAAGTTCAAGAAGTATTCTATTATTGCTTAAGGGATTAGGAACAAAGTTGCATCTTGATGCCCTAAAAAAGGAGATTCCACTTTCACAACAAATTGATGAAGTAATACAAAACATTGTAAGTGGCAAATGAGCGAGTTGAAATGGATTGAGCTGTAATTGATTAAAACTTGGGTCATTATTTATTATGACTATATATAATATATTAAATAAAATAAAATCTACTCTTTTTGAAATTATTTTAACTAAGTTTTTCATGAGTCGATTTAGACTGAACATCAATCAAAACTTTGATGGGCTGAACAAATAAATATACGGGTCCACAATTAATAACGTTCACAATTTTATAAACTAATTTTATCGCCTCTATAAAGTACATCTAATAATCAAACTATGTGAATAAGTGAAACCTCAAAGTTGCAAGTCGATTGTAACACCATATTATTTTATTATTGCATAGCCATCCTGACTTGATTTGCAAAATTTTGTAAGTCAAGAAAACACTACATTTTCCTAATATAAAATGTCAAATTTATCTCATTTTATATCCGAGTCCAAAGCCTAAATGGTAAAAAATGTTAACAAAAATTCTAAAACGGTATATGAAATTTCTTTTTAACCAAAAGGGCAAAATCGCTCGCGAAGTAGCGATTTTGTCCATTGAGAAAAGCAAAATCGCTGCTATAGCAGCGATTTTGTTAAATTTGATTTTTTTTTTTTAAAAAAAAAATTATAACAAAATCGCTCCCGAGGGAGCGATTTTCAATTTTCAAAATTTTTTAATCACTTTATTAAGTAAGTCGCTGCTTATGCAGCGACATAACATTAAATTATTATTATTTTTACTTTTTACTTCTTTTATTTTAAAAAAGTTTAAATAAAAAAATATTTTTTTAAAATTAAATTGCTGCGATTTTTAATATATTTTTTAATTTTTAAAAATTAAATCACTAAAAAAAATTTGATTTAAAATCGCTGCCTTGGCAGCGATTAATTTTTTTTAAAAAAATAAAATTTTTTAATTGAAAATCACTGCCTTGGCAGCTATTTGATTTTAAAAAATAAAAAAAGAATTGCTTTAAACTTTATTTATAAAAAAAAAAGCAAAAAATATTAATTAAAAAAAAATTATACATAAGTCGCTGCCTCAGCAGCGACATATGAAAGAAGTATTAAAAAAAGATTTTTATTTTGAAAATCGCTCCCGAGGGAGCGATTTTGTTATAATTTTTTATTTTTTTTTAAAAAAAGCAAATTTAACAAATCGCTGCTATAGCAGCGATTTTGCTTTTTTCAGTGAACAAAATCGCTACTTCGCGAGCGATTTTGCCCTTTTGGTTAAAAAGAAATTTCATATACCGTTTTGGAATTTTTGTTAACATTTTTTACCTTTTAAGCTACGGACTCTTTTATATCCAACCCCTCTACTTCTGGAAGGATCAAATTGAAAATATGTTCATTGATGGATTACCAAGAATAGTTATGTAATTTTGGCATAATTTCACTATGTTTATCTCACTAAAACATAAAAAGTTTAGCGACCATAAATACAAATGTCATATATTCAACTATTATTAAATATTTTTACGACAATAAATATTACCGTAAAAAAAATTATTGACGCTATATGTCGATAGTACTAGTACCCAATTAAAAAAAGAGTAGATTTCTATACATTGTCAAGATAGATGTGCGGTTACTTTCTGCTACCATTATTGTCAAGATTAATAATGTGCACATTTTCTTATCAATTTAATAAAAAAAAGTAATAAAATATTTTTAGTCCATAGTGTAATAAACCTATAAAATCAACTTGTTTTTACTCTATATAAACAAGAAAAGCATGTACCCATAAAACTTATAGAATAATTTTCTTTTTTGATGCCTAGTCTCACTGTATAATATATTGTAGCTAGAATATACTTTTGCTAAATCCATCATCAAAAAAGAAGGTAGTCGATGATCGTAGGTGAAGGTTGAGCTTTTATAACAATGAAGAAAACTAATTAGAGATATCAATGAGCGAATTGAATAACAATTATTGAGAGCTTGAAATAATAATAGATACGAGTAGATGAACTTTTCGTCGATGAAGAGTAAATTTTTATAAATAATCTTATTTTTTTGGACGGAAAAGAGTATGAGTGATTTCAAAGAGTTAGGGTTGAATCGTAAGTATTTTAAGACTTTGATGGTATGCAATATTTTGTATTATCTAGAAAAAATAGGTTCAAGGATAATTTTTTCTTAACTTTAAGTGATCACATCATAAATAGAGTTTTTTTTTATCGATAAATTAAGACGTAGGACTAACTTATAAATTGAGTTTTGAAAGTGTTCTTTTATTCAATATAAAATCTTTAAGAAATCCTACTGTCACATTTTCTTATTATATAAAGTTAAGATGTACTAGTCTCATTACAATGTACTCAATGCCTTTCGCTTGCGACTAAAATGAAGAGATCTCAAATTAGTGAAGAGAAGGATATTTATGACGATGAAAAAGATTATTTCACCATGAATCTCCTTCATAAATTTCTTTTCGGAATTGAATCAAAGATTTAAAAAGTTGTAATCTCTATTCACTATTCCTTTTTTTTTTTTAATAAAATCTTTTGATGTTTATTGATCTATGTATTTTTTAATCCTTATATGCACTGATTTTTAGGTTTTTAGATCCATGTTTTAATGAACTTCTTTTGCAAATGATTCGATATAGTTTCTTAAATTCTACGAATGATTAAAAAATTACATGCATCCTCTGATTCAAGTATACTTTGTACCATTTGATTTAATTTCTGTCAAATAAAATGATCTTACTAAAGTGAAATTAGATTTTTTAAATTTGGTTTTCTTTTTAGATCCACGAATTTTTTTTAATCTAAAATAAGTACTAAGTTTATTATTAATTAATAGAGATAAGATCCAATCTATTTAATAACAAAAGAGGTTTTTGTTCAAATAATTTTCTTAATTTAAGGTATCTACGTAAAGCGAGAATAAAAAATAAATACATAATAATTCTACTAAATATTTGAGTTAATAACTTTGATGGTCACTCAACTATCAATTGTTTTCACAGAAAGTCACTCACTTCCATTTTCAATTCAGAAGTCACTCATTTATAACTTCTTTGCACAGAAAGTTACTCAACTTTTATTTTCAATTCAAAAGTCACTCAACATATTTAATTGTTATTTTCATTAAAATTAGTGACATAGAATTTTAATTATTAACCAAAATTTTAAGAATCGAATATATACCCATTTAATGACCCGCTCCATTTAACCCGACACGCTAAAAATATACTATTGAACATTTTATTTTACTATTAATTCCCTAATTCATTCTCCCTTATCTCCCACATTCTTTTAGTGAATTAATGGTAAAATGAAATGTTCAGTGTTCAATGGGGAATGATTTAGGGAATTAATGATAAAATAAAATGTTTAATATTATATTTTTAGCGAGTTGGATTAAATGTATGGATTATTAAATGGTTTAATGGATATATATATTTGATTCTTAAAATTTATGTTAATAATTAAAATTTCATGTCACTAAATTTTAATGAAAAAACAATTAAATAGGTTCAGTGACTTTCTGTGCAAAGAAGTCATAGTTGAGTGACTTTTGAAATGAAAATGAAAGTTGAATGACTTTCTGCAAAGAAATCATAGTTGATTGACTTTTGAGTTGAAAATGAAAGTTGAGTGACTTTCTGTGAAAACAATTGATATTTGAGTGACCATCAAAGTTATTAACTCCTAAATATTTTAATGAAATATTACAATGAAATATAATTTTCTCAAAACCCGATTGTCACGTGCACAAATATCCAATGTATTACAATGAATTTTTAAAGAAAACTCAAGTCTCAAGTGCTAATGTCACTAAAGTAGAACAAGATCATAAATATGAGTAAGAATGTCCGCTGAGATGACAAACAACTACCTCACAAACATCCACAAGAGGCCTCGAAAAAGAAGAGAATAAAAGTATCAAAGATTCCGGCCGGTAACGTACAAAAATGTAGAAGCAAGGGTGAGTACCAAACCACACGGTACTTAACAAGTATACTTTTAAACACGGATTAAGGGAATAGAATACGGATACTCCATACAACCCAACGAACCTCCACAACTACAGCCTGCACAAAATCAATCCAACCTAATAGTTCACAATTTACATAGCATATTAAGTTGGACTGTTTTTTATGTAAGTTGTAGTTGTGGAGGTTCGCTTGGAGATAGGGACTACTGTATTCTATTTCTTTTAGCTTGTGTTTAAAAGTCTACTTTTTGAGTACTGTGTGATTTGATATTCACCCCTTGCTTCTACATTTTTGTAGATTACAAGCCCGAATCTTTATGATACTTTCTATTCTTATTTTTCTTTTTCTTTTTTTTTGGAGGGGGGGGGGGGGGGGGGGGGGGGGGGGTTCCTATGGAGATTTATGAGGCATTTATTTGTCATCTCAGTGGACCTTCTTATTCCTATATATGATCTTGTTCTATTTTAGAGACAACATCATTTGAGATTTATGTTTTCTTTCACTTCTGGTGTAATAATGCATTAGAAGGCTTGTGCATGTGCAATCAGGTTTTGGGGGTATATTTAAGTCGATTATAAATTTTTGCATTATTTTATAATATTAAACTTTTATTCTCATTTTACTTCGTACATTCACCATATAAAAATTGAGTTTTAGGCTTACTCGTGTTGATGGAATAAGATGAGTGTCATCACATTCATTTTTGGATCGTGGCACAATATATTCCCTTTAGAAGTTATTTATATATACAATTAACCTTAATTGAAATATTTAGTCAATTGATTAACATAATGTGATAATACATCACATATTCCTAAGAATCATTCTCTAACCCATTTCTTGCAAAACGTTTTACAAAACTATCATTTAAATTTTTTCTATTCAACTTTCGGAAGATTATTGCCTCTTCATCTCTAAAGTAATGCAACAATATTTTCAATCTTATGTAGTCCTAAATTAGATAATACAAATCTGGTTAACCAAACAATATGCTTGATCAAAGCTTTTGCTATTGAAGAAACTATTAACAAAGTCAAAATTATTGTTGTTATAGACGTTTAATTGTCAACTATGAAGCTCTGATTCATTCAACGTATCTTTTTGATTGCCAATTTCATGTTGCTCTATTTAAGATGACACATGATTGAAAGTGTTGTGTTGCATTTCTTTATTGATACATGGGTAATTAATCTACGTAAAGCTGAAACTAAAAATAATTAAATAGTAATAATTCTACCAACATTTTCATAAAATATATGTGAGTACAAGTTCATAAGATGCTATTGAAGGAACATTAAAATAACTTCTTCATAAGAATTTCAAGGAAAATTAACATAAGAATATCTCTTTGAGTACTAATATAGTGAAGGAAAAAAAGTTGTGAATGCCTTGACAAAATTAGCTATATGATTATTCATGTTAACTTAAGAGAATGACTATGATGAAAATTCCATGTTTAATTAGTAGAACTATTTACTTAATTTTTTGTTCCTCCTTGACAAAATTAGCTATAATAAAATCCGTTTGTGACATTAATTATGTTATCAAAGGTATTAGTGGAATATTTGCTATTATAATATACATGATAGGTTGATTCTATCTATATATCTTTTTGAAAATATCATTTTTATAATAGAGATAATAATGGGTGGAAAATCCTCCCTACTCTTTTTATATTTTAATAAAAATACATCCTAAACTAATGATCCCATCGTATTGCAGGGTTACATCAAAATGTTATCTGATCTCTAACTAATTTTCAAAACATTTATTATAATTTGCATTATTGGAGCTAATGTCATTATATATATAATTTTATGATTAATTAATCTTCAATCATTTACCTAACAACTCCTCAAGTTTCTGTTTAATTTTATACTTTCTCCGTTTTAATTTATACACCATCATTTTAGGTTTCACGTGCATTAAGAAACTAAGTAAGTTTACTATTTTATTTTTACTTAATGTTTTTTTTAAAGTCAAGTTCTCAATCAATGAACATGAATTAATTTATTTTGATTAATTAATGTGACCAATAAACATGATTATTTACTTAGTTTTTCTATGTTGGGTCAAATGTATATTTTCAAGGATAATTACTGATCACAAGGGTAAAATAAAAAGAATAATGTCATTTATACATTGATTTTGTAAAATGACAAATATTAAGGATCATCTATTTTTAGTTGAATTTTCTAACAATTTGTCACTAATTGAATTTTCTAGTCAATCTATAGCTTCAATAGGATCGAAATATAATTTGTTATTTAGTCACAAAATTTTATCTATCACTAATTCCTTTTTTTCTAGTAGCAAAGAAACTTATTTCTAAGGAAGATATTTCTTTCCTTATTTTTAAGAAAAAATAATTGTAGAGAAAATATTTTCAAAAATTCTATCCAAAATTTAAAAATTAAAAAAAATTAAAAGAAAAAAGTTTTCCTCCCTATAATGGTCCTTTGCATTGCAGGCTTACATAAAAAACTGTCATTGATATACATAGAGGCATTGTGTCCACTTGATTCTTTAGGAATTCAGAGTAGTATAATCGATAAAATTACATGAATATCTTTGACTTATTTTATATTACGAATTTTAAATTTTTCTTATTTCTTACATTTTGTATTTAGTAAAACACGATTAGAGAATTATGACAAAAATGGTTCCGTTATCTTTGATAGTAATTAAGTTCACAATAGTCACCTAAGTATTCACTTTGATTAGTAATTTTGGTACTTTCAATTTGAGAAAATGATCAAAAATGGTTTTTAATGTATGAATAATGTTTTATTTTGGTCTTTTATGTATTTCACTTGATTGAATGATTCTTAATATATAAGAAATGTGGACTTAATTTTTAATATATTTCATTTGATTGAAATGATCTGTAATGTATAAGAAAGATGTTTATTTTAATATTTTAACGTATTATACTTGATTAAAATAATCCTTAATATATATTAAAAGGTGTTCACTTTGATCCGAATTCCTTGACTTTTCGATATAATAGAAATGTGCTGAAAATAATATTTTAAAGATCATCGAAAAACTAGATCATCCAATGAAAAGACGATTTTCAGTACTAGAATTTATTTTTTTATTTTTATAGTACATATTAGGGCAGAGAAAATATTTTCAAAATATTAAATATGAAAAAAAGATTCCTCCCTACTAAATGGACACTAAACTAATGGCCCCATAGTACTGTAGGCTTACATCAAATTTTGCGTAATTGGCGCTACAAAACAAAATTATGAGTATATGAATTTTATGATTAATCAATCTTCAATTATTTCCCTTAAAGTCCTTAAGATTTTTTTTATTTTTAAAAAAGAAAAACGAATAATGTGACATGGCATTGTACATTCGTTCGTTAGAGAAAGATTATTTTAAGTAAATATGTAAAGTTGAGTGATATCGTAGTCATATAATAAACAAAAGTAATATTATTAAGTAATTTATCAAACATATATGACGGACTATCTAGGAAACTTAATCAGTTTTCAATTAATGAACATTAATTAGGTTATGTTGATTAAGTAATTTGATTAATGAACCTGAATTATATATTTATTTAGTTTTTTATGTTGGTCATATGAATATATTTTCAAAACTAACAACTCACAAAGGTAAAATAAGAACAAAAGTTTTATTTATACATTGATTTCGTGAAGTGACAAATATTAAGGATCATCTGTTTTTGTAAAGATGACATATAAATAAGAACGAAGACAAATAAATTATGTGTTGTGACACATTAAATAAAACTTATGTCAAGTTAAATACTTAATATATTTAAAACTTACATAATTAAAACATTACTTTTGAAAATCATTTAATATCAATATTCCAGTATGATGCACATTATATTGATAATAGCCTTGATTGAATAGAATCACCATGCATTGTGAGTATGTATGTATGTATCAATATTCCAGTGTGATGCACATTGTATTGATAATAGTCTTGATTGAATAGAATCACCATACATTCTGAGTATGTATGTATGTATCAATATTCCAGTATGATGCACATTATATTGATAATAGTCTTGATTGAATAAAATCACCATACATTCTGAGTATGTATGTATGTATCAATATTCCAGTATGATGCACCTTGTATTGATAATAGTCTTGATTGAATAGAATCACCATACATTCTGAGTATGTATGTATGTATCAATATTCCAGTATGATGCACATTATATTGATAATGGCCTAAGTCATCTACCGTCCCTTAAAGTTGTCCACATAATTCACTTAGATACCTCAACTAGGACTAGTATCGATTAAACACCTCTACTCACTCGAATTTGATTCATTTAGACACTTTTGCTGAGGTGGCGCAGAAAGTGTAATTCACATCTTGGTGAACGCGTGAAGTTCATATTTTAATATTTTTCCTTTTCCTTTTCAATCTTCCCTTTTAATTTTCTCATTATTTTTTTAACAGTAACAATTTTTTTTATCTTCTTCTCTTTCACCATCCGAGACCACTTTGCTTTACAAATCCATGGTCATTTTTTTATTTTATATTTACTTTTACAAATTTCATGTTTTCTTCTTCTTTTTTTAATATTCTAATAATTGTCAACTTTCGTATGGAGATCGCTATTCACAATCTTTTATCAAAAAAATGAAGATGCCTTATTTATCAAAAAAATGGAAATCATCTACAGCTTCTTTGCCGGAAAAAATGAAGATCATTAATAAAATATCTTCTCTCTCCCTCTTTACCTCTCCCGCCACAAACCACCTTGATCTACGCCCCTTCTTCCTCCCAAATCTAAGTAGAAACAGAAAAACAAAAAAAAAACAAATTTGAAATCAAAATAAACAAAGGAAGAATGAGAATCTTTTAAGAAAACACCATCAATTCAAATGAAAATAAGAAAGAAGACATAAAAGATATTAAAATGATAAATTTATACCTAATATATGTTAAATATCTGAGGTTTTAACCAAACTAAGCCATTATATAAAGTCATTCACCAAAATAATATGTTTTTCTAAAATTTTACAAAACTAGTATAAACGTATTCCACAGTAACGTTTTAGGATATATTTTATTTTTTAAAAGTTGATGGCGTCAGATTGATATACGTTACTCACAGTAACGTTTTATTCCTAAAACGTTACTCACAGTAACGTTTTAGGAGTAAAACGTTACTGAAAATAACGTTTTAAAAGTAAAACGTTACTTACAGTGACGTATATCAACCTAATGCTGTTAGTTTTTAAAAAATAAAATATATCCTAAAACGTTACCATGAAATACGTTTATACTAGTTTTGTAAAATTTTAGAAAAATGTATTACTTTGGTAAATTGTTTTATATAATGACTTAATTTGGTTAAAAATTCTAAATATCTATTTGTTCTAAATGGAGAATTAACAATGGTGGAAGGTGGAGCTGTTATAGAAAGAAAAGAAAGGGAAAGACTTGTATGGGGTGGAGTGAGTGGTGGGTGAAGGGGGGTTGTATAATTTCTTTCTTTTTTTTTTTTAATTTTTTTTTAAAGAAAAATTTAAAGTCTTTTCTTAAAGATTTTGACTTATTAATATTTAAAATTTATTTTGATAATTATTTTAAATTAAAATGCCACGTATTTTTATTTGATTTGCTATTTTGCCACATCATGTGCATGTGTATTACACGCACTTTCTCTTTTGATTGAGTGTCAGAAAAATGTTCAATAGGTATTTATTTGTTAAGGTTAGAGTGTCTAATAGGAAACAATGTTTGTTAAAATGTCTAAATGAATTATACGAACAACTTTAAGGGGCCACACATGACTTAGGCCTATTGGTAATAGTCTTGATTGAATAGGATCACCATACATTCTGAGTATGTATGTATGTGTGTATATATATATATCGTTATAACATCTCCATACAACTTAGCATGGGACACACCGTCCAGGACCAGTATTATATATACAGACAAACCTAAACCTGATGCTTGTATCTCTATAAGAGATAAGTGTGCATTTTTCCTTTTTTTTCTTAGCTTCCTAAAATGGAGTATCAACATTTTCCCTTAATTATCTTTATCTCACTTGTTCTCTTCCTCTCCTCTTTGTTTTTTCTGTCTCAAAAATGGAAAAAATCAAAATCTGCAAACAAAAAGTTGCCTCCTGGACCATGGAGACTACCTTTTATAGGAAACATGCATCAATTAATGAGCGATTTACCACATCGTTCACTTAGAAATCTATCGAAAAAATATGGACCAATCATGCACTTACGTCTTGGGAATATTTCAACCATTGTTGTATCGTCACCAGAAATGGCAAAAGAAGTCATGAAAACTCAAGACCTCCATTTTGTAGATAGGCCACAAATTATGTCCGCGAGTATCATATTTTATGATTGCACGGACATAGGCTTTAGTTCCTATGGAGATTACTGGAGAAATATGCGAAAGGTTTGTGTACTAGAACTTCTTAGTACAAAAATGGTCAAATCATTTGCTTCAATTCGACAAGAGGAGATATCGGATCTCATTTCCTCTCTCCGTTCCACTGCACCTGACTCGTTGATCAACTTATCCAACAAGATCTTTTGGTTTACAAATACCGTAACTTGTAGATCGGTATCTGGAAAAATCATACACGATCGAAATAAGTTGATAATGTTGGTAAAAGATATTTATTCATTAATCGGAGGATTCGACTTAAGTGATTTGTTCCCTTCCCAAAAGTGGCTTCATAATGTTAGTGGATTGAAAGCCAAATTGTCAAAGGCACACTCAAAGGTTGATGAAATGTTGGAGAAAATCATTAATGATCATATCGATAATCGAGCAAAAGGTAAGAAATGTAACGGTGAGTCTGGAAATGAAGATTTTGTCGATGCTTTACTTAGAGTCATGGAGAGCGAAGAATTTGGACCTCCAATCACAAATCGAAACATTAAAGCAGTCATACTTGTAAGTATAGTAATTTTAATTTTATTTATTTTTATTTATTCGTGTTATAAACTTTGGATATTTTTAATATACTTTTAATTTTACATGTAGGACATGTTTCTAGCAGGAACTGAAACAGCTTCTACGACGATAATTTGGGCATTTTTAGAACTAATGAAAAATCCACGTGTTATGGAGAAAGCACAACTCGAAGTGAGAGAAAGATTGAATGGGAAAAAAGCATTTAACGATACTGATTTGGAAGAGTTGAACTACTTGCAATTTGTTATTAAAGAAACATTAAGGCTACACCCTCCAGCTCCTCTATTAGTCCCAAGGGAATGTAGAGAGGAAACAAAGATTGATGGATACACAATACCTGTGAAAACAAAGGTTTTGGTCAATGCATGGGCGATTGGTAGAGATCCGAAATACTGGCATGATTCGGAAAGCTTTATACCTGAGAGATTTGAGAATAGTAGTGTCGACTTTAAAGGAAATCACTTTGAATTTATTCCGTTTGGTGCAGGAAGAAGAATGTGTCCCGGAATGTTATTTGGTTTAGTTAATGTTGCACATCCATTATCTCAATTACTTTATCACTTTGATTGGAAGGTTGCTAATGGAGTTAAACCAAATGATTTGGACACCATTGAAACTGAAGGATTGACAGCCAGGAGAAAGAATGATCTTTGTTTAATTGCTACTCCATTTGGTCTCTCTAAATAAAGACATAAACATTTAAGAACTTTGAATTTTATTGTATAATAGATTAAGTTTTTTTTTTTTTTTTACTTTTCTTCATGTATCTGTATTTTTCATATTTGTGAATGGTAAACAATGATCCATGTATATATATGTGAACTAAATAAAACATTTAGCAATATCCTTTTTTTTTCAGAAATATTTGTATGCCCTTAATATTTATATTTTTCGTTAGCTAAATTTTGATTGATGTTTTAGTTTCATATCCAATATAGTCTCATCAACTTAGCTTTTTTGTGGAGGCCAATAGGATATTAATAAATCAATTTATGTCATTATCGATCCAAAGCATCTAGCGTGCGTTACTTAGTTGTGTTCTCAAGCCTTTCTGGATCTGAATGGGACTAATGCATGTGATTTGTGGATACATAACTTGTATGCACCAATTGCAATAATTGAATTGCGAGATTTAAGTATTTGTTATCTGAATTTGAAAAAATCTCTATCATTTAAGTTTGATAAGTATTCATGTCATTAATTATTTGTTCAAGAAAAAACATAAAGTCATCAACGTTATTCTGAATTTTTAAAAAGACACCCATCCTACTACCCCACTAAACAATTTTGAATATGTTATGAAATTATATGAAATTAAAAGACGAATAAAGTGGGTAGAAGAGAAAAGACTTCTTATTTCTCTTTGAAGTATAATCAGGATTAATAGATTTTTTACAAATCTTATTTACAATGAAAGAAAACCCTTTATTTATAGGGAAAACCTTATTTGGTCCCCAAATAGAATTTCTAATCATATCCTACAAGGACTCCACATAATTAGACATTCGCTATAATTCAAATATGTTTATAACACTCCCCTTGAATGTTGGTAGATTATGTGTCTCGTTAAAACCTTACTAGATAAAACCAATGGGAAAAAAATTAGTGAAGGAAAAAGAGTACGCATATCTAATAATACACATTATGGATGCCTCATTAAAAACCTTACAAGGAAAACCCAGTGGGACAAAACCTTGTGAAAAAAAAGAGTACATCACGTATAACTCTCACTCATAAAAACATCAAGAGACTTTGATCTTCGTATTCCAATCTTGAGCATCATCTTCTTGAAAGTTGTAGTTGGTAGAGACTTGGTGGATAAATCAATTGGAGTGTTACTTGAACAAACATGTTGCATGTTGATATCACCATTTTTGGGAGCTCATGAGTGTAACAAAACCTTGATGAAATATGTTTTCTTCTATCTGCTTTTATGAATCTTTCCTTCAGGGTCAAAAATTTCTGCAAGTTCCTTACTTTTACTTCTTTAAGCAAATAATCTATTGCCTATTGATAACTCTTCAAGAGTTTTAATTCTAGTCGTCAACTTGCATTATAATACTTGTATATGCTCTATGCATTTTGAATCAATTTAATCTTTATGAGGACGATAAATAAGTTTTTCAAAAACTTGTATATGCTTTTAGATTTTGAACTCATCGGATATTTTCATCTCAATTTTGTAAGTGACAACATTCAATGTTAGATGTATGACATCTTCTAGTGCCTATATTGCAAGTCAAATAAGTTCCACGCTTACCAAGATGCACCATTTCACTTTTCACTTGATAATTATTTCTACATCAGCATGCTTTAATAGTCGTAGAATTTATATCATAATAATCTTTTACAATATTGCGTGATATTGTATCAAAGATACTGTCAACGATATATCATTTTGCATTGATTCACTATACGACATAATTTATTGAGATCTCATCACTTCATTATTTTTAGTGAGCTACCCCTCTCATGAGGTTTTATAAAGTGTTATGTCGTAGGCTCTTCAAGAGCACATTATCTCCTTATTATGATCATTTTGATTCTTTGATCCTCCCCTTTTTTCAAGGATTATTTTATTTAGAATTGATTAGTCTATCATGCTTCACGCATGTCATAGACTCTATCCTTAAGGGACATTCAATTGGAGTATTTGTGTTGCTTCTAATCTCCCCCGTATGTTAGACAAACTAACATATATCTCAATCTTTTGGAGAATCTATCTTTGTGAATCATTGTATATTCATTAATTATACTACATACCAAAATAATCAGATAAAAATATTTGGTCCCTGACCATAAATCAATTGAAAGAAAATCTGATCATATTTTATTGATTTGATGCATACAATTACTTTTGTATCTGTATCATAATTCAGATTAACAGGTGGAGCTTTACTTTCACAAGCAATGATTTTACTATCTCAGACATTTAATGTCACAATATCTTGAGTATTTATCAATATTATCAAGATAAATTGTCTTGATTACATATTCTGAAATTGTGCTCTTAACTCAATTATTTTTGCACAAACAATTTTATGAATGTCAAACTACAGGTTGACAACAAATGCACATGTGATTATCTTATAGATGCATTTCTTTATGATATCACATGATAGATAAACGTGCCCATATTCATCTTTTATACTTTTCAGAATTTAGGGTTTTAGTCTCAACTTTAGTTGATCCAATCAAATTTATCACGAGAACAAGCAACGTAAAAAATTCTTAAAGAATCTTCTAATTTTTCAATGTATGTCCATTACTCAATATGCACATCTTTGGGATGATCAAATTATTCATGCCGACTAATAAAATCATAAATACTCGTAAACTCCATGTTTACTATGCCATGTGTCTTTTTGCTTTAGTAAATTCTCAATTTATTACTATTATATGAGAAAATTTCAACTTTAATTCTCTGAGAGTACATTTCAAATATATATTTTTTTCTCAATTACTCTACATCTTCTAAAGGTGAGTCGTGATCCCATCACTAAATAGACTACTCTGATTATCAGAAAATTATGCATGTAATTGTATTATTCGTGCCAGCATTTTTTGCAAACATTAAGTTGCGAGATAACAATCGACACACATGAGACCATCAAGAAGAAATATCTATAAGGACCATTAAGTATCTAAACAATCCACTAGGTGGATGAATATGTCCACAAAAATTTGTATACGTTCCTACAAGCGATTCAATCTCAACTTTCGTATATGATGGTCTCACAATTAACTTGTCTTGCTAATAAACAGTACAAGAAAATTCACCATTTAAAATAAAATTAGTTTCTTCCATGGATATCCATTTTATTTTTCATAATTCGTCTAAACATTATAGACTAACGATGTCCTAGACAATCGTGTCAAACTAAGAAAGTATTGAAATTAGTAAACTTCTTATTTACCATAGAATGTGTATTAATTGCACTAATTCTTGTCCAATACAAGCGTGAAGATAAAACATGAAATTTTTCTATAATAAATGTCTTCTTAGAGACAGACATTCTTGGTGATACCACATCATTGACGAAAGGTTGCTATATTTTTTTACGTCTAGCATTGTGACTTATCACCTCATTCACTCTAAAGAATGGATTTATATTTTTACCATTTATCAAAGACTCTCATTCTTCATGAATGAAACACAATCATCTAAGTACATCAAATTTTGATAACTTAGTACCTCATTCCATATTCACGTGCATCATTAAATCAATTGTCTTCTTTTAGACATTTATGCACTGCTACATTCACTTTGGAGAATGGATCTGCTTTAACGAGATATATTTCATGACTAATTTTATCAAAAACTCATTATTTCCCTTAGTCATCATAATATCATCAATATGGTGCATTGAGACTCAAACCCAACGTCTTATGCCATAAATCAATGAGGGACTTGAATCCAACATCTTTCATAACAAAGCATCTAGACTTTTGATGTCTTACGCTCTTGGTGCGATTGGACGTAAATCCATCGTCTTATTCTTTTGGTGCGATATAACTTAAATTCATTGTCTTACCCACAATGAGGCTCAACCTCAAGCCTTTGAAAATAATTGCAATTTTATCACTTTTGATGATCATTAATATGATTATATATTATAGTTACACACAAAACTGAGACTAATGATTTCTTATAATCAACATTAGCAGTTAATTGATATAGTTTAATAGATCACGTACCTCGTATAAAGATTGAAACTATATCTTTCACTAAATTGTGCTTATTTAATTATTAAAATAAATTAAGGAATTCTCTTCCCAGTCGGTTAAAATTAAATGTATAGAAAGTCGACAAGTCTCTTTACATACTTACTTTAGATGGTACCTCCAGATCTATTACATAAATAATTATAACATAAAGATAAATCATACCTTGAAGATATAAGAACCTTATTGCATAACTTATGCAAGATCTCTTTTGCACTTTTCCAGTCTTCTTCATAATTCTTTAAGAATAGAACAATCGTGTTGATAACGTGTTATGAAACTATATGAAATTAGAAGACGAATAAAGTAGGGAGTAGCGAAAAGACTTCATATTCTCTTGAAGTATATTCAGAAATCATAAATTTTTCACAAATCTTATTTACAATGAAGGAGAACTCTTTAAATATAGGGAAAACCTTACTTTGTCCCCAAGTAGAATTCCTAACCGTATCGTACAAGGACTCCACATAATTAGACATTCACTATAATTCAAATATGTTTATAACAAAATAAATATTATTACATCATTATTCATCCACATGACATAGAGAGTGGTGTGCACTCTGTCAAAGAGAGTGAACAACCTAAAACAAATAATATAATTTTAATTTTACAAGTAGTTTATTATAAAATATATTTATTTATTTTTCTTATTATGCTAAAAATTTTCCTTTTTATTTTTTCTCTTTCTTTATTCTTCTTTTAAAAAATTCATTGTCATCTTCATTCATTGAAGGTTCTTACTTTCAATGTCATCATTTTTACCATACCTTCACCTTTTTTTTATTGCTATTAGTTTTATTCTCTTTAATTTTAAAACTTTATCTAAATATTTTCTTATATTTTGAACAATTTAATAAACTCATTAGATTTCAAGATAATTAGAAAGTATCATGTAGTTTATTTTATTCAATTTCAATTAAGTTCTTTTAATTTTCGGAAAATTAATTGATTCTTTTAAAATTATCATTACTAATTTTGAATTTATATGAAAATGATTAGTTGAAGATACCTTCAAAATTTTAAATTTTCTTAGAAAAATAATTAATTTTGTTATCAATGATTCAATAAAGTCTAAATAATAGTATGAATTTTATTTAAAAAAAATTGATCAAAGAAGAAGAAGAAAAAAAAAGAAGAAAAATGAAAGTGAGGTTCAATTTGACATGCGGGGTGGGAGGTGAAGAAAAACAAAAAGTAGAATGAATCACTTAAAAGTGGGAGGTGGAAGATGAAATGAAAGTTAAGATATATCAAAATTAAAAGGTGGATTTACATGGAACCCCTGTACTTGGCTAAGTTTGTCAGTTGAACCCTTCTACTCGTCATTTTGTCAAATGAACTCTTAAAATCGATAAAACTCTATTTTTTAAACCCCTCTAACCATTGACCGAGCTTATGTGACATTAAAATAGCTGAGTTGGATAAATGTGTGACCACAAGCGTTTTAAAGCAAATGAATGTGATTTTTTTATTTAAAAATTATTAAAATTATAAGACAAAATAATAATGATAATTTTCTATTAAAAAAATCCCAAATCCTTTCTTCTTCAACTCACACCACCCAACCCTCTTCTCTGTTCTTCTTCCCCATCTCTTCTCTTCTTCCTGAGCCCCAAGTCTCAACCCCACCCTTTTTCTCTTCTTCTTCAGCCCCATACCCCCACCCCCACCCCCACCCCCACCCCCACCCCTATCTCTTTTCTATTTTTCTTCTTTAACATATATTCATCACCATTATCATCAAATATAAAATTAAAAAAAAAGTTGCAAAAAAACATAGCATTCACAATTTTTATAAATTTAAGATCTATTGATTAAATTTACTCGTAAATAACTTCTTCCCAACTTGAAGTTTTCTTGATTTTTATAATCAAATCAAAAAAAATGAAACCTAAAGCATGTATGTGCAAGAGCTAATTACAATTTACTATATTTTATAATTGAGAAAACTTTAAAGTGTGAACATTGAAGAAAGATGAAAATAATGTTTTTTTTATGGGTGAGGTGTAGAGGGTGGGTAAGTGAAGAAGATGAAGCATGAAGGGGGAGAAAGTGAGAGAAAATTGCACTTTTTATTTTTTAATATTATTTATTTTTAAAATGTAATTTCTGACGTGTCATTGGAATAATAATAATAATAATAATAATAATAATATAATGATGTGTCATTAAAAAATGATGTGGTATTTCAATGGTAAAATGAGTATATTGCACGCACACATATCAGATGAGAAAGAGGTATAAATATTGTGTTTGAATGAGTTTAAGGGTTCATTTAACAAAATGATGAGTAGAAGTTTTTCAACCAACAAACGAAGCCAAGTACAGGGGTCTCTCAGGTCATTCCGCCAAATTAAAATTCAAAAAGTAAGAGAGAGAAATAAAGAAAGAAAAACTTAAAATAAAAAAAAATGCATTTTTAATTAAATTGACACGTGTTATGTAATGATTGGTGTGTGAATTCACTTGTTTCTTAAAATTTGGGGCTGATCGAAAAATGGTATAATAATATTTGTTCAAAATTGTTTAGTGCGGTAATAGAATAGTCGTAAAATTGAGGTGTCTTTATTAAAATTCGGGACAACTTCAATGGTGACTCTAATATTCATCTATGTCATTCAGTTTGACTCATATATGTCATTTTAGTGAACAAATAATCATATAAATAAGTCAAAATTTTAACCATGACATAAATGGATCTTTTTCTCTAGTTCAATAGCATAACTGAACATTTTCCATCGAATATAGACCGCCTTTACCATTTGGAAATCGAAACAGATTCTCAACTGCAGGTAAAACAGATGCAATATTTGTACATTGGCAAAAATTTTGAACAGTTAAACTTAAGGCATAATAAATAAATATATCTTTTAAATTATCTTATTTTACATTTACGTTCTCGAACTTTAAGTGTACATTATTAGACACTTAAACTTGTATAAAGTTGAACAAGTAAAACATGAGTGCTATATGGTATAATACACATAGGACATCATGTATGATGTACATTGTTACGTAGGATGTCGCTTAGGACGTGTATGCCTATTTATTTAATTTTATGTAAGTTTAAGTGTCTACTTGTTTACATTCAAAGTTTAAAGACATAAATATAACATGAGACCAAGTAAAATGTCATATTCATGTATTATATTTGCGACAATTTAACAAGATAGATAGAAAGGAAAAAGTATAAATATATCTCAAAACTATCGTAAATGATGTACATTGATGCCTTAGTGTTCAAAAACTAAAGCATACATGTCATTAACTCGAACAGAAACTGAATAGAAACACATGACACAATCTTATTCATCAATTTAATATTTAATAAATATCATAACATTGGATAAAATTATGACACATTAAAGACTATATATACTATAATTTTTACATGATAGAGGCCAATATTCCAAAAATATAATGATAAAATCCAGCTTTACCTCCAAAACCCAACAACTCATAGATCTTCTCAGTTCTTGTTCTTCTCTAAAACATGTTTACCAAATTCACAGTCAAATCGTAATCTCAGGACTATCTCAACAAAATTGCATCCTCCTCAAAATTGTCAACTTTTTTGCTTCTCATACTCCAATAAACTCATCTTCTTACGTCGCTCTTGTCATCAAACAATCCCAAAATTCATCTAATTCTTGGTGGAATATCCTCATTAGGAATTATGCTAAACATAGTGAAGCCATTCGATTTTTTGTTGAAATGCGGCGTTCTGGAGTTGTTTCTGATGAATTCACATACCCTTTTCTCTTCAAAGCTTGTTCGTCTTTTATGGGTTTGAAAGAAGGAAAACAGATTCATTGCGATGTCATCAAGATGGGTATTTGTAAAAATGTGTATGTACAGAACACTTTGATTTATTTTTATGGGTCTTGCAACAAGATTATGGAAGCATACAAGGTGTTTGATGTAATGCCGCTTAGAACTGTTGTTTCTTGGAATTCGATAATTTCGGCTTGCGTTGAAAGCTGTTGGTATTATGATGCGATTGAGATTTTTCGTTTGATGAGAAAATGTGGGGTTCGACCGGACGAGACAACGATGGTGATTTTGCTTTCTGTTTGTGCTGAGTTGGGTGATTTGAGTTTAGGGAAATGGATTCATTGTCAAGTGATTGAGCAAGGGATGTATGTGAATTGTCAATTGGGAACTTCTCTTGTTGACATGTATGCTAAATGTGGAGCAGTCGATTATGCTCGTTTGATCTTCGATAGGATAGGTGAAAGAAATGTGTGGACATGGAGTGCGATGATTCTTGGATTAGCTCAGCATGGATTTGCTGCGCAAGCCTTGGAACTCTTTTGGAAAATGAAGGATTGTTCTGTGAAGCCTAATTATGTGTCCTTTCTTGGTGTGCTTTGTGCTTGTAGCCATGTTGGGATGGTGGAAGAAGGGTATCGTTTGTTTCAAGAGATGGAAACTCTCCATAGCATCAAACCTATGATGGCACATTATGGTGCCATGGTAGATATCTTGAGTCGTGCTGGTCGTCTAGAAGAAACACACAAATTCATACTTGACATGCCCATTGAGGCTGATGCAGTCATATGGAGGACCTTGCTCAGTGCATGCCACATTCATGATATTAGCGACGATTCTGGAGTGGGAGAGAAGGTCAGAAAGAGGTTGCTTGAATTGGAGCCTAAAAGGAGTGGGAATTTGGTCATGTTAGCAAATAAGTATGCTGAAACTGGATTATGGGACAAAGCAGCAACATTGAGAAGAGGAATGAAAGAGAGACGACTTAAGAAGATCGCTGGAGAAAGCTGTGTATCAGTTTTTCAGAATCGATAAGAGGTTTGTTATTGAGTTCCAACGTGCACGATGTTAGAAGATGTACACTTAAGCAACCACATGACACACTATGTACCAAACTGAAATTGGATTAGCAGTTGAAACAAAACAAACAAACAAAAAAACAGAAATATTAACCATCTTATATGATCCAAGATATAAATGTCATGTCAGCTACACTATCACTCACCTAAAGGCTGAAAGCCGAACAGAAAATAAAGCAGAAGAAGCAGCTCCAGTAATCCATAAACTCAGTCCTCTTTAATATTTATTGCTACAAGAAGAAAAAGTAGATATACACCCCACCACACATTATTCATATTCATTGAAATCACTTAAAATGATCTATTGGATTGGTTTGAAGATGAGGAAGACTTGGCTTTTGCAAAATCAACAAGATCTTTGAAGAGTGCGTCCTCAGGTTTCTCTGGTTTGGATGGTGAAGAAGAATTAATAGAAAGATTCTTTGTTTGTCCAACTATGCTGTCATAGGAACTCGATCCAGTTCTTGCGGGAGGGGAGCCACCAGAAACATGTTTCTCAAAGTACTGCTGTCTCTGATCATATCTGGCTGGTGGTGGAGGGATTGCGGTAGGAGGAGGAGCATCCCAAGGTGCTGGAGGCAAGTTATCAGCAGATTTGGCTTTTGAATTGGATTCATTCTGGTTGTTTTTTCCAGTAAACATAGATGCAGTGGGGTTCAAGAAGTCCTCATCAGCCGTTGGATTTAGCAAATCATCTGGAGGGGGTGCAGATGAAGATGGCTTGGGACTTGACCATGGGATGGAACTCGCATTATTTGAATTAGTTGAAGCAGCAATAGGTGATGATCCTTCTGTTCCCATTGATCTTTCAGATTCAAACCTGTCACCGCTGAGATAATCAACCATTTTCCCATCCGTAAAAACTGGTCTCCTTGATGAAGGTGGAGGAGGAAGAGTTGGAGTAATTCGCATAGGCTCACTCTTCACATCAATAGTCTTCCGCCCCTGTCCCTGTGATGGATCTCTTGAAGTTCTGCAAATTGAGTGACAGTAACACATCAAGAAAAGGAAAAACAAAAGCCAAAGACCACACCGTCAAGGGATACTAATAGAGATTTTGGAAAAAGCACAACAAAATATTCCTACGCATTTTGGAATTCTTGATCAAATTAAAGCACAAACCTCTAAACTTAACAATGGTTATAAACATATTGACAATTATAAGTTATAATCTCTTAATCGTCATTGTCCCCCCCCCCCCCCCCCAAAAAAAAGGGACATGATGCAAGGTTCCAGTCTCATTGCTCAAGAATCTCACTCAAAGAATATTATTCTTAACCAAGAAACAGAATTGTGTCATTCCAGCACACAAATGAATATAGTAAATTCACAGAGACACTAGATTGCACAATTTCTTAAGCTCCTGGACAGTGGACACCAATATCAATCTGCAGAAGTCTTTCCCTTGAGAACCAGTGAATTGTCCTCTGAATTTGACAATACTATGAAGTTATGGTCACACCACCGAAAAGTAGGTCCAGAAAAGAAATTAAAAAATCAAGAATTGGGTACCATGGACTCTTTTACCCCAAACTTTCCCCTCAAAAACTTTATGAAGGCCTTTGGCCCCAAGCTTCTTATGGTAATATAACCAGCCCAATATTAGTACTAATGGAATTAACTACTAACTGTTTTTTAGTGAAAAAAATCTATAAGTAGGTTACCTCAGATGCATGTCAAATAGGCTATTTTGAAGTGTATTAACCACCTAAACAGCTGAGACAACTAAAGTGAAAATGATATCTCGGAACTATTTGACATAATATTCTTCGCCGCAAAATGAAATCCAGCTTCCCTTGATGGAGAATAGAGAGTTAATTTATATTCTCATATCAATGACCATCTAAGGATCTCATCTAAATGCTTTACTGCATCGCGTACTCCAAAGTGGCAATATTTGCAGTAAGAACAGCACAAACAAGGCAAAACTATATAAAACTGAACAAAACTACTGTGCGGGTGGGGAAAGAGAATCAGTATAATAGCAAAATGACCAAGCATTACCTCCGTGATAAGTGAGAGAAATCATCTTCTGACTCATCATCCTCATGATTCACATTCATAAGGGGTGCAACAGGAGTTTCTCTGGGTGGTACAGTAATTGTTGAGGTTCCTTTGGCAATATCGTCATGTCTACGAAGAACTCGCTGCAGATTGTCATTGAGTGCCAATCCTTTACACAGCAGATCCTCGTCTCTATTTGCAAAGGAAAACAATGTTAACGTGCTATTAAAAATGTAATAAAAACACTAAAACTTCAGGTTCTTACACTGTGTTGTTCACAAGAATCATCACACGCTTTTGGTAAGAACGACACTGTTCAACAAGATCGACTATCACCTCCTCCTTCACGGACTGCATAGACGTCACATAATAAATTAAAACATGAACAATAATTCATCTTGGACTTAACAAGTCACGCCAAACATAAATTGGATGAAACAATGCTGATGAACCAATATGTATTTTAACACTCAATGATGGAATGTAACATCACTTATACCGAAAATGGAATACAACATGATAGTTCCTAGTATTTCAGCTATAGAAGTACTGAAAGGAAGAATAGGATATCTACACTTCAGTAACCCTATTTAACCTACAAAATTAAACAAAAAAAACAATAAAGACCTATATGTAACAACATGCCCCCATCAAAAAGGAAGACAAAAGCCATGCCAGATATTTTTTAAAGGACTTCTGAAGGTACAATTTCTTTTTCCTCTACTAATTTTTGTTTCACCGGGGAGGGGATAGTTATCATTTTAACTAAGCTTCTCATTTCAATTAGTGAAGGGGTGGAAGGGAGCATTCAGAGAAAGTATAGTTCTGAAATTTTCCACTTAACCGAATAAAGCACCCAAAGACTATCTTTAAAAACTCATTTAACCTACGAGTAATTCATACCACCCTTCCGGTTTTCAACTTTTATAGTAGCGAATGAGGATAAGTAACCACTATGAACCTGAGAAAAAAGAGCACAAACCAAGTTCTGACCTGAGGGTTCTTTGGATCCAAGGCACCAAGCATCTCCGTCAGGACATCTGATAGCCCCGCAGCACTTTGAATCTCCGCAACACTGAAAAGACAGGATACCCAAAAATGTCACTTACTTGAAATGACCAGTTCTTTAGAAATGTTGCTTACTCAAAACTAACAGTTCTTTATTTGACTTTCTACATTTATTTTGTACATGATGTCTCGATAAACAGCCGACAAGGGACAAAGGGCATTGGAGAAAGTTGCAGTGAGTTTGACATAAGCCAGAGAACAAATCCTCAGCAATTAGAGATAGTAGTTGAATAAAAAGACAGCGCTTCAAAGGTCACAAGTCACTTAAACGCCAATAATAACTCAATTCAAAAGAAAGCAGCAGTGAGGCTAGACTATAGCTGAAACTCAGGGCCTTTCATGTCGTACCACATCGGCTAAGATGGGAGCATTTAAAACTTAAAAAATGGTTACCAAATGAATGTAGTTGGCAGCATCAAAACTGGCAACATTGAAACTGTGTTTTGATAAAAGTTGCACTATTTGATCAAAAGTTCTTAATGGTTTACTACATTCTTCCAGTTTCAATGCATCAGCTATAAAATGGGTTAGAACTGCTAGCTCAAGAGGGGAGGATTGTCCAAAGACAATAATGCATGGAGACCGTCCATCCTTTTTTCATCCAATGTGGAACTCTTTAACACTCTACCCCATGCCCAGGGATAGACATCTGGGGCGTGGGAAATTTAATATGGGGTGCCAAAATTAATCAACTATGAATTAGGATGGGACCCGCTCTGACACAATGATAAATGGACCTCAACCCCAAAAGCTTTCTAAAGAGGGGAAGATTATCTAAGACCACCCATCCTTTTTCATCCAACAATGCATTGTTTGAATCAGAAACTTCACTTACACTAGAACAAAGTTGCCATAAATGCTGGATACCACAAGTACTACCCAAAATTTCAATTTCTAGATAGTTAACTTGGGGGTCCAATAAAGGTACACTAATTGACCTTTAAAACAGAGAGGTGGTGCATATAAACAATAGTGAAGCACTTACTGAAAAGAGGGAGGTGCACATAAACAATATCCATATAGATCTTAATAGTGTCCTTTAATAAGTGAAATGTTCATAAACAGAATTCTAATACTTTGAGCATGAACCGTACTAAACGGAAAGAATAAGTTAATCAATACCTGAGTCCAGAGGGATCAGACTCAAGAGAGGCCTCAACTGCAGCCTCCTCATAAGCGGAAGGCGTGTGGACTATCGGATGGGTTTGTGGTGGTGTAAATAAAGGTACACTGTTTTCCTCTCGAGGTGGAAACTCTACACCTGCAGCCTGCAGTGTTCATTTTTACAGAAAACATATGAAGATTTGAATGAATCTAGATCAGTGATCAATCAAATTGGTAAAAACTAATATTATCAAGTATAAAAGTTGGAAGCCAGAATGACAAAATAACCTTTAAATGTTGATTGATGGCAGTATCTTTATAATGCATTATCTCTTAAACATCAATGTTTAAAAAAAATAAAAATTGACATATTGACAATCAATTCATTCAGAAGCTTTTCCAATACCCTGTTAGATATGCATATAGAATGTATAATCATCATATATTTTGTATCTTCTGTAATTTGTGGTAAGTTTTAAACTCCCAACCAAATTCAATTAATGCTAAGTAGTCTTCGATTAAACTTGGAACAAACACCATGTCACAATATAGTTCAAGATAGAAGCCAGAAAATGTTCAACTTCAAGTTAACCAATTTGTCGCTCACATTTATAAACACCAATATTAGATAACACAATATTGTAGCATTCTCTTCTTGCAGGCCAGGGAACTAGGATGGAAGCCGGCACAAAAGCCATAGTAACACTGGTTACTGCTGTATATATATCATTTGTTAATTAACAGATCTTCTTTTTTTTGAACTGGCAACTGTTCAAAAGATCTTTTTAAAAAGTTCTAACTACGAGAATGTATGCATGCAGCAGATGCTATTTACTTCATTTATGGAAAAGGGGCAAAGATACTTCTTCAAACTTTACGATTTAGAACATCGTAACGGATATACCCTCGTTAAACAAGATGGCGCATATATACCCTCGTCGCTAACAATTGGTGCATATTATATCAACAAAATAGCAAGGAGAAGTTAAATTTAATGTTCCAGTGAGGACAAAAGTACAAATCTAATTAAGTTGCCAGAAGTATTCTTGTCAATTCTATGACTAATCTTTTAATTTAAATGTGAGTTAATTAATAATAAATTGGAAACTTCTGTGCTTTTTACTGAAAATTGACAGACAATCCACAATGGATGAGGCGATGAGCAAGTTTTTTTGTGTAAAATTTTACAATAGCCTGTGTGAAATCTTATATGCTTTTACTCAAATCATGTAAACTCTGATATTAATTTCTTGGAAAAATTATTTTCACCACCATATCATACTTTGTTTTAAAATGTAACTAAGTCTCCATATATAAGAGTGTGATCTTAACATACAGAATTTTGATGTAACAAATTACAATGGCATAGCAGTTGATATACTTCAGATTTTGCTAAAGGAGTTACACCTTTTTTCCTTCAAATTATGATTTTTTTTATACAACAGGCATGTTAATAATATTCATGTGATTTTAAGAAAATTGTATTAATTGACACATGTGTGTCCAGAAGCTAGTCTACATAAGAAGATGAAGGCTTCAGGTGATACACGGTAAAATCTAAAACAACTCATTTCCATCTTGATTTCCTAATTGGAGAGGAAAAGGGTTACAAACGAAACAAATGCAATACGATGGAGCAACTGTGACAATGGATTAATTCAAACATAATGATACAAAATGGTATCCTCCATTCATTAGAGAAGTTCTACAAATCATGAGCAATCAACTTATACAAGAAACATATCAAAGAAAACTTAGGAAAAGAGTTGTGAATTATAAAACGTACTCGAAGTAACCCTAAGATCATACCAAGAATTACCATAGCATGATTAGACAGTGCAGCCATTAATATTGTACTTTTCTTTTATTCAATGGTGCAGGCATTAATATTGTACATTAGAAAAACCCCAAAAAATATAAAAGAAAAGAACAAAAATGTTGGTGAACTGTAAAGGTTGAGGTGATTAAGAAAACACAACTCAGGACAAAGGCAACACGTATATAAAGAACTCTCTGGTACAAAAACATGTCAGAAGCTACGGTTATACAATGGAACAATGACGATGCCAAACAATTTCTTGTGTATAGAGGAAATAAAAGGTATTTTGGAATTTTTAATAATTTAGGACACTCTATTAATTTAAAGATTTATGTTGTTTCTGTGTTATATTTAGCATCAATGTAAGTTTAGCAGTATTATGGAAGCCGCTGTGGAACCTATGCAAGAAAAAGGACAAACTGTGGGTGGTATGGTTACATAGTTATTATGGAAGACAAAATTCTGTATCATCCAGGATGCTTGTTTAACCTGCGAACCCCACACAGAATTCTGTATGGAAGACAATCCACGTAAAAGCAGCTTGACATTTTTTTTAAAAATTGCAATAACACATTTGAAAATACACACCTTAATTGGCATGCGGTATTTCTAAAAGATCTACTGAAAAATGAAAACCACTCACATACAAAAGTGCAATATGCAATTTCAACTAGTATATGAAGAGAACTTCGAAAAAATTTAAAGAAAAAGAAGCATGCACAGCACAACAGTAAAAGAGTAGAATATAAGAAGATATAAACTGCATAGAAAAGTTATCCTAGATCAACAGGACTTCCATTTTTTGTCCACTTGATGTGTTATTAGAACAAATCTGTCTTTTACTGGCATAATGTGTACTTCTCAAAGTGGTAGTAACTCTCTATAACTTGCATATGTCTGAACCTACTAGAAGTGGTCCTAACTCTCTATAACTTGCATATGTCTGAACATTCACAGAACCAACGCATACATCTTAGTGCTGTGAGGGGCTAAACCTTGTCCTCTTTATTTTCCTATTAGAGGAGCTATATATTTTTTAAATGCTCCACGTAGAAAAAGCATACTTCCCAGAAAGGCATCTACAATGATCTATATTTAGCTAGATCCCCATAACTGTAAATACATGTAGTGAGGATTGATTTCATAACTGAACTGAGTATATCAAACATGTTTTGAGGACTCAAACGTTAATGCTCTTAAACATATTTTTGCAATTATGAGGTTGACAACAGAAAGAAAAACATAACTATCATCTCAGGAAGTCTTCGCCAAAACTTTTGAGCTGAAGCTATTAAGGAGAAGCTAGTATCAGTTAACTAATTTAAAGACAAAATTATATTGGAGGGGAGTACTCTCCATTTAGGAAATAACGAGTAAGTTTAGCAATTTTACAAAGGAATGGGGAAGCAAATGGAAGCCAAAGGCAACATATATTGATAAAATGAGGTTGAATCCATCAGTTAGGCTGTAGCAGTCTCATAAACAGAAGTTCTGCAGAACTTCCATGACCAATAGTTGGTTAGCACTTCTTTTGTTGAATTCCTTTAACTTGTTTGGTTTGGCAAGAGAAACTAGTTTCTACTAAGGACCACTTAATTATTCAACAGGGCAATGTAGAGGTAAAAATTATTCTTCTCCAGTTATACTCTGCACCTAAAAGGAAGGCAACTAAAGCTAAATATGGAGATGAGGACAAATGGATGACAAATGAGGTATCAACACCCTATGGTGTAAGTCTATGGAGGTCTATCAGAATCATGTGGCCTTGTTTGAGAAATAACACAACTGTGAGGGTAGGCAATCGAAGTAACACCTCATTCTGGGAGGACAAATGGCTGGGACATGCTAGTTTAAAAAATCTTTTCGTGAACTGTATGCTTTGGCAATACATCAACAAATGAGTGTAGCTGACAGTTGGACACATCAAGGATGGAACATCCATTTTAGAAGAAATTTTAATGACTGGGAAAATTGAAACTGTGACAGAATTTTTCAGAGCTCTCGCAGAGATCAAAGGGACAAAGAATGAGGTTGATAGATTATGGTGGAACAAAGACAGCAAAGGCATGTTTAAGGTGAACTCAGCATACATGTTTTTGAACAAAGGTGGCCAACAACCATCAAATTGGCCATATAAACAGATCTGGAAAACAAAAACCTCTTTCAAGGTGGCATGTTTTACTTGGTTACTGGCAAGAGAAGTAGTCCTGACAAAAGAAAATCTCAAGAAGAAGAAGTTCTCTGTGTGCTCGAGATGCTATTTGTGTGGAGAAGAGGTTGAGACAGTTGGCCATCTATTTTTACAGTGCAGGATAACAACCCAACTTTGGAGTATTTTTATCAGCCTCAGGGGTGTTATTTGGACTATGCCTAACAAGATCACCTACCTTCCCTACAGTTGGGAAGAGGTAGGTGGGGGAGCTTCAGACAGAGATAGTTGGAAGATTGTCCCAGCCTGTATCTGGTGGACAGTCTGGAGAGTGGAGAGAGAGAAATGCTAGATGTTTTGAGAGCAAAAGTTGTGATCTCCAGAAGATCAAATTGAACTGTATCAAACTTTTTTGTTTCTTGTGTAAACAGTTGTACTTAGAGGATACTGAGTCAATTATTGAGATCCTTGGCTCTATTTAGAATTTAGATTCAGATATCTTGTTTTGTTGATAAGTTGTAATTATGGTTTTCAGTAAAACCCATGTACTGGTTTTTGTCAATACATACGAATGTTAACTTTCTCAAAAAGAAAAGGAAGGAACTCTCTTCTTTCTATTGTATTCATCTATCTTTGGTTCATTTTCCATTCCCTTCGGTTCATTTTATCCAGTTCAAAAGAATCTAAATAGAGGTCAATGTGAACTGATATCAGGAAAACCATACTCACTTTCTTATCTACAGATCATTTCTGACACCTAGACTTGCTTAGCCACTTTTGGTTACACCCATAATCTTTTTTATTGAGAAAGTAACAGAGAGGAATTGATTCAGCTATATCCAGGAATTTATTTCTTTTATGTGATAAAATATCTAAGTCATTATTACCAACTGCAACTGAAAAAACATGAACCTTTGCTATAGCAAGTGCTACAGTAAGGGGAAAATCAACCAAGGACGACTTTGAACAGACTTTCACTTAAAGATTGATAGGTGCTAGAGCATAACAATAAAGACACAAATGAATCACCTTCAGCTCATTATATGCAGCGTAATACTGGGGAAATCGTCCCCCTGGCCCTCCCAAAGCTTCTTGCCATGAATCTATCAAAATCAAAATCTTCTCCCTCACATTTAAATCAGGCTGTAATAAAAAACAATAAGCCTAGTTATTAGAGATCTCAAATAGGTTTAACAAATTAAGGAAACCGTGTATATTAGGTGTTGTTTACCTTCTTCTTCACAATTTTGACCATGTCTCGTAAAATCTCACGCTCCACAATTTGCTGAAATACATTCTCTCCACAATTTTTGCTCAGAGTCTCAAGAACCTGAATAAATAATTTGTAGAAAGAAAGAATTAGCAAATAATCTTCAATACAAGTTTCTCTTTATAAAATCTTTTGCAACTTCAAAGGGCAAATCCCATGACAAGAGACATATTTAGAACTGTTATATGCACATGAAAAATCTACTCTTTGGATATTCATTGAATTACTGATAGCTTAAATGTGTCTTGGGACACGAGCAGTCAAAATATGATGTGTTGATGAAGTGAATATCTATTGCCAATTGTTATTGACCTAACTGCAAATGCCAACACTATGGATGTGCTGAAACACAGAGGAGATATTTCAACATAGTTCACCAGTTAGCTAAAGTTTGATAATTATACTCACCTCTAACTGTTATACCAGTTTCACAGACGATATATCAGAAAGTCAGAAAGTCGAGACCCTTAGCATGTCATATTCGTTTGTTAAACAAACAAAAAGTGGATTACTAAGATTTGAGACGCTCAAATTTTAGACCTGTATTTTTAATGATAATTGCAAAACTAACTCTATGTAGCCTAAACAAAAAGATGAAATCTAGTAATGGTAAGGCAAGTGAAATGTACTTACGAATAGTGTAAGGAGCTGTATTTTTGGATTTTTACTCCCCAAGCGTTTCTTGATAATCTTAAGAGCGTCCTTTGCTTGTCTGCAATTAGAATTTAATCAGTAAGCTGGTACAAAATCAACTATAGAAAAGCTCAACTTGACAAGACCAACTAGGGTAATTTAAAATTTTACTACAGGACAACAAACAATTTCAGAAGATCTAGATGGAACATGAACTGACAATGAAGAATACCATTTCAAGTAAAAGAATATGCAACAGAAGTGCATCTTACACTTGTATCAGCCAGAAAGGCAACATCCAACTTTATACATGTTTGCCTACTTTACTGCCTATCATGCTCTGGGATTTCTTTGTGAGACTTTACTACCCAAAAGCATGACTTACTTTTTCCTTTTTCAATTTTCCACTTCCCCCAGTACATAATTTTCAGGTGAAAAGAAGATAGACAACTAACAGTCACGGTGAAATACTTCCCACAATTTCATTAATAAATAAGTTGTTAAATGTAAACCACAACGGTTCTTTTAAGCCAAAAAGGATTAAAACAAGGAAATCCACTCTCCTTATCTCGTTGCGAATGTGATGAAGTGTTAAGTTTAACTCTTAAAGAGGATGGAAGTCATAAATAACTCAAGAGCTGTTATATAGATGGACACAGTGATAGGAGCTTGGAGATGGCACATATTTGCATGACACATCATTATTTTGATGCTGAAAGAGACCAAATGTTGCACCTCCGAATTACTATATTGGCTTTTGAAGCTGTTTGTGGCCTACTAAGATTTTAAAATAGAAATTAAGAACACAAAATAGAAGGAGCCTAGTGACCGTGTAGCTGCTTCTTCAGCTTTCCCCATTGGGAAAAATCATAATGGAGATGTTTCCTAGGCAGTTGCTTTCAGGATTTCTCCTATGGATTTGGAGCAACTTTTCTCCCCCCTACAGAGAATCGTGAAACGATTGCCACTATTGGGGGATTGTTTCAACCTAATGAACTGACAGGCTAGGTCTTCACCACTGCATATCCTGACTGTGCCTTGTCATTTCACAACTTCAGTTATGCAGCTAGTCCACCACAACTACCAGATTGGAGTATAATACAGATGTTTCTTTCCAAACTCAGCATGATTTTGCCAATGGTGGAAAAAAAATTGAGCATGCAAAATACATGAGTCCCTCCTATTCGCGTTGGGGCGGATAAAATGGATACATCATAATATGGTATTGCGACTATACTCAACTCAGCCCACCTTGGAAGACCAAATCCCAAGTGATATCATGAGAAACTCGTCATGTGATATTGATGCATACAAAGATGAGTTATCATTGCCTTTTACGTGACTTGATTGATATGAGACGACTGTTGTGTCTTATTTTAATGACTTCAGCTCATTCTTGCTGGATACTCCTTATGAAAGTGACATAAAGGATAAAGGTATACTTCAAGTCCCAAAAGTTCAAGAACAACAGCTTCACAATCCTGATAGCGGTCGTCCAAGAATTATGTAGCAAGTGTATAAACCAGTATGTTTAGATTCAACAGATGACTCCACCACAAACACTTCAGAAAAAGCAACATAAACATCCTGGTTTACACACTTGTCACTTAACTCTATGGAACAACCACCATCAGTAATGTGAATTTGTTGATCCAGAAGTTTTGAAACTTGAGATATATTCCTATCAGTCAAGTCACTTGGTACCCAACAAATACGAGCTAAAATAATTAAAATAAGACCAACAATCGCCTCATATCCATCAACAGCCCGCAAAACGGTAATGATAACCCATCCTTGTATGAATCAGTATCAGTGATGAATTTCTCAAGTTATCACTTGAGATTTGGTCTTAAAAGGTGGATGATGAATTTCTCAAGATATCAAAACAAGCTACACAGTCATTTCAAGCAATCTTTACCTAGGATTACAAAATACCACATAAACATACAAGCAAGAAAGTTACCCAGGATTCATGTTGATGATATCACAAAGCTCAATGTTTATAGCCCAGTCTGGCCCAATCAGCATATCACTAGTTGCCCTTTCTGCACAAGCCGCCGCATTGTTAGCCATCTCTTCTAGTTTCCACTGTTTCTTCAAATTGTTCTCCCTGTAAGAAAGGGGCAAAAACATCAAAATTTCGAAGGTAATAACATAAACCCACCCTTTAAACAAAACAATAATTCAAAGTAGAACCTCACCAAGAATCAAACTAACTTGCGATTGAACAAAAGGTATCCCAAAACCCACCAAGAATCAAAGGAGCAAACAGATCATCAAAATCCCCAATTCCCAATTCCCACCAAGATTTAATTTTTCTACTTCTAGAATGAAGAAAAAAAATACCCAAATAAAAAAAAAGCATCAAGATCAAAAATAGACCAGATCAATAATGAAACAAACCCAAACAAAACTATTTTCAAGATCATGATGATACACAGCTGAAATGAAGAAAAAAACAAAATTCAAAGAAAGATCAAAGTAAAGGGTATCAAAATCATCTGAGAAATGAAACAGTCAAGATCTTTCATATACTTTAGTAATTTACCTCTAAAATACACACAGAGAGAGAGATTGATTGGATTTAAGTGTGTGGGTTTTTTATGCAAGGTTTTTTGGTGTTACCTTTAGCCTTTTCTTCAACTTTGTTTTTGTTGTAAGCGCGTATTGAACCACTAAAAATGGACCGGAAAATAGTTTAGGATTTGACTATTACAACAATCTTATAAGTTCCATTTTTCTGGCTTTCTAAACTTTCATCTTATTCGTACAAATTTGAAACGTGAATGAAAAATTTCTTACTTCTTAATCTTTTTTATAAGAAGGTTTTTGTCATTTCTTACTATAGTTGATTTTTATATATTTCTAAAAAAGAAAGTTAAATGATTATAAAAATTAGATTTTATATTTTTAATTTTCTTATCATATTTGAATTTGACCTGTTTTATGATATGAAAGTTAAAGTATTAATATAATTGATTTTCCTTTTTTGGGAGATAAAGTTTTGAATATTTACATCAATATATTTGAATTTTTTTTATGGAAGTAAAATTAAAGGATTATCATAATTGATTTATTTTTTGGAATAAAATTTGAAAATCATTTTATCATATTTGAATTTTTTATTTTATTTTTTATGGAGAAAAGTTAAAATGTTCTCATAATTGATTTTATTTTTATTTTTTTAGAAAGTTTAAAATTTTCTTTATCATATTTGAGTTTTAGTTTTTTCTACCGAAAAATATTAAAGTAATATTATAATTAATTTTCTTTTTTGGGATAAAGTTTATATTTTTTACAATATTTGGGTTTTGATTTTTTTTATAGATCGAAAGAAAAATATTATCATGATTGAATTCTTTCTTCGGAGAAAGTTCAAAGATTTCTTCCTGTATTTGAATTATATATTTTTATAAATTGAAATTTAAAGTATCATTATAATTATTTTTCTTCTTATAGAGTTATGATTAAAGAAAGATTTATCTCCCAACACTAGGTTTATATCAATTTGTTATAAGTAGGTTGCTTAATCAAACAATATCAATATTATAATTGTCTAATATAAAAAAAAAAATATCATCTAATTTATCAATATGGTGATTAAAATTTGTGCACGATACCTTGCTATTTCAATCCAACAAATCGAATATTTTAAATTTGCTAGCAAAGTTACGACTAAATTTTAAAAAAATTTATGTCCAATTAAAAATACAATTTTGATCTTTAAAAATAGGGAAAATTCTTATTGAAAAAATTTTCATTTAATGATCAACTTGAGACCCCCTGTGGGAATCTCATTGGGGATTGACGTATATAATATCAAGTTGATTCATATGATCTTTTTCTTTAAAAAAAAAATACAGTATATAAAGTATTATGTTTCAAAAGTAATAAATTTTAAAAATTAAACATTAGAGACTTTGTTGTTTAAATAAATAAGAATGTTTGATACTATCAACAAAAACAATTCTAACTTTTTAAAAAGATCATAAATTCAACCAATCAAAAAACACATGAAGTTGATTTACTCTTGAAATTCGTTCTAGAAAAAAATCACAATAATATATTAATATTTATTTCCAATTAAATAATTTTATAAAAAAATCATAATAAGATATTAATATTATTTCCAATTAAATAATTTTATTGTATCGAGTTCTTTGTGCATTTACTACTCCATATATTAGTGCAAATTTTAAATTTATCACTAAATTCAACTATTCATCATTTGTGAAGTACATTAAATATATTATCGTTATTATATTTTATCCTATTATTATATTATTAAAAAGGAATGAAAATTGCTATAGTCAATGACAATAATCAAGTCTCCATAGAAGATTAAGTCTAATTTTTATTCTTAAGTCTTACGTATGTATATTCCACTTCTAGAAGACATGAACCAATAATAATCCGTAAATTGAAAATATTCAATACATTTTGTCTTTTTTTTCTTTAAAATTTTGCCCAAAATCTAGGAATATCACTTATGTTTGTTTTAGGACTACAATATCATTCAACTTTGCCTATTTTCCTCAAAATATACTTGCACAAAAATACATTATTTCTCTCCTACTAGGGCGTCATGTCACATTTTTTAACTTATTATTAATATTTTTCTAATTCTTTTAAAGAGTAGGAGGAACCCACATATTTTCTTGAAGAACGAGGAGCTCATATTACAATTCTTAATGTAATTTTTTTACTGGGTATAATATGTGGGTTTGTCTTTTTTTTAAGAAAAATTTATCTATATATAATAGGAAAAGTAAAAAGTGCACATATCAGCACCACAAATATTTAAGAATTTTAATTTTTCAAAAAACATTTTAAATATGCTCTAAAAATACAATTAAAAATAGGAATTTTAATATAACTATTTTAAATAGAAAATAAAAATTCTTTTGTTAAAAAAACTATAACGACAAAAAAATGGATGATTTTTAAATACCTCTATTTTAAATTTTAAAAGAAAAAAAAATGAAATTGAACTATTCTATTTTTATAAAAACAATAATGGCTATTACGGGGAAAAAAATGAAAGATCTTCAAATGCTTTAAATTTCAATTTTTAAGGTTAAAAAAAGAAAACTGAAAATTGAATTATTTTATAAAAAAAAACTGAAACATCTATTTATATTTATCACACTTTCATTGATTTTAGAGAATGCTCCAACAAAATGGAATGTAGAAATATTTATCTAAATAGGAGAAGAAGAAGTGCACCATAAAAAAACTATAATTATTATTTAAAAAATTAATTAAAACACTTATATTAAAAAATAATAATTATCATTAAAAAAAAGAAAAAACTTATTTTTAAAAAATAATTAAAAACAGCCCATTACTAGTGAGTTGTAGAAATGGGGTAATAATTCTCTTTTTATTTATTTTCAAAATTTATCTTAATATATCTAAAAAAACAAAACATTTTCAAAAATCATAAATAGAAAAAATATTTTTAAAAAAAAATACATATTACAACCTAATGTTAAACAAGTTTAGAGCATAATTTTTTTAATAATAAAAAATAAATAATGTGACATGACATTCACTTTGCCCAGTTACCTTAGATTTTTTGACTTTATATCTCTCTTATTTTTCCAATCTCTTATTTTTCCAACATGATAGTATGTTCATTATACCAGAATTATGATTGTTTTCTTTTCTGGTTAAAAGGAAAAATGTCTTTTATAAACAAGTAAACAAACCTAGCAACTGCTGCATAGTTGGGATTTGTGATTGTAACCCAACGTCATTATTCACTCATAATTTCATCTGAACTTGGATGTGTTCCTTTGCCTTATTTCTAATTTTTATGTTTTCAAAGGGGTAAATAATTTGTGTTGGTAAGATAGTATATATGGGTGAGTTTTGATGGGGTGAAACAAGTTATAACTGGCAAATAGATGAGTAAATCATATCATGAATGGATTGACAGAGGAAGGGCAGAAAATTGACATACACATTATATAAATACATCAATTAATTGTAAAGTATTGAAACTTTTGAGTATTACTTGGATCGAGCTAGGTTACCTTGTGATTAACAAGCATCCTCCTAGCATGGTAGCCCAGCGCCAAGGAGCATACCATTGAAAGGAAAGAGAGCCCAAATAGTGGAAGAGTCCGGTGGAAAGAGCTAGAGGAGGACCGGTAAGTCGACAGAACTAGAAGGTTTGTTCTTATTAATGAAGGCCATGGAGTAAAGGGAAGTGGATAGATTTTTGGAAGATGGATTGAACAATCCACAAAATAATCTTACCTCTGGTAATATCAAACATACTATCATGTCAGCTGATAAGAAAACTAATCCAGCAAAAATATGAGATCAAATTCATATGTATTGTTGAAAACAAACCAAAACAAGGAACATTATGTTTTGCAAGTCTGCGGAAAATATCCCTCAGAAACAGAACAAAATTTAGAATACTAACGTATCAGAGAAGAGAACTACTAGAACAAAACGACACAAGAACTCATATCACATCTAATGAATCAAGCCTCAACCCTCTCAGGTGCTGACTCTTCAGTGGCATACACAATAACCTTATTGGCAGGTTTTGCCAAGATATCAAAGTACTCTTGGAATGGAGATTTGGTGAACCGAGTCTCTTTCCAGAAGTCTGGGGTCAGGAACCCGTAAGTCTTCATTAAACAATCAAAGGTAGCCTACATGCATAAAATGAGTGGCATCAGACTCAAACACAGCAAATATATTGTAAATGAGCAAAAATGAAAGTTAATGTTTTTTAAGCTATACACAAACCATCACACCGGTTTTGGATAAAAATAGTAGCTGGGTACAACAAAAAGTGTTTCGATAAACACTTGCAATAAGCCACAATCCAAACAACAAACGACTGGTCATTTAATATCTTTTTAAGAACAAAGTGCTTATCACACATTGCAGCACATGTATTGCAGGAAATGGTAAGAATCAATAATCGTACACCTACTATCACACAATGAATTCAGTCGCAGACACACAATATCGCACCAATTTAACGAATACTCTTTATACATACATACTTTCAAAACCAAACTAAACAATCTTGCTCTCGAGAAAGACATGATTTGGAACTACAAGACTAAAGATTGTTACTATCTCTGTCATAATCTACAAAGTTCCAGTGCAATTTTTCCTAAAATTTGAGAACTTTGATGTAGCCATGTACTGATACAGATATAACTTACTTATAGAAAAGATCATTTCTTTATTGCTATATTAACATAAAACACATTAAACTCAAGGCTGTTCACAAAAAGTTTTACTGGAATAGACTCTCCGGTTTTCATCTCCACATTTGCTATTTTAAACAAAATGTACAATCAAATTAACCTTTTTGTTCAATTATAATGTGATACGCATCAATTCTTATGCTATAGTATTAGAACTACAAGTAATAGAATCATCACACAACTAACAATAATGATAATCACAAGATCTGTTGAAAGATCGAACCTTAACGAAGTTGCCAAGGGTTTTGGTGGATCCGCGAGAAGATGTGAAGACATCTTCAATACCAGCAAACTGAAGGACCTTCTTGGGGACACGAGCAGCAACAATACCAGCACCACGAGGAGCAGGCACCATCCTCACAGTAACAGACCCACATTTCCCTGTAACCTTGCAAGGCACAGTGTGTGGCTTACCAATCTTGTTACCCCAGTAACCTCTTCTCACTGGAATCACTGATAGTTTAGCCAATATAATTCCTCCACGAATAGCAGTAGCGACTTCCTTCGAGCACTTAACACCCAAACCAACGTGACCATTCCCGTCACCTACAACAACAAACGCCTTAAACCTGGTTCTCTGTCCGGCACGGGTCTGCTTCTGAACCGGCATGATTTTCATCACCTCATCCTTGAGAGATGGACCGATGAGGGTATCGATGATTTGAAACTCCTTGATTGGGAGTGAGTGAAGGTAGATTTGCTCAAGTGAGCGAATTTTTCCATCTTTCACGAGCCTTCCTAGCTTAGTGACCGGAACCCATTTCTCCTCCTCTGTTTCACGACGTGGACGACGGCCGCCACGGCCCCGTCCACCGCGGTCTCCACCTCTACCACCACGGCCTCCAAATCCACGACCGAACCCACCTCTCTCCCCTCCTCCTCTTTCCGCCATGATTGTAGGTATAAGGTATACAGCTAGGGTTTACAGAGAGTGTGTATGTGTGAAGATGAAAATTGACGGATTGTTAGGTTTATAAGGGAGCTAGGGTTTCGTAAAATGGGCTTGAGGGAAAGAAAGTCCATATGGAACTACAATTTTGGGCCATAATGATACAACTTACGTATATAGCCCATAATAATTTGCAATTTTTATCCTAAAAGATACTAGCATAAAGTAGGTGAAATAATCTAATAGATCTTTGATACTTGTACGAGATTGTATTATGTATCCTTCTACTTAATTTTTTACCAATTGAACTCTTAAACTCAATTACAAGAAGATGTTTAAACCCATCATACCATGTGTGTAGTTCAATCTCTTTTAAATAAATGAAATGTTAAATACACGTCATTAAATAAATAACATGTCATAATTATATTGATTAACTTATTTTAAAAATTGTTAATTAAAAATATTTTAAATAATTGGTTAAATGATCTTTTAAATCAATATTTTTAATTAAATAAAATAATTTTTTTAACTCCACATAGTTGATAACTTCAGAGTCGTCGTCTTTCTCCTCTTCTCCTCTCCCTATTCCCGTCGTGAAACAGTTGTCGCCGCCAGAAAAAAAAGTCGTCACTACTACCACATATACTCTCTTCCTCCCTATCTCCATTTTTGCCGCATACACTCGCCATATTTCCTTTCCTTATTCGCCAACTTCACAAAACCAGCAACCCTAAGCCGCCACACCACCAACTCCGACCGACAAACCTTTTCGCCTACGCGACCAACTCCTCGCACCCTTACTTGCCTCATCTTCTCTCTACAATCTTCATTTCTCCGAACCAACAACGACCCCCCTGTGAACCATTATGAATCCCTTTTTTTCTCCATCTTCTCCGGTGTGCCATGATGCTATCAACACCCCCTTGCCACCTCCGTTCCTGCGAAAAAGGGACCAACCTCGCTTCTCTCGCTCTCATTCTACTATAGCACACTCAACAATGAAAAAGAATATTTTTTAATTACTTTTTTCTCAAATTATTATTTTATAATTTTAATTTCTAAAAAGTTTAAATATGATATCACTCGCTTGTTGTTGTTGAGGCGTGTAGTTACACGCTCCTGCCAATTCATCCATCCTAATGTTACATAAGCTTAGTCAATGATTAGAGGCAGTGGCGGAGCTAGAATTATCAGTAAGGGGTTTCAAAAATTGATGAAATATATACACGAACTAGTTGAAGGGGGTTTAACATTTACTATATGTATCTAAAAATTATTTTAATCATATAAAAATAATATAATTTTCCGTCGAAGAAGGTTCGAATGAACCCCCTAATGACAATGTGGCTCCGCTGCAGATCAAAGGGGCTCAATATATGTTTTTCGTGAGTCTAAGGGTTCAATTGATAAATAATTAAGTAAAGGGGTTCATGATACAAACTCTTATATGTACAGGGGCCCATCATTAAAAATCAAACATTTTGAGAAATAAGTATCCTTTTTAGTTAATTTAAGTTGTATATGAAAGGATCGTTTGGTTTGAATAGAAATTGTGTTGGGATTAGCTATATTAGTATTAACTCTTGTTGATGGTTTGGTTTGTTGTATTAAAAAAGTATGATCACATACTTTCTAAAAGTAATTGGTTTGTTCGTAAAAATAACCCTTTATATTGTTCATTCTCCAAATTGCAAAAAAAAAATTAATTGTTTTTTAAAAAAAAAAAAGAATTATTATGGTTAGTCGTCATGCTGTTTAGGCTATAATGAATGAGGTTGACAGAGGATGGAAAAATTTGAGTTGCTTTTATAATTGCACAGACATATATAAATTGATGATATAATTAAAACATATATAGATCAATGATGAAACAAAATAAAATATTAAGTATTTCTTGATAGTAGAGAGATAAATATGACATTTTTCCGTGTAATATAATAAGAGAAAATTACGTGGATAAACAAATATACACTAATTAATTAACTAATATAATTATAGTTTGAATTAATTACGACTAACAATTTAATTTTAGTTGCTAGAAATACAAAAATAAAATAATATATATATATATATATATATATATATATATGCGGTTCACTTCTCTCACTCTCAGCCCTCTCTCGATGGCCTCTCTCCTCCCTCTCTAAATCTCGCTCGTTAAAAAATACAAAAATATATGTATAACAATTACATATATACAATTATTTGTCATATATACATATACAAATAGACAGACATACATATAATTCGCTTCTTTCCACTTTCTGTCATCTCTTTCTCGTCTCTCCTCCCTCTAACATGTAGCTACAAATCATAGTTATAAGTGATTATAGTTATGAAATATAACCAAGTTATATTTAAGTAGCTATATGCGAAAATTTCCTTAATAATAAACCACAAAAAGGCTATATAATTTGTTGCATTAGTAAAGACAGTTCATTTATAAAAAATCTTATAAGAAATGCAGTGTGGATAGCATATAAAAAAGGGAAAATTGTATAAAATAGCAAACTAATAACCTAAATTAAATGGAATAGTTAGGGTTTGATTTAATTGTGCTCCATAGCAAACATTATCTAAAATTTGCCAGCGTCTCTCTCCCAGGAATCTCGCTCGCCACTCTCCATTCTCGCTCGCCTCTCTCGCTTTATACACAGAAGTGTATAATTCTGTTTCTGTTTTGTATAAAGCGAGAGAAAATTGTATATACACATACAAAAATGTATATCTTCGTGTTATACACTTAATTATACAATTTACAAACATTTTACTTCAAAAATTGCAGAGAAAAAGGCCAACGAATGATACAATTGCGAATTATACAATTGCAGTGAAATACAATTTTCTCTAGCTTTATACAACAGAAGTGTATATATTGTGTTTCTGTTTTTGTATAAAGCGAGAAAAACATATATCTTCTTGCTATACACTTATAATTATGCAATATACATACATTTTAATTCGATTCAACCATATGCAAAGCAAATTATACAATTGCAGCGAAATAGGCCAACGAATTATACAATTTAGGCCAGCGAATTATACACTTGTATATGTATAGCGAATTATACAGTTTTTATGTTTGCTATGGAGCGCAATTATGCAAAGTTTGCTATATGTGAAAGTTGCCCTATAAAAAATGCATCATTAAAATAAGAGAGAAAATTATTCAAAAACACCCATAAACACGGTAAATTATTAATTTCATCCTCAAACTATTGATCATTTTAAAAAATATTTTTTTACTTGACTAACTAAACTAGAATACACTCTTGATTTTGCAACATAAATGAAATTAAAATACACCCCTAAATTCTCGTTATGTTTAAAGGTGTTTGCAACATTTTTCTTGACTTTTATTTAAGATCTTATGCTCCTACAAGAGTTTGAGACCACTTGCTAGCAAATAAGAGTATTGAGAATGATCTAGATATTTTTTAAAACTGTCGATAATTTAAAAATAAAAATAATTATTTGCACCAAAATCAAAGTTATTTTTAATAATATTTAACTTGACTTGTTCGAAAAATACTCCATATTACTACACATAATATTTTACTACCGTTACAATTTAATTTGCTTGAGACATTTCTATTTCACGATCCTTTATTTTTCAAAAATTTAAACTTTGAAATTTTATTAGAGAGAAACAAATAATTAATAATATTCAAAGCATTATTATTCAATGAAAACATTCCAATATTATTACTCTACTAACAAAAATTCATATATTTTTTTTACATAAGATTAAAAAAACTATTGCATAACTAACACATGGAGGGACACAAACATTGTTATATTTAAATGAACAATACAATTCAGAAATATTTAACTCAAACTCATAACTTTAATAATGAATTTATCATCGAAGCAATTCACTGTTATTTGGTTCATTTGCTTGTTAGTTTGATGAGATCCAATTACAGTTTGCATGGGTATAAACGCAGCTTCGGTCTTGAACCATATCATCAATGGCGAACCCACCACCCCTTGCAGCTCCAAAGGGGCAACATCTTCACAAGCGAAAGCCTTAACCACCACAATAATCAACCATCTTCGTTTGGGTCGACTTGGAAAAGCTGTCTCTGTTTTGTTCTCAGCTCCGGTTCCTGTCCATTTTGCTCTCTATGCTCATCTCTTCAGAATCTGTGCATCAAACAAGGCCATTGTTGAAGTCCGTAAAGTCGAGTCGCATTTGGTTAGTTTTGCACCAACCCCACCTGTGTTCTTGCTTAATCGAGCGATTGAAGCTTATGGTAAATGCGGGTGTTTGGTTGATGCAAGAGAGCTGTTTGATGAAATGCCTCAAAGAGATGGTGGGTCTTGGAATGCTATGGTTACTGCTTATTCACAAAATGGGTACGCTGGGAAGGCGTTGGGTCTGTTTTCTGATATGCATAAGTCTGGGGTTTTTGCTGCTGAGGTTACTTTTGCGGGTGTTCTTGCTTCCTGTGCTTCTACCTTGGCGCTTTGGCTTTCTAGACAGGTGCATGCCCTTGTTTTGAAATATGGTTTTGGTGGTAATGTGATTTTAGGAAGTTCGCTTGTGGATGTGTATGGGAAGTGTAGGAGAATGGGGGATGCACGGAGAATGTTTGATGAAATTGAGAGGCCAAATGCTGTTACTTGGAATGTGATTGTTAGGAGGTATCTTGAGATGGGTAATGGAAAAGAGTCTGTTTTTCTGTTTTTCAAAATGATTTGTCTTAATGCAAGGCCGCTGACATTTACAGTCTCAAATGCTCTAGTTGCTTGTTCTAGTTTTAGAGGATTTTGTGAAGGAATTCAAATTCATGGATTAATTATCAAGATTAATTTTGAAGAGGACGAGGTGGTCTCGTGCTCTCTAATTGATGTGTATGCCAAATGTGGGGATTTAGTGTGTGCTCGAACAATTTTTGACCTGTTATCCACTAAAAACTTGATTCATTGGACTTCTATGGTGTCAGGATATGCCATGAGCGGGAAAACCAGGCAAGCAAGGGAGATTTTTGATAGGATGCCTGAACGCAGTGTAGTTTCATGGAATGCAATGCTAGCAGGATATGCACATAATTCACAATGGGATGAAGCAATGGAGTTAATCAATTTAATGTGCAATAATATGAGGGACACTGATCGTGTGACTGTAAGTTTGATCCTGAATGTTTCTGCAGGGCTCTCAGATCTTGAATTGGGGAAGCAGGTTCATGGATACATGTATAGGCACGGTTTCTACTCCGACTTGAGTGTTGCGAATGCGCTTCTTGATATGTATGGGAAATGTGGGAACTTGAGAAAGGCTAGAGCATGGTTTTACGAAATGAGTTATTTCCGAGATATGGTTTCTTGGAATGCTTTGTTGAGTAGCTATGCTCGTCATAAGATGAGTGAAGAAGCTTTAGTAATTTTCTGGGAAATGCAACAAGAGGTGACACCTAGTAAATTCACTTTCGCTACTCTCTTGGCAGTTTGTGCAAATATTTTTGCTTGTGAACAAGGTAAACAAATCCATGGGTTTTTGATTAGAAATAGTTATGATTTGGACATCGTAATCAGAGGAGCTTTGGTTGATATGTATTCCAAATGTCGTTTACTTGAGTATGCACTGAATGTTTTCATTGGGACTTCTGTGAAAGATGTTGTTCTCTGGAATTCTTTGATGCTTGGATGTTATCATAACAAACAAAGTGAAGCAATATTAAAATTGTTTGAGTTGATGAAGGAGGATGGAGTGAAGCCAGATAGTACAACCTTCCAAGCTGTACTGCTTGCATGTATTTCTCAGGGTTGTGTGAAATTGGGTAGACAGTATTTCAATTCACTGAGTCAAGATTATTTTATTATACCACAATTGGAGCATTACGAATCCATGATAAAGCTATATGGTCTGCATGGATTCTTTGATGAGCTTGAAGATTTTGTTGAGAAGATGCCATTTCAACCCACAGCCCCTATGTTAGCAAGAGTTTTTGACTCTTCCAAAGAATACAATAACACAAGGTTAGGAAAATGGGCTGTCAGACATCTTAGTTTTCTGAAGGACTGAAATTTTTTATTCCGTTCTGCTTCAAAGTTTCGGACAAGCTAATTTGTTACAAGGTTGGCTAAAGCAACTGTCACTATAATATGTGGACACAAGCCTGCTTGTGGACTTTGGAACTTTTTTAGTGTGCCAAATTGCTGAATATTGCTCTGACACAAAATATTTTACCAGAGCCAGATACTGCAGAGAAGTAGATCTCCCGAAAGTGCTTGAACTTATGAATACATACATAATTCGAGCACACCAATTTTTTGAACTGTAACGCAAAGAAGTTGATGTTTAGGTGGCCGCTACATAACTCCTTGTGTTATAAAAGATGATCATTTGTGGTGGCTTTGACATTTTCTACAATGAAGTGGCTGCGCTCAGTCATAACTTGATTGGTCTCGAACAGATAAATAGGGAGCAGATCTTCCTTCTCCTGGTATGCATGCTACAGCACTCTTTTTGTCTAGCCCATTTGCATACTGCATGCCCAAAAAATTAATGAAGAAAATTGAAAGTTTTAAAGACTTTTCTGGGCTTTGGCATTTGTATATGAATTGTGTAGCATGGGATGCATTCCTAGTAACACACTTGAAGTATGGAACTCCTCTAATATTATTGTTCACTATAATAATAGAAGAGATGGGTAGAAGTGTTAGTAATTTGATTTAGGTGTATAAGTGTCCTCCCCTTGTTGCATTATACAAGTTAAAACCTTCTTCTTCTATTTTTCTTCTCTCGTGTATTCACTTTTTCTCCAGTACAGTCTGGATCTTCTTAAAGCCTCTTTCTTTAAAGCTTCAGGGTAATTTCGGTGGGAAAATGTATTTGCTTCTTTTTGATGCATATGATATTGTACCTACGGCATTTAATACATGCTTATTTATGAAATCACTTTTTTTCAAATGAACTAATTTAATTTGCTTGGCTACTGGTTTCACCTTTACCTGAATGGTTTTCCTGAAATGATTAGAATAGCTGGTTCTTGAATCCAACACACACTTTCACATGCATTATCCTGCTTATGGTTTGAAATGCACATCTTGTAATGTGCCATTTCACAATTCAAGGGTCAGATGATATTTCAAAGGGATCTCGAGTTCTGGGACTGTCGAATCACAAATAGGTAGGCTGGGTCAAACTCTGTCGGGTTAAATTGATTAAGTCAGTAAATGGATCATGACTCAACCCTTCCAAATTTTGCTTGGATCAAGATGACCTAGGTCAAGTTGCACTGAGTAATAGGTCACAGCACTAAAATACTAATTAACATATCCTACATTAGTAATACTATTACAAATGGAAAAATAATTATGCACTCATCGACAAAAAGAGGGATAACGATAGTATTTTCTTTCCATTACATGTCCATTTTCTCATAATAGATTTATTTTACCTTACAAAATTCAATTCAGTGTGCAAGAATTCTTCAAAAATGATGTTTGAGAAAGCATCTTAAGTATTATTAGACATCATCTTGCTGCCACATTACTGAAATATTTGATTTACTTCAAAAATTGCATTTGTACTCCTTTTCTTAATCTCAGAGCTAAAACAGGTAATCTGTTTTGAAGTCTAGGGGAGTAACTTATATATCTTATACCATGTCCAGAACACCCATGAGAAAGTTATTGTTTTCAACAGCTACGTTTTGCTAAACACTTACCATTAGTATTGTTTTTTTCTTTTTTCTTAGTGAGGCTGGTATGATATCTTTCTAAGAACAATTTTACAACTAGAATTTAGATAATTTGATTGGAAGATTTATATCAAGGTTTAAGGAGTACATGTATCATTAGCTTGTACCTACTCAGTAAGTTTGTGGTCACATCACAGATGAAAACCAAGCTGTCTTACTAGCTTAATCTTCTTTTTTCACCTGCAATAGGTATCCATCCGGGCAGAAGCTGATCGTGACCAGTGAAGAAAGGAAAGCTAATTATCAAACAATCGATTGAGGTTCTGACAAAGTTGCTTCAGACACATCAGGCTTTTCACCTGAGCATGGTAGAGCGATCATGGGTGAAGAAGTTGGTTCTTGATTAAGACGTGATATAAGTCGTGTGTGTGTGAAAGAGCCATTGTATGTGGATTATACTCTAGTTGCTACCATCAAGCCAGGTAACATGACTAGTCAGACAGATGGGGTGAAAAATGTGATACTGGATTGGGATAAGCTGACTTGAGGATTTTCACAGAGTGAGTCTAGTTGTAGGTCATTTCGGAAGGTAAAGAAGAGCAAATGCTAGGGATCCTGGAACTACAAATCTGCTAGAGGTATTGATGTTGGATTGGTGAAGGCCTAAGCCCCTAAAGGGTGGCTTTGCTTGGTGAAAAGTTAACATAACTTATACCATGTTTGGTTGCATTTTTGTAATCCTACATAATTAATACCAACATAACTTATAAGGGAACCTATATATATAGTTATGCAGGGTAGAAGATGGAATAAGTTATGTGGGTATTAGTTATACATGTATTAAAGTGAAAAATTACATATTTACCCTATTAATTTATTTTATTGTTTTTAATTGGAAACATTTATTGTTTTTCTATATATAAGTTTGTTAATTTTTATTCTTTTTTATATTTAGACCATTTTTATTTGTTTTATTTTTTTTTAATTGGAAGTTTTTATTGTTTCTTATCAACATGTGTAGTTTTTATTTCTTATTATATATAGATTGTTTTTATTTTTTTTAAATATACTTACCGTTTTGATTGATTTATGCAAACATAAATATTTTTTTAATATTAGAAATTGATTTATATTTTTCAACGGCACATATGCTAATCAAATATTAGCATTATATATTATTCAATATATTTCACATTTTCCGAAGCTAAGCGCGCTTACAAAGTTTTCTTAAGAGCAAGTTTTCAAAGAATGTTGACCAAAGTTGACCTTAGGCCAAATTTCAAAGGCTAAAACGCCTAATTGTTCAAACTCGCACCAAAGGCCTCGATACTTGTGTCGACCATGCTACTGGCCTAATTGGTTCATTCTGAAGCTGATAAAACTTTCAAAATTCCATTTTGAAGTGGTTTACCTAAGTTATCTGGAAATTGAAAACATGATAATGCATACGAATGAACAGAAGAAAGTACTGACTTAAGCACGACTTCTTTGCCTGCAAGCCTTAAAAAACTACTCTTCCAACATTTTATCTTAGTTTTAACTCGTTCTTTGCTAAAGTCAAGCATAATTTCTTCTTTGATCTTTTAACTATTGTAGGTAATTCTAGATAAAGTCTCAAATTATCTATATGTATTTGTCCTATCTTCGCTATAATATCTCTATAGTATTTTTACTAAAATATATATATATAGATGATTTTTCAAAACTAAACAAAATAAAAAGGAGTCATCAGCAAAGAAAAGATGATTCATTGTAGGATCACCCCTTCTTAGGCTTATTCCACACAACTATCCTAGCTCCTCAGCTTGGTTCAAAAGCCTAGAAAGTCCTTCAGCACATAATATGAACAAATATGATAAAGGGTCACCTTGTCTCCTCTACTAGATTGTACAACCCCAACAATTTCACCATTTATATTAAACTTGTAAGTAGGTATTGTGATACATTACATAATCTAGCTAACGAAAGTGTCATGGAAACTCATTTTCAAAAGTAAAAAGATTGAACATATATCCATCGCACTCTATCGTAAGCTTTTATCATGTCTAATTTTAAGGCTATAACGTTTATCATTCGAGTCTTTACTACTATATAGTAAAATTAGTAGTACATACCTGGTCTTTGTCTTCTTGTTCAGTAGTTGTTTCCATCTTTTTAGGAGCTGTATGTACCCTTTTGTACAAAGAGTTTACAAATACCACACACATTCATTTTCATTCTATTCACGTCTCATAACCCACTGCTTCTCATTCACTTCTTTGCAAATACTTCATGGGAAATTGATTAAACTTGGTTTCAACAAGAATACTTTTTTGGGTAATTGTTATCTTGATTTGTATAGCAAGTTTGGTACAAAGATTGATGCTTTTAAAGTCTTTGATGAAATACCATACAAGAATGTTGTGTCCTGGAATATATGGTTGAAGGTGCTGGTTCAGTCAGGTGATGTGCATTCTGCACGCAAATTGTTTGATGAAATGCCTGACAGAGATGTTGTGAGTTGGAATTCCATGATTTCGGGGTATGGGTTGTTTGAGAATGCTTTGGGTGCTTTCTTGGAAATGCAGAAGTATGGTATTACGCCTAGTGGATATACTTACTCGATATTGGTTTCGTATGTAGAGTTTGCTTTCCATGGCAAGGAGATACATGGAAATATGCTAAGGAATGGTGTGGATTTGTCTAATGTGGTGGTTGGGAATTCACTGATTGATATGTATGGAAAGCTTGGGTTAGTAGACTATGCTACTGCTGTGTTTTTAGCCATGGAGACAGTGGATGTTATTTCATGGAACTCATTGATTTCGCGCTGTTGTAAATCAGGGTATGAAGATACAGCTCTGTCTTATTTTTCTTTGATGAGAGCTTGCAGATATTCACCGGATGAGTTCACAATGTCATCAGTGCTTATTGGCTGTTCTAACTTGCGCAGTTTGGACAAGGGTAAGCAAATATTATGTCTTTGCATAAAGATGGGATTTTTGTGCAACACGATTGTTTCAAGTGCGGCAATTGACTTGTTTTCTAACTGCAACAGTATTGAGGATTCAGCTCGTATATTCAAGTATTCAAATATTTGGGATATAGCTCTGTGCAATTCAATGATTTCGAGCTATGCACTGAACAATTTCGCAGAAAACGCCTTGCGGCTATTTGTCCTAACTTTGAGGAAAAATATTAGACCTACTGAGTTTACACTCAGCTGCATTCTTAGCTGTACTACAACTTTCCCTGTGGATCTGGGGATTCAAGCTCATTCATTGGTCATCAAGTTAGGCTTTGTATCAGATCCTGTTGTTTCCACTTCACTTGTAGATATGTACTGTAAATATGGATTGATTGATTCTGCCACAAATACTTTCAATGACCTACTAACAAGAGATTTAATATCGTGGAACACCATAATCTTTGGGCTGGCGATCAATGGTGAACCTACCAAATCACTCAGCCTTTATTATGAACTACTTGAACTAGGTGGTCAACCAGATCAAATAACATTGACTGCGCTTCTGTTAGCTTGCAGTTATGGTGGATTTTTCGATGAAGGTATATCTATATTTTCTTCAATGGAAGAGGAATATGGAATTACATCTGGCATTGAGCACTACACTTGTGTTGTGGGCATGATGACCAGGGCTGGTAAACTTAAAGAAGCCGGTGATATATTACAAAATATGCCTCATGAGCCCAACAGTGAAATGTGGGAATCAATACTTCTTGCTTGTGATATTTATGGGGACTTAAAAGCAACTGAAAAGGTTGCAGGGAAGATAATGGAGTTAGCACCAGAATCATCTCTGCCGTATTTGGTGCTAGCGCAAGTGTACGAGTCCAGGGGAAGATGGGAGAGCCTTGTTCGGGTCAGGAAGGAGATGAAAGAGAGAATAGAAAACAAAGTAGCTAGTTACAGTTGGATTAGTGTACGCAGCAGTGTAATCATGTTCCAAGCAAACCAAATTCTTAGTTGTGGTAGTAAGGACATCGGCATTTATTCAACGTTGAGGCTATTGACAGAGGATACATGGGATAAAAGTTTATGCCAATCAGTCAACTGGGAGTAATAGCTGCTAAACAGATGAGTTTAGTGCACAGATAGAAAAGCAAAATTTAAAATTGATTATACAATGGGCAAAGCCCAACTTTGTTTTTGCTATTGATGTCGATTTGCTTTAAGTGACTTTCAAGGTCTGAATCTGCTTATTGCATCAAAAGGGATAAAAGTTTTTCCAAAGTTCAAAATTTCCACATGCATATGATGGAGAACCAGTAAGGGTAAAAGGATACTCGCCTTGTTACAGGATGCAGAATTGGAGCAATTCCATAGAACTCAGAATGTTGCATCTAACAAAAACTTATAGTTTGTATTTTGGCCTTTAGAGAGGCATTAACTCCATCAATATGAGATAATTCTTTCAGCTTGAGTAGTAGTTTTATACACCTTAATCAAGCCACAAACATCTCTAGGGAACAATGACTGTCCAGTAGCAGATATCACTCATATAACATCTCCATGTCTTGGATGCCTCATCATAGAGTTTGAAGGCTGAGAGATGCTGAGTGAGACGGGAAGATTAAAAGGTAATGTAGAATCTTATCTCTCCATAACCTGTGAAGCTCACATGTATTGATTATTTACTTTATATGTTAGTATGCCTTCTTTCCATTGTTGCTTTTATGATAATCATTCTTGATAGATCAGAACTTTTGTGTGATTTCACTGGGTATGTTGTTGTTGTTGATAGATCAGAACTTTTCATTAAAACCACAGGAAGTTGATTTTAAGAATATATTCAATGAGAATGACTGGATCAATCACACTTGACTAACAAGTTATCCCAATCATCTATGCAAGTTGGATCTTTGATTTACACCAAAAGACTAAATGAAACAAAAATTAAGTTACTTTTATTCCTTACAGCATGATAGACCAATTCTCTTTCCTTCTACACTATCCAAAGAACATATAGAGCTGTGTAGTTCTCCATATAGCCCTTCGTTCTTTTTCAATTCCGCACAGCTTCCAACTCGTAATTGCCTCCTCAACTATACTTGGTGAAGCCCTTCCAACATTGAACAATATGGAACAAAATATAGTCAGTGCTCTTCCCACTTTCTTTGTACAAACAACACCAACTCAATACATTTCTCCTTCCATTTATAAGATTGTCAGATTGTCAATATTGCTCCTTTACAGCACATATGTGAAAACAAAATACTTTCCATGTTGCTTTACCACCCCAAACATTCTTCACACCACATTTTTACCCTCATCCTCAGTTAGCTCCCTGCAGTGTGATTTTGTATATTTCGCCTTCACACCATCTAATCCTCCTTTCATATTTTCCTTCTCAATGATGATCGGAATATCTCTTCGGAGAACACTATCCGATCTGACTCCCTTATTATCCTGTCTCAAGTGTTCTCCACCACCCATATCATTTCTCAATTACTAAGCCCATGCGAACGTCTCCTTTATGATAGTGTTTTTTTTTCAGACTTCTTTCAATGAATTGTGCAGCACTCTTACAGCATTACCCACTGCATACCCAGTATGTGTAACATTCCATTCATAGTCCCCGTCGATACACTCGCCCCATGCATGGTTATTTTTTCACCCGAGAACCATGAATTATCTGTGAATTTATTTTTTCGTAATGTATTTTCCTCTTGGGCGGATCTCCACAGCCACTTCCCGTTTATGTCACTAAAAACATGGATTCTGCGTATCCTTCATCCCTTCTGCCATTTGAAGTTTCATCTTCTAATAATCTAACAGTTTTTGCTTCTATTCCCCTTCCTTTCCTTCCCATGTGTGATCTCTCGTCAAAACATGTATTATGTGGGATACTCCATCTTAATTTATATGTCATGCTTTCGTTTTTAGTATATCCTAAAAAGAATGTCATTCTTCCTTGTTTAGAAACAATTTAACTTGAAACTTCCTACCTTACCCTTGATGAGATTATTTATTGCCGCACAAATATCAATAGTTTTTTTTAGAACACAAGTTCCAAAAGTCTTCTTTTCTGTCTTAAACTCAGTAAGGAGTCAAACACCGCCATAAATTGGAATGGAGGGAATATGAGATTACGTGATCTATCTTCTTTCCCATTGTGCTTTAAGTTTTTTCTCAAATTTCTCTGCTACCAATTCCTCTAGTCCCTTGTCCTTAAATTTTTCCGTAGTGGCAAACCCAATTATCTCGGTGATGGTGTTGTCACCTTTCTTCCATATGTACTTTCCAATTCAGAAATATTCAGCACCTCGCCACTAGTACCAACTTAAACTTCCATAAATTGATGCAAAGTCCTGTAGCTGCTTCAAACCAAATAAATATCCTAAAGAAATATCGACTGTCCACCTGTGGCTTATCAAAAGATAATTACATAAAACAGAGCTTTTAAAAAACTAATGTATCATCAACAAACAAATAAAAGATGTGATATAGCCATTCTTCCTCTTATTGTCTTTTTAAAAAAAATTGTTTGTATAAAGTATTCATCCTCTTACTATCATCAGCGAGAAGTAGATGTCAAGTATCATTGGTAACCAGTAGATGTGGTATTGCCATTCTTCTTCCTATTTCTTTCACTGCTTCAATCCCTCAATATAGCCTCTGCCACCAGTCTATGAGCCTTCTAAAGGCCTCCATTTCAAACAAGGATGACTATTGGGAAAAACATGTCTGCTTATGCTATATCCCCCTCCAGATACTCAAATATCTGCAAGCACTACCATTCCAAAAAACATGAAAGTTTTCCATTGAATATGGTTAATGAAGATAGCATCAATTTAGTTGAACTTCAGCTGATTCATGTTGTATAAAATTGAGGACAAGGGCATAAATCAAGGACTCGAACTGTATACAACCTTAACCTTTGGTTGATATCACTGTGTATAGTGCAAGAAAGACACATAGAGATATCAGAATGCATCAATTGACAGGGAACTAAATCTGAGACCTGTAATGACCTCAAAAATGGAAATAAACATCTGTGTCTTCAATTAAAAGAAGGATTTTTATGACTGGAAGGTGACTAGAAGATAAAACAGGGAAACTAGAATGACTGAATCAGTTTTAAACGGGAAGTGTTAAATTTAGCGATTCTCCTATTGACCAGAAAAGATTCTTGACAAGCGTTTTTTCAAATTTAGGGTGTTTCTTTCGTTGTAAAAGTTATTTAATTCTGGTACTTCTTGCTGCATTCCTTTTTGTAGGCATACCTTCTTCATCTTTGTGATATTGAGACAACGAGAATGCTGTCCTTTCGGTCCACTTATTGACTGGTTGTTTTGGCTTGTGTGTAGACTGTAGACACTCGACAGCTTGCAATACAGCATAGTACACTAGCTAATTGCTAATTTTTTTCAGCACATCATACAACACTAACAAATGCCTTACAGAGCTTTTCCTGTTTAGTTATCTTCTTTCTGAAAGTGAAATTTTCTCTGTGATTGATTGACATTGTTTTGCATGATCAAATCGATAATGCTAAAAGATATTTTTCACCTAGTGAAAAACAGTCTCGAAATGTGCCTTACATCAAGTTTTATTTTCATCAGTAATTATTATTCTGAAATAATTGAAGTTGAGCACGACGAGACTGTTTACGCGTGGTTTCTTATGTGATCAACTCTTCTCTTCTTATTACTTAGAAGCCTATAAAAGTCTCATTCTTGACGAACTTCAAATTTATACTTCATTTTCTCAGGTACAGAAAATTCCGCGTTCTTGGTTCTCCATCTATGAATCCTGAGAAAAGAGGTGAGCCTTTGTCAAAACTTCATTGTGCAATATTTTTCAGCTTATGTTGTCTTATCTTTTTAATGAACGAGAATTATTTAGATAATAAGTTGAATAAAAGATAGTATAGTATATTATCTCGTTTGCTAGAGCGAGTGAGAAATCTTAGTACACATTAATTTCATAGTTTTATTTTTGTATTATTATTTTTTGATTTACCCCTCCTCCGGGAGTTCATACCTTTACTCCTTTGATGACTTGAACTAACAACCTTAAAGATAGAAAGTGAAGGGGATTTACCATTCGAGTTATTCCCTCTTGTCTTCATTTTTCTATTTAGGGTGCGATTGGTATGAAGGAAAATGTTTTCCAATAACTTGTTTTCTTGTAAAAGAAGTGAATTTTTGGCTTATTTTCTCATTTTTGGATGATGAGTTGAAAATATTTTTTTGCGTTCGGTTGGTGAATTAAAAATATTTTCTAGAACATATCTTTAATTTTTGCTAGAAAGTAGAAAATCATTTTAGAAAAATAATTTTTATCTTAAACAAATTTTTTAATTTTTTTTTTGGCGAAATGACCTAGGAGATCTCTGTACCTGGCTCTGTTTGTATGTTAACCCTTCTACTCATCACTTTGCTAAATGAACCCTTAAACTCAATGAAACTCTATTTTCTAAATTCCTCTGAACATTGATCGAGCTTATGTGACATTAAAATAATTGAGTTGGATAAATGTGTGATCACACACGTTTTAAAGTAAGTAAATATGATATAATTACAATTTATTATATTTTATAATTGAGAAAATTTTAAAGTGAAAATATTGAAGAAAGATGAAAGTATTTATTTATTTATTTTGGGGGAGGAGGGGGGGGGTAAGGCATAGAGAGTGGGTGGAAATGGAGAAGATAAAGTAGAAAGGGGAGAAAGAGAAAAAATTGCACTTTTTATTTTTTAATATTATATATTTTTAAAATGTAATTTCTAACGTGTTATTGAAATAATAATAATGACATGTCATTAGAAAATAATATGGTATTTCATGTATAAAATGAGTGTATTACACGCACATATATTAGATGAGAAAAGAGTTGAAAATATTGTGTTTGAATGAGTTTAAGGGTTCATTTGGCAAAGTAATAAATAGAATGGTTTAAATGACGAACAAAACCAAGTACAGGATTTTCCGGGTTATTTCCCTTTTTTTCTTTTTTTTTGGATGAGGGGTAGGATTGGGTAAAAAAACAATTGATTTCAAGTAGGTGACTATGGAGAATGTATAAATTGCTAAAAGTGGAATATTTTACGTGTCACTCTTATCTCTCTACGTTTATGACTAAAAACCTATCCAAAAACTTAAATTAAAAATGGCTTCATCTCTTCAATACCAAACTTTTAAAAAGAGCTGTCAATATTTCCCTTCTTAATTACCATGTTTTAGCACCTAATTTCATTTATTGGCAACTAAAAAAAAAACATACTTTTCCTAAAACTTAATAAAAGAATATTTAGACTTTCATTGTGTGCAAATAAATAAGATCTAAATATATATGTAAAAAGTCGGAATTGTGTTTCCTCAGCCTCTTCAAAAAAATTGCAAAAAGAAAAATCACAACAACCATTAGCTTCAATTCCAATATTTAGCTAAGAACACCTAAATTGCCTTCACTAAATTGGCAATTTTTTTTTTAAAAAAAAAAAAGAAAAATGAACTTGCTTGGCATGCCTAAATAGCTTAAACTTTTGTACTAATATTACATTGTGGGATAAACTACTTTAATTATATTACTCCTAATTGTCAAGAATAACTACTTTTTAGATTAGCTTGGCATGCCTAATATAACCCACATGTTTCTTTTTTCCTTTACAAACCATGGAGATAGGAAAAAGGAAAAATAGGGAAGAGATTATCAAGTGGAGCGTAAAATTTAACTCTCACTGATAAAATAAAAATTCAGATAATCAATCATCTAAGTTATTAAGCCTATTTATTTTGTGCACACATTAAGCCTTGACTAAAGCAATTTAAATTTTAGTCTTTTCGCTCATTATAAGTTCTTTTTAGGAATTAAGTTACATAAAATGACATGATTTGTGAGTTCTGAAACTGAATTTTTTCATTACTATGTATATATTTTAAGGGACTGGAGTGACTTATGCAATACAACATAACTTGTTATGCTTTTACAATATAACTTGTGGGAATATTATGTCGTGAAATAAAAAGTTTACGTAAAATAATAAAATTTCAAACTTCTTAATCTAAATATATCTTATTTAGATATTATGACTACATGTTGATTAATAATTTATTTCTTCTAATAATATTTTTGCCTGATAATAGTAAAGTTCTAGCCAAGTTTTTTACTAATTTGATCCGAAAAAATTCTTAAAAGTCATAAATTAAATATGATAATTTTTCTTTGAAAAATATCACATGAACAAAATTAAATTTAATGTGACAGATGTGTCATGTAACCTACTCACTTTTAAATGAGATCGTGCAAATATATATGAAGTAGGCAAGTAATTAGAAGATAATTAAGACTATATGATAATTTAAATATACTAACTAATAATTCCTACCACATTTACGGAGGTATTTAGGTATGGTGCCTATTTATATTTACTTTTTATATAAGTACTAGAAGTAGATAGCCCGTGTAACCACGGGCCCAATGTAACAAGTATGACACATATATAAAAAAGAGAAAATTGTATATAATAGCAAACTAATAACCTAAAATAAATGGAATTGCTAGGGTTTGATTTAATTGTGCTCTATAGCAAACGTTTGCAAAAAAAATTTAGGCGCCTCTCTTCCAAATATCTCGCTCGTCACTCTCCTCCAATCTCTCGCTCGCTTCCTCACTTTTTATACAAACACAAGTGTATAATAATTGTTTCTAATTGTATAAAGCAGAGAAAATTGTATAAAAACATATATTTTTGTTCCCCTCTCTCCCCTCTTCCAGATCTCGCTCGCCACTCTCCCAAATCTCTCTCGCCACCCTTGTCTTTCTCACTTATACAAACACAAGCGAAATGTATAAATTGTGTTTCTGTTTGTACAAAGCGTGAGAAAATTGTATATACACATGCAAGTACATATATTTTCGTCCTATACACTTATAATTATACAGTAGCAGCCAAGGCTTTTGATCTATAGGGCTCAGAAAAAGACCAAGATGATTGCCACAGAATCGAGAAGTAGCAGACATGACCGCTTCTACCACTTCACTATAAGTACTCAAACAGTACTTGCCGCCCATTTTTTTTTTTTTGCCTTTTCTTTCTATAACATCATTTTAATAATAAAAAAACAATTCATTACAAAATCTAATGATTTTTTATTCTTTTATGCTGATAAATTTAGAATATAAACTCAAATAATTAAATTTTGGTAAATTGTATTTACACGTCACAAAGGTAAAATCCTTTTTTATATGTTCACCGAGTTAATAAATATATACTTGATTTAAATTAATTTAATATTTTTCTTAATAAACTATTAATAATCTTATATAGTTATTTAATGATATATATAATATTAAAAGATAATTTGTAAATAAATTGTTTTGAATATAAAAGCTAAATAATAAAAATTTATTAAATTATTTAACTATATTAAATTTAAACAAGTGTAAATAAATTATTTTGAATATAAAAGTTAAATAATAAGATTTTATTAATTTTTTAACTATATTAATTTAAGCAATTTAATATGTATATGTAGAGATATAAAAATGGAAATATACAAAAATCAATAAAATTAAATGGACCCCACTATATACTTCATCAATGATAGAAGGCATAATGGGTAATTAAGTAGAAAAGTATAGCCTTTTTTCTAAAGATATTAAGAAGGTTCAAATGATAAGGAGGATAGTACAATTTTTCTATACCATACTTATCTCTTTGAGAAGTCGCAATGACAAAAATATCCTCACTTGCCAATTGAATGACTATTAAGCAGCCATGTTGAAAGTTGTTCCAACTCTCTTCTATATAAGAAGAAAAGAAAAATAGATATAAAGTCATATTTACTCTCACGATACTCATGCTGTCACCATAGATTTGTGGCAATTTATTAGTTATAAAGTTTTGTTACAGATTAATTAAATAATTATTTGTTTTCCTCTATCCACAAACACAAAATTTAAAATAATAATATTTATTTTAAATTTAATTAAATGCATTGTCTGCGGGTGTGTGGGTGTAATGGATCTATGAGGCGTAGGATAGTTAAGCAAATATTAGCAATTAATAAAATATTATATCACATTAATTACAGTAAAAATAGTACAAAAATGTAAAAAAAATTACAGAAAACTCATCCAGTCTAATTAATATAAGTATATAATATGATATTAAAAATCAAATTAAATCAAATGAACTAAAAAATCACAATAAGATATTATAGATCTAAGAATACTATTGTATGCGGAGGATTTTTCACTTTGATAAAATATTATTGTTCTTTCTTCTTGGGCTATTGATTTTTTCTTCGCAAATATACTTTTAATTTTCTTCGATTAGTCATCAAATAATTGATCTATTCGCATACTAATAAAATGAAGATAAAAAGAAAAAGATAATTCCAACAACAAAAATTAAAATTATACTCAAAGAGATATTTTTTTTATTATGAATATAATATGCCAATTACAAAAAAAAAAAAAGAATTATACTCAAAGAACAAATTCATTTTAATTAAGTATTATATTCAAGAATATAAATATGAAGATTGATGGAAAAATTAGTTTATTTAGAAAATAAAAGATTGAAATCGTTATTTAAAATAGATTTAATTTTTAATTCAATCTTTAAAAGATGAATCTTGACTTTTCATTCAAATTCAAAATTCAAAAACTTAATAATATTTAGTAAAATCTATATATTATCTGTTGTAACCTAATCTTAATAAACTTTGTCAATGATTTTAAATAAAAAAATTGTATAATATATTTAATTATTTATTATTTTCTACTATTATATATTGGACATATATTTAGTTTTAAATTTAATTGTTTAAAATTTTCAAATGGTAAAAATTAGATTTTGTAAGTTGGAATTTTATCCATACACGTGGGTAGTTATACATTTTTAAAAATAAAAATCTAAATTCAATCGTGTTTATATTTTTTTAATTATTTAGAAAATTTAGTTTTTAATAATATCGACACGTGGATATTATCACCTCTTCTATTATATAGATATAGATAATAGGTGTTATTCTTTTAAGTATTGTGTCTTAAATTTAAATTATATTAGATTTTTAGAAAGTAATTTAAGAGATTCCATATTAGAATTACTTCTCCTTGTATATATAGTTTTTTCACATTACAAATATAACTTTAATTATATTATTAATTATTAATATAATCGAATAACTGAATTGAAAAAAGGCAAAGCGAAAAAATTAAAACAAAAGCAAACTTAGTTAATTCGATTAAATTACACTTTTCAAACCAAAAATTGAAAATTCAAATTGAATAATACAAAATTAAACCGAAAAAATAAACACACACCTTTCTAGGAGCGGCTCTAGTAAATCAGTAGCCTAAAGCTAAACTCAAATAGAGGTCTTAAATTTGAATATATATTTTTATAAAGTTTATTATAATGAATAATTTAATCTTTCTTGAGACATTGTATTAATAAATTGTCAAACTTTTATTACTTCTTAACTCTTTTATAAAAAAATATTATTTTCTACAAATAATACAGGATATTTTTTTTTAAAAAAAGACTTATAACCTATATTTTTGAGACCCCTTTAATTTGGGAGCCTAAAGCGATTGTTTTTTACAAAGCTCTAGACATCATTTTTTTCGTCCTTATTTACATGATTTATGTATATAATTTGACTTGATATAAAATATGATAATCTTGTAACGTTTTAAAGCTAAAGCTATCCTCAGAAAGATTATGCTTTTATAATTTTTGCCAAATAAATAAAAATTTAAATATAAATAATATATTGACATCATCATTAAATATTTATCAAATATATCGTGCAATTCTAAACTGACTAAAATTGTATTAATAACACTGTAGTACTATATCAATTTTTGTTTTATTTAATTTTACTTATTATCAAACTAATGTATACATTATTTTCATATTTGATTTTTTTAGAAAAAATAAAAAATTCTTCAAGTACGTGAATATGGACAAATGTACAAAGTCATAAATGCTAAAAATGCATTATTTTATGTGTCACTCTTATCTCTCTCTGCCTATACCTATATGACTTGAAACCTATCCAAAAAAGTTCTGTTTTTTTTTTTTAAAAAAAGAAGCCAACATATGTTCCACCTATTCATTAATATATTGAAGATGGGCCTTTTTTTTTTTTTTTTCGTATTTGTTAATTATATTAAAATTTAATTAAATTATATATTATAAAATTTATATAAAATGAAGTACTTTTCATATGATTTTTTTTATTTTAACGGTTTAAAACTAAATATTTTTATTAGAAGTAAGAAATTTCAATTATATCACTGCGATTAATATTATATGACTCTTCTTCAAAACATAATAAAAACAAGATTATATAATTGACGATGAAAACAAAGCTAGGTGCTAAATTGAATTGTTACTATTTAAAATTAGGATAAAATTATTTTTATCACCTAAACATAGGGAAAGAAGATATATCTTTCTAGATGAAGATTTTCATAAAATTCTAATACCAAAAGAAATATTTAAAAATATATTTATGTATTATTCGAAGTATATCAATTTTATTTTTTCGTTAAAACTTTGATTTAATGTTACTATCATCCTTAGAAAATAATTATATATTGCATTAATTTTACAGAGTTTTCCCTCTAAGACAATTTAAATTATAATTGAAAGTTAAAAAAATTATAAATTAATATTATTTGAAGAATTTGAGTACATTAAGTTTATTATTTCACAAGTAATTTCAGTACATGTGTAATTAATAATCTGAACTTTTTTTATTTCTTTCTTTAAAGTCTAGACTCTTATTTATTCTCTTTATTTATTTATTTATTTATTTTGGTTATATATGCATTTTTTATTATTTAATTCAGGTGAAATTCTCTGATTCTCTAGTAGAAAAAAAGATTTCAAAGTTGTCGAGAATAAAAAAATGTATATAAATAATTAATCAGTTTCTACCAATGGATATTTATAATGCAAACAAATTATATGTACAGCGGACTGAAATAATATTCATAGGATTTTTGGGCGTATTTATTTTAGGCATTATACATATATTATAATTTAAAATTGATTGTAAATTTTAATCTCTAACTTTCATAATGCACAAACAGACGTTTTAACTATTCAATTTTTAGATAAATAAATATACGAGTTTTACATGGCACAATACACATAAGACAAAAAAAAAACACGTAGGACATATTTGTCTATTTGTTCAACTTTTTATACAAGTTAAAATATCTACTTGTGTACATCAAAAATTAAAAAACATAAACATAATTCGAAACTAAATTAAATGATATATTTACTTATATGCCTTTATTTCACAACCAAAATTTGGCAGTGGTCAGAGTAGTAAATTAAATTCATATATTTCAAAAAAAAAAAATGTGGGGAAGAGGGTGGACCTGAAATTAGAGAAAATAAGAAAATTAAAATTTTATACCTATGATGAAAATATTCAATCGAAAGCATTATCTTAAAAAGAAAAAGTAAAATATTAATTTGGTTAGTTAAATTTTAATATAAATATTTAATATTAAATAAAAAAATCAAATAACAATTTTATCAACTAACAACAATTTATTTTCAATTAAAAAAAATTATAATTACCTATGAAAGATATATAAATGTATAAAAATTTGAAAATGTTAAGATTTTAATTCATAGAATGCACAGAGGTATTAAAGAATAAAAACAACAATATAAAAACGATAGAACTTAATAAGATAACTTTTTATTTTCTTCTTTTCAAGTATATAAAACGGTATTACTAATACTTTATTTTTTAAATTACATTAAGGTATATATAAAGATCTCATAATTATGATATTAAAATTAAATATAATGATAAATATTATAAATTATATTTTTTTACATATAATATAATGAAAAGATACATCAATTTTCAAAGTTTTTATCTTTCTGAAAAAAGAAAAACTGTAACTAATTAAAAGGAATGAAGGGTACTTAAAAATTATGAACATCCACAATTAAAAATAATAATATTTACAATGATTTAAACAGTTGAAAAGAAAGTATTTTTTTCTTTAAATAATTATTATTAGAGTAGGAAAAGTCTAGATGGTCCTCATTGGCTTCTCAAATTTTTTAAATAAAATTATTATTATTATTATTATTATTATTATTATTATTATTATTATTATTATTATTCAAACTTTGACCTTTTGATCACGTAATTAATTTTACTCATACCCCTAATAAAAAATATGATAAAATCCAAATTTATGAGTATGGTCTTTTTATTTTATTTACTTATAAATACACACTCACCCAAAAAAAGAAAAATTAGAACTAAAACCCAATGCATATCAACTTCTCCCTTTGAGCTCATTTATTATCACAATCCATTTAACCATTTTTTTTTGTTCAAACAAAATTATTATCAATGGCAAATTTGATTTCAAAATCAACAAAATTTAACCATTTTCTTCTAAACACAAGAGTTTGTTTCTTACGATCGTTTACAACTCCTGCCGCCGGCGCCGGTGCTGGTGGTTATATTAAGCCGGCGGGGAGTTTTTCCGGCGAGTCTGCCGCCATTTTTCGGCCTGAACGTTACCAGTCAGGTAAAGCTGGAGAGCAACTAGATACAATTGACTATGAAGAAGATGAAAATCAGGTAAAGTTTTTTAATATTTACTTCTGATAACTTTTTTTTATTGACAGAGTTAGAAATTTATATAGAAGAAAAAAATTATTATTTAAATGTCATATCTGAAATTTAAACATGTGATCGATCGAAACAATTTTTTAATTCTCAATTCATGAAAAAATTCATTCTTTTTTAATAATTGTGGTATTTAGGTAATTTTATGTGTACTTTAATTTGTTTTTAGTAAGTATCGAATAATTATATATATATCCAATAAAATTGATAGATGATAAGAATTTACGTAGTAGTTTAATTTTGACTATAGAATCGAATCCGAGATCTCAGGACTTTTAATGATTCTAAATTAAAAGTTTATTTTAATTGTAAAATAAAATAAAATAATAATTAATAATAATAAAAATAATAATTCAAGAAAGTTTGGTTTTAGACGATTTGGACAAAAGTTCACCATGACGTGTTTCATTTGAGATGATTGAAGAGAAGTTTGGCATTTATCCAAGAAAACAAAATAGTTACTTCTGTCAAGCGTAAGCGTGACACTAATGTAAGTATTGATGGTATGAGCGATAAAAATAAATAAAATAGAATAAGAAAATAATGATAGAATTAATTCTTTTGTCGTGTTTAGATAATTTATTCTATTATTTATATCATAGCGATGAGATAAGTTATCTTTTATACATCGTGAGATAAGTTATCTCAAAATAGCTAACCTGAACTAATTATGAGATACTTATTCTCAATCAAACGAAAGTAACTAATTAGTACTACTACAAATTGGAGATCGTTTATCAGTGAAATAAGAATTGTAATTTTGAGATATCAAATACAATAGAATTATTTTACCTTATCATTTAATTATAAATAGTGAATTAAGTTAATGCAAAATAAAATAATTTTTATAAGCTATTTTAATTTTTAAAATATTCTGATATATCTTATCCCGCTAATTAAAAAAGCACTCCATTATAATTCAACTCTTTTTGCTATTGAATACCTTCATGACGTGTAACGTTTAAGAGGTAAGTTTTTTATTTTTTATATTATAAGATACAACGTGAGTTATTAGTATTATTTCTTAAATTCCGATTAATAAATAAATAATGTGTCAATAATGATAAAATAATATAAATTAGGTGGAGTGGACCATTAGAATGACAGGACAGAGATAGTCTTTTTTACATCAATTTTGGCTGAAAAAACAATTGATTATTGCAAAAGATAAACACTTCTGGAGTGAATTATAAATGGATAGTCACCAAAAAAATAAAAAATAAAAATAAAAACTTAAATCAAATCTATGACTTCTGAGGAAATATTGGGTAAAAAGATACAGAGAGTCTGATTTAGGATCATTTGGACATTGTGATAATAATTTTGAAATTATGATATGGATTTTAATTTTATTTGAATATATAATTTAAAAAGAAATTAAAATTGTATTTACTTTAACAAATATAAAAATATAATAATGTTTATAGCTAACAAGAGATCAAAATATCATAAAATGAGTGAACTGTGGATTATAGCAAGAGATCAGAATATCATAATTATTTTATAATTAAGTGTTCAGAAGTATAAATTTTTAAATATGCATGATTTTATAAAGAATGATTAGTTAATAATAATTGTAATTAAGTATTTTTTAATATAATTTTTTCACAGCATGAGTTTTTCTTTTGCAAAATTTAGCGTACATGAGACTTTCTTTTTATAAATTATAAATTTATGAATCAAGTTTTTATTTTAAAAAAATTGGAATCATAATGAAGTTATGGAAAATTGAAATTTTAGATTTATAGCCCCAAATTACATATTTAGATTCTAATTTAATTAACTTAAAATCGCTTTATAACGCTTTATATTAACTTAAAACAAGAATTTGTTAATAGACTTTAATTCCCAAAAAAGTTTAATATTTTAGTTAGGTTAGACTTTTATGAATCGATTTTAATTGTCTTTATTTATATAATAAATTCAGTTGTCAGATTGTTAGGTAGGATGTTATTAAATCATTTGTATTTGTTTTTAATTCCGTAAATATTTTATCTTTTTTTTTTCTTTCTAATTTGGGTAGGGAAAAGGGAAAGAGGTTGCCAAACAGGGAATCAAATATTTATCGCCAATCAACTGAGTTACTAAACTTATTAGTTCGATTGATAATATTGTATACTTTTTGTTTTATTTTAACTTGGTATACAAAGAAGTAACTTTAATGGTATAGTCTTCGACTACTAATATGAGAACATATTTTAAAAAAATATTCTTTTATGGTCTTAAAAGTATGAATAAAAATTACCCAAAAAATGAGATAATTGTAAAAGAGAACAAGACAAAAATAACTTGACTGATGAAATTTATTACCATTAATGTTTGAATAAAATAAATGTATCGCATTCGAAATTCAAATATTAGTCTAGGAGACTTATAAAGGGAATGGATGAAATTCTTTTGCTCATAGCTGGTCTAGATATTTTGTATAGTTAGATTTTATGCGTAAATTCTCGACTGTTTTAATATAATGTATAATAACTTTTTATGAATCAATTAGAAACATATACTTAAGCTAAGATTAACTAAACTTTTGAATTGTTTAGATTTAAACAAATTAATTAATTTCGAACTATTAATAGAATTTTTTTTGTGTGTGGTGGTGGGGTGGGGTGGGGGGTTTAGGAGGGAGTTAAGGTTCATGACAAAGTTAGAAATTTAAAGTAAAATATTTAAATTTTCTTTTAAATCAAATATACATATATTTATAGTAACGTTAACGAAGAGTATGTAATTGATTAGGGGTGGACATTCGGTATTTCGGTTCGATTTTGGTTTTTTCGATTCATGTAAATTGTGTATCGAATATCGAACCAAAATATTTCGGTTCGGTTCGATTTTTGTTATTTTGATTCAGTTTTTATTAATTGTGTACCGAATACTTAACTGGGCTGGCCGCCGGACGCCGATCGCCCGTTGAAGACTTGAAGTCGCTGCAGGCGGCTGCTGCTGCCGCCTGAAAGAGGAAGAGGAAGAGCTGCTGCCTGCGAGAGGAAAAGGAGGATGAATATTAAAAATTAAATTAGAAATAGGGACATTACGTAGGGTTTCACATTCTTTTTTCTTTTTTTAAAAGATTATTTAACATTAATAATTATTAATTAATATAATATAAATATAGTATGAATTATAGTATAATATTTCGATTTAAATCGAAATACTGAAAACCAAAATAATACATATCAAAAATCGAATCAAAATACTAAAAATACAAAAAAGATAAACCAAATAATAAACCGAAAATTAAAATTCTAAAAAAATACGATTCAATTCGATATTTCGATTTTAGTGTTTATGCCCACCCCTATAATTGATCACCCTTTCTCGACGTCTCCGTCATGATTCATGTGAAGGCAGCCATGTGATACATGTTGATGTTACACTTGTCAGTAGTGTACACTACAAAATAATGTCTTCATTTCTCGTACTCTTGTCACTATTCAACTTCTTTTATTGTTCCTTACAAATTCATGAATCCATAAATTTTTGAACTTATTTGGACATAAGTCAGTACTATTTATTTTTAAAGAATAACTTTTAATTTTTATTTCAAAAATAGTATTGAACAATGTATCTTTTAATTTTCTAAAAAAATGGACAATTAAAGATATACTAGACTAGTATATTAGTTACTAAACTTTAAAATTTGAAAAACTTGTACAATGATCCAAAAAAGGTCATGATAATTTTTCACTTCTTTTCTAAAAACTTACTTTATTCTATATATAGTTTCGTCTTCTAGTGTCTCAATTCCATGAACATTTCCTTCTAGTTCTTGATGAGTAGAGCATCAAGAAAATATAAAAATAAAAACTTAGGCCAAAAATTTGGAATTTTACTTCATAAAATATGCAAGGATTCCTCAAAATCCTCTTCTCCAATTGTAAACAAACTCATAGAATTGCTAGTAAAAAACCACTTAGCCAATTTCATTCCTCCTCTATAACAACACTTCTTGATTTTTCATCAACAAGACTTTTATCATTGAAAGAACAATCTTCTCTGTTTGCTGAAAATGATGACTATACCGATGATTTTCAGGTTATTATAGTATTTCTCGTGAATTTCTTACCTTTATTTGGATGTTCAATTATACGTGTTCATATATATATATATGTCAGTAGAATAATATGATACTTTTCTATGTTATGTAATATTGGACTAAGATGAGCTTAAATGTAACGACACACGTACAATGACGATTCATGTAATTGTTGGAATTGGCAGGTGATGGATTTTCCTGGTGGAAAAGTTCCAATTACTCCTCAAATGAAATTTATTTCGGAGTCGTCTGAGAAGAGATTACCTTGTTATAGAGTTCTTGATGATGATGGTTATCCACTTCCAGGGACAATCTTTGAGGAGGTAATTTGAAATTGTTTCGAATTTTCATTTCTTTTGAATTTGAAAAAAAAAAAAATATGAATTGAAATTTGATGCATTTAATTGGTTAGGTGAGCAAAGAATTGGCAATAAAGATGTATAGTTCAATGGTGACACTTCAAACTATGGATACCATTTTTTATGAAGCGCAAAGGCAGGGGAGGTTGTCGTTCTATCTCACAACTGCTGGAGAAGAAGCTATCAACGTAGCATCTGCTGCTGCTCTTTCCTTAGACGACTTCGTGTTACCTCAGGTACTTTTTGCTGTTATTATTGTTATTCGGAGATGAATTCAAGATCTAAAGTCAGTAGTTTCAAAATATCTGTGCGTTGTACGAGCTGAAAGCAATGAGTTTGGCACTTTTCTTGTATCATGTTTAGGAGCATTGTTTTGGGTTGTCAGTAGAGTCGTTTGGTTGCTGGTTGGAAGGCGATGATTTATTCTGGTATTAAACCATAACTTGTATCATGTTTAGTAGCATTTGTTTTTGTCGCTATTTATCAAATTCAACACACCATATATGTATTTTGGTTAGCAATTTAGGATCTGCATATATGAAATAACTAAATTTTGCATGACTAATCCATGTATTACTAATACCTCTAATGACCGCTAAATAGTTGTTGGTTTGTCTTTGAGATGAGTAGAACACATTTGGCATTAGCAGCTGCATAATGCAGATTGAAACATTGAACGCAAAGTCTTTTTGTTTATGTTTGTTCTGCTCGATTTGACAATAGTTTCATGATTCTACAACCGGGAAATGATGTAATTCAATATGTTGTTGGTACATTGCAGTACAGGGAAGTAGGGGTTATATTATGGCGTGGTTACCCCTTGGAACAGGTTGCCAATCAATTGTTCGGAAACAAGTTTGATTATGGAAAAGGAAGGCAAATGCCCTGCCACTATGGTTCTAATGAGCTCAATTACTTAACTGTTTCTTCGCCAATAGCGTAAGAATCTCAAAAGTGTTTAGCATTTCCCCTTAAGATTCAGGATATTCCATGTAATCAATTTTCTGCTCTGAATTCCATTTTCCTCAGAACACAGATTCCTCAGGCCGTGGGCGTTGCTTATTCCCTCAAAATGGAAAAAAAGGAGGCTTGCGCGGTCACTTATTTTGGAGATGGTAGCACCAGTGAGGTAATTAAATTAAGCAAGCAAAAATAACGTGATTTTTAAGCATATTCTACATCAATTGACTGATTTTCTCGCGATTTAATTTGCAGGGAGATTTTCATGCAGCATTAAACTTTGCAGCAGTATTGGATGCTCCTGTTGTCTTTATATGCCGCAACAATGGATGGGCCATTAGCACTCCTATAAACCAACAATTTCGAAGTATTTTCTGAACTGATTTGATATACAATGCACCTTTTACTAGTAATTTTCTCCTTATTACTTAATGTAGATTCTCTGATGTCTTGTTATGTCAGGTGACGGAATCGCCTCTAGAGGACAAGCGTATGGTGTTAGAAGCATTCGTGTAGATGGCAACGATGCCTTGGCAACTTATAGTGCTATTCGTGCAGCTCGCCAAATGGCAATTAAGGAACAAAGGCCAATTTTAGTAGAGGTAAAAACTCATCTCAGAGTTCAAGTTTACAACACAATGTTGCAAAATCTGGATCTTGAAATTTGTTAAACATAAATCACTCTTAAAACTGCTAGACTTGACATTCTTTTAGGAAACTCATACTAAAAACTTCCAACTTTTGTGTTAGGCCATGACATATAGAGTAGCTCACCATTCAACATCTGATGATTCAACCAAGTATCGACCCGTTGAGGAAATCGAACACTGGAAAACAGCAAAAAGTCCTATATCAAAATTCAGAAAATACATTCAAAGAAATGGCTGGTGGAATGATGAAAATGAATCGGAACTTCGCGGAGACATCAGAAAACAGGTTCATAAACAATATTGATCTTCATTTGATATCTGCTAAAAGCTTATAATATTCATTTTTTTCTTCTTCCTGAATTAGGTGTTGCAAGCTATTCAAGCAGCAGAGAAGGTGGATAAACCTTCATTGAAAGATTTGTTTACAGATGTTTATGACAAAATGCCATTAAATCTTCAAGATCAAGAGAAATTTGTTAAGGATGCTGTAAAAAGATCTCCAAAAGAATATCCTTCTGATGTTCCTATATAAGCTTATAGTGTGTTATGATGATAAGGGGCAGAGCTACAGCTTCGCAATTAATTCATTCGTGTTGCGTAATATGTATAACTGATTAATTAGTAAACTCTTATCTTCTAGAATCAAAAACTCATAAACTCAAAATCTCAACTCGGTTTCTGAATAGCTAGCTAGAAAGCAACTCTGAAATTGTCAGAGTTCTATGAAGTTATATGTATAAACAAATTCTTGAGTATATGTTAATGGCATTAACTTTCTCTCTGTTTAATTTCATGATTTTACGTGGAGTACGTTATAGTTATTCAATTCATATATGTTACTTAAGAAAAATATCTTTCGAAATTTGACTTTAGGCCTTCAAACTCATGAGACAGATAGTACTAATGTTTGAATATGAATTTATTTTGGAAAATAAAAAAATTTCATATTATCTCATGAAAAACACAAGTCTGGTACTATCAGATTCACATATCAAACATAGTATTTAAAAGCGAAAATCTTTTATTTATATATCTATATATACTTTTTAAAAAGATATAATAAACAAAATATTGGTCATCTAGGTCTAATTCTAATAATGAAATTTATATGACAAATATTTGATGAATATTTTATGATCATGTTTTTAATGCATATTATTTTATTTGTTTGACAAGATTTATTTAAAAGAAACTTCTGTAAATTAATCAATATATATATATAAATGAGGACCATAGAGGAGGTGATGTGGCACCTCTATATGGCCTCCATTTACATTTAGCTTTTTTCATCTTTTTCTTTAAAAAAAAATTATATATCATAAAAAATTACTTAAATTTATTACAAATAAAGATATTTTATTAATGGTGGATTATTTATAACAAAAACTCTTCATATTTTTTATTTATTTATCTCACTTATAATTAAAAGAGAAACATAATTTATTTATCTTTTACTTTTTTTAATTTAATTTAATCATTTTGTTGTAAAAATATATTACTTCATTTATACAAATATACAAATAAATACTTTATTAATGTATGAACATTTATAATTAAAAAAAACTCTCTATATTTTTTTTTCTATTTGTTTATCTCACTTCTAATCATGAAATCATAGTATTATTTTTTTTACATTTTAAGTATTTTTATTTTTATTTTTATTTTTGAATTTATTCACTAGGAGTTACTACCCATGACTTGCCCCTCTTTAATTTTTACTTTTAATAATATTCATGGCTCTCATAATTTTTATATTCATAACCTCCAATTTAAATTTATAAGTTTATGTGTCTTATGGAATTCCTTTATTTTGCCTATAAATTTATATTAGTTTCATGAAGATTCACATTCACAATTATTCTTTCTTTTTTCATCATATAAGTTTGATTTGTAACAAAAAAAGAAGTACATGAAGGTAAGAAATACTTCATTGAAATTTTTATTTTTTATTTCCTCTATTTTTGTCTATATAAATTCGTATTTGATTTGTGAAGGAAATTAAAATGTAACCAAAAAAAAAAAGTACATGAAGTTAATAAATATATCATTCTCAAGTCCTTATTTTTTCATTTTTTTTATTTTGTCTATATAGATTCATATTTATTTTCATGAAGATTCACATACAAAGTTATAATTTCTCTTCTTCATAATACTTGTTTGGGAATTAGCTAACATGTAACAAAAAGTATATGAAGGTAAGATATATTTCATTCTTAAGTCTTTCTTTTTATTTTTATGTACTTATACATGCTTTCTTAATATATATTTTTATGTTTGTATTATAATTTGTTTACATCCCTACTCTGTCGAAATAGGGCGAAACGTCGCGGCAACTCAAAAATAATTAATTGTTTCAATTTTAACAAAGTTTAAAAATAAACGAGTTTTAAAAAAAAGAGTCGCCACCTAATTTTTAGGAAAACTAGGAAACCAATTATTAATATACGAAACCAATTCGATTCTAGGTAAGGGGTTCTAGTTATTCCGAAGGGAAGGGGTTAGGCACCCTTCGGAATCCACAAATGTGGTTCCCGACTGAATTCATTTATCTTTTCAAATTGAGGAAAAATATAAAATAAACACATATAATAAACAAACAATATGCACAATAAAACAATAATTATCGGCCTAAAGTTTGCCTAACGTCGATATTCACAAAATAACGAATGAAATTATAATTCGAACTTTTCAAATAATTTCAAGGAGAAGCAACTCCGGGTACCTGTAAAGACACTTAGTAAAAGAGTTAGTGTCAAAACAATATAAATAAAAATAAATAACTCAAACAATAACTAAAATAAAAATCCGTCTTATTAACATGGGAGGCCTTGGAAATCGACGGTAATTTCTTCATCGGCCAAATTTAACAATAAAAATATTAACTTTAATTAAATTTCCGTCTTTTAATATTGGGGAGGCCTCTAAACCCGACGGATAGATTTTTCATCGGCCAGTTTTTAACAAATATATTTAATATAACCTGAACATCAACAAAACATAACAAATTTATCCCAAGAGAATATGGAAAACAATCAACCAAACTAAAACAACATAATTAGAAATGGAAACAACAATAACGTAATATATAAAAATTAAAAATAACATTAAAATAGAATAATAACAAAACCCTAAAAATTTAAGATAGCAAATAGTTGACTAACAATTTTAAAATAATAATAATAAATAAACGAACATCAAATCGTAAAATAATGCTAATATTAAAACTATAATAAACACAAATATTAATTGACTTTTACAACTACATTAAACTAAAAAAAAATAAACAAAACAAGCTACATATAATAAACAGAAAACATAAAAAAGCTGGGAATAAAATAAAACAACACTAAGAGAAAAAATTTACCTGGTTCTGGGCAGCGAACCGGAACTATGAGTTTGAAGGAGACGACTCCACGTCCTCAACTCGATAAAACCACAAAAAAAACTTTTTAAAATTTTTGAACTATGGAACCAAGAATTCTCAAAATTTTATGAGTATTCTTTTGTATTCCCCTCCCCTCTAAAATATGGAATGAAGTGGTTTATATAGAGACCCAAAAATCCTCAAAAGGGATAAAATGCCGATGTGGGACTTTTGCAAAAATTGAAAATTGTTAGAGAAAAGATGTGGGATAGGAAGATTTTTTGTTGTTGTATTTGACTCAAAAATGTATTAATTTCAAAACCATCGGACCAAAATTTGGTGTCAACAACTTGCCCCTTTGTTTGATTAGGATCGATGAAAGAGGTCCTGGTCAAACAAAGTTGACGAACCAAATTTGATTTGATAAACATTGAACAAAACAATTGAGACGTTAGTAGAACTTTTGAGCAAGACTCCACATTAATCGACTGGATGAAAACAATAAACAAAAGACGGCGATTGATTGCAAACTGAGAAAATTCACATACCTTTGATGTTACTTGCGAAGTTGCACGATGAAGGTGGTGTACCTTTTTGAAAGAAGGATGATGCGAATAACATGTTACTTTGAATAATGTGACAACCCAGCGTGTCTCGTTGAAAGGCGGACGACCCAAGTTAAACTTAACATGTCATTTGAAGGGAGATGACGACCCAATCTTGTCTCTTTGAAAGGCGGACGACCCAACTTGAACTTAACATGTCATTTGAAGGGAGATGACAACCCAATCTTGTCTCTTTGAAAGGCGGACGACCCAACTTGAACTTAACATGTCATTTGAAGGGAGATGACGACCCGATCTTGTCTCTTTGAAAGGCGGACGACCCAAGTTGAACTTAACATGTCATTTGAAGGGAGATGACAACCCAATCTTGTCTCTTTGAAAGGTGGACGACCAACTTGAACTTAATATGTCATTTGGAGGGAGATGACAACCCAATCTTGTCTCTTTGAAAGGCGGACGACCCAAGTTGAACTTAATATGTCATTTGGAGGGAGATGACAACCCAATCTTGTCTCTTTGAAAGGCGGACGACCCAACTTGAACTTAACATGTCATTTGAAGGGAGATGACGACCCGATCTTGTCTCTTTGAAAGGCGGACGACCCAACTTGAACTTAACATGTCATTTGAAGGGAGATGACAACCCAATCTTGTCTCTTTGAAAGGCGGACGACCCAACTTGAACTTAAAATGTCTATCACAAAATCTGCAATATCAATGTTAGTAGCAAATATAACATAAATTATGCAAACATGACCATATGAACAAGGTATTAACCAATGCAATGATTCAAACTTAATAGCATCATGAATTAAATAAAATGTCAATTTAAAATGGAATAATAAAAAAAAGTGTCATATTGAACGGCATGACAAACCAATCTGAAATAAATCAATTTATTTGAGATAACAAATCAATTTTGAGAAGATATCATTTTGAAAGGTATGACGACCTAAATTTAAGAAAATGCCATGTTGAAAGGTATGACTACCTAACTTTAAAAGATGTCATTTTGAAAGGTATGACTACCTAAAATAAAAGAGGTCATTTTGAAGGACATGACGACCCAAAAATAAAAAGATGTTATTTTGAAGGGTATGACTACCGAAAATGCAATTTAAACTTTGAAACGGTCCACAAAGTTGTTTGGACAAATATCAACAATGAAACAGTCCACAAAGTTGGTATGGACAAATATCAACAATGAAACAGTCCACAAAGTTGGTATGGACAAATATGGTGCATAAAAATAAAATGATGTCAGTTTGAAAGGTATGACGACCCAAATTAAAAAGATGTCATTTTGAAGGGTATGACTACCGAAAAATAAAAGATGTCATTTTGAAGGGTATGACTACCAAAAATGCAATTTAAACTTTGAAACGGTCCACAAAGTTCTTTGGACAAATATCAACAATGAAACGGTCCACAAAGTTGGTATGGACAAAATCAACAATGAAACGGTCCACAAAGTTGTTTGGACAAATCAACAATGAAACGGTCCACAAAGTTGTTTGGACAAATCAACAATGAAACATATTTTAACTTGGTTAGCGCCAACAACAGTATTGTACAAAAATTTCTCACAATTTTTCTCCTTCAACTGAAATTGACATCGAGGTAATTCCTATGGATTCAAGTGGTACCTCAATTGTACTTAAGTAACGACAAGATTTGTTCATCTTGCTACAAGCAAAATCTTTGAACTAGACCTAACATCATGTTTCAAGTGCCCTCACAAGAAAGAAACTTCCAATTTGTGCACATTTAAAGTGTTTTGATTTGGGAATATCTGGAAAAGCACACTCAGACTCAACAAAAAATTTCAATGAATGCAATTGTGATACCATAGGCTTGACCTTCATGTAAATCTCCACTAATTTGGAATATTTGAATTGAAATCATGTAGGGCTTGTTAATGGCTTGTAATGTTGGATTAGGAACGGGTAGGATAGTCATTTGGGATTAAAGTGACTTATTCTTTCTTGAGCATTGCACTAAATAGATGCTTTTAACATTTATTACGCTTTTAGCGTTTGATTCTCTTTGTTGTCCCTTCCTTTTGCACTTTCGACTTCTTTGAAACTTTGTTTGCTGAGTTTTCCCCCTTTTTGAATTTTCTCCTTTTTTGTTTGGAGTGTTTTTGAAACTTTGCTTTCTTAAATTGGTGGGGAATTTTGAACCTTTTTTTTTTTCTTCTGAAGTCATTTTTGTTTTCTTGGCATTCAAGAACTTTGATAACTTTTGTCTTTGACAAATTTGAACTTTGTATCTTCTCTTATAACTTGCATGTCTTCAGTGCGCTCAAGAAAGTCTGTTCAAAAGAGAGATAGTGCGTAAAAGCACTCAGAAAGGTATAGGCTAAGATGTGGTTGTCCAAAGAAAAGGCTTAAGGCTCAAAGTGGGGACATCTAAGGATTAACATCATTTGGTAGGCTTTGAAAGGCTCAAACGGATCAAAGAAGGCCTACAATCATTTTTCAAATCAAACATTACTCAGAATTTCGCCTCAATAACATTTAGGTCAAGTTCTAGATCAACAATGCAAAATAATTGAATTTGATTCAAAACTCACCACACAATGCACATGAAACAATGAATCTGATTTTGTTCTAATCTTGAATTTATACAAGACAACATTTGCAAGTGTAACAAAGTATGAATGAGAGGTACCAAAAGAATCCATGGTTTAACAAGAAGTCAATCTTCTTTATTGTAAAAATTATTTTCACATGCACACTTGAACTGTGTTGGCACCAACCCAGTTAAAAATAATTTCGAAAATATAAACATTCAAAGAATAAAAAATAAATAAATAAAAAATCTTTTGAAGAAAGAATACCGAACCCAATAAGGGCTGCCTACGTATCTCATTGATGAGAATCAGGTTTGCGTAGTTCTTCCAAATATGACATAAAATTCATAAACAACAAATTACTTTTTGAAAGGAAAAATAATGAGGATAAAAACCAATGAGCCACATTGAAAGGCGGGCAACCCAACTTTAACAAAATATTTTTTAATTACTTAAAAATGAAACTAACAAGAATGAAGAAATCAGTGAACCACATTGAAGGGCGGACTACCCAAATTCAACAAAAGTAACAAAAATAAAATAAGAAAATAATGAGTCGCGTTGAAGGGCGGACTACTCAAACTTAAAAAATGTCAATTAAACTAATTTTTTCAATGGAATATAATAAAAACAAAGATATACAATGATTGTGACATTATATACAAAAAATTAATGCAAAATATACAAACCAACTCGGAGTGAAGCCTCCTAAATAGTGGAGTCTGCGTACAATCTTGGTGAAAATTTTGAGGGCATTCCTAAAAATTTTTGCCCCTGTTTCAGCTTCGACAAACCTCCGGTATTTAATATTGTAACAACTATCTCCATTATAAAATTTTGGAGACTTCCCCAAAATTTTGCCCCAGTTTCTATTCTTAAAATTTGGAAAACTTACGGGGAAGATGACCGAGCCTTAATGGCGCCTACGTATCCCGTTGAAGTAGGAATCAGGTCAAACGTAGTTCCAACAAATTATAACTTGAATAAAAACTGGACTTGAATTATGAATATTCTAAAAACTAGATTAACAAAAGTGATTTCAAAATAATGAACTATTATACAACATATTTACGTACAATAAGTATATCACATAACATACAAACAATTGTGTCATGCTTAATATGATGTTTTGGCTTCCCTCTATACAAGATAATTAAGAGTGGGCTTTGTATATTGTGGATAGGTGACCCAAGCGGACTACTTAGGTTGAGACAGTTAACGACTGTTGACTATCCAGTAGTCAACTACATTCGTCAGGGTGCCCCGAGAAAAGCTTGGTTAACGAACGATTGCGAACCCGCATAATCGCCCTTTAAGTAAAAAAGCAAAATTAGGTGTCGTTTGACGGAATAAATGTTGTGCATGCAATGATAATATACAAAAAATAATAAATCAATATTGAGTACAATATGCAAACAATCAACAAAATATACAAGATATAATGAATAACACAATAAAAGAATAGTATCCTCAATTTGAAAAAATAAACCCATAATGGATAGAACCTCTATTTCCCCAGCGGAGTCGCCATTCTGTTTACATCCCTACTCTGTCGAAATAGGGCGAAACGTCGCGGCAACTCAAAAATAATTAATTGTTTCAATTTTAACAAAGTTTAAAAATAAACGAGTTTTAAAAAAAAGAGTCGCCACCTAATTTTTAGGAAAACTAGGAAACCAATTATTAATATACGAAACCAATTCGATTCTAGGTAAGGGGTTCTAGTTATTCCGAAGGGAAGGGGTTAGGCACCCTTCGGAATCCACAAATGTGGTTCCCGACTGAATTCATTTATCTTTTCAAATTGAGGAAAAATATAAAATAAACACATATAATAAACAAACAATATGCACAATAAAACAATAATTATCGGCCTAAAGTTTGCCTAACGTCGATATTCACAAAATAACGAATGAAATTATAATTCGAACTTTTCAAATAATTTCAAGGAGAAGCAACTCCGGGTACCTGTAAAGACACTTAGTAAAAGAGTTAGTGTCAAAACAATATAAATAAAAATAAATAACTCAAACAATAACTAAAATAAAAATCCGTCTTATTAACATGGGAGGCCTTGGAAATCGACGGTAATTTCTTCATCGGCCAAATTTAACAATAAAAATATTAACTTTAATTAAATTTCCGTCTTTTAATATTGGGGAGGCCTCTAAACCCGACGGATAGATTTTTCATCGGCCAGTTTTTAACAAATATATTTAATATAACCTGAACATCAACAAAACATAACAAATTTATCCCAAGAGAATATGGAAAACAATCAACCAAACTAAAACAACATAATTAGAAATGGAAACAACAATAACGTAATATATAAAAATTAAAAATAACATTAAAATAGAATAATAACAAAACCCTAAAAATTTAAGATAGCAAATAGTTGACTAACAATTTTAAAATAATAATAATAAATAAACGAACATCAAATCGTAAAATAATGCTAATATTAAAACTATAATAAACACAAATATTAATTGACTTTTACAACTACATTAAACTAAAAAAAAATAAACAAAACAAGCTACATATAATAAACAGAAAACATAAAAAAGCTGGGAATAAAATAAAACAACACTAAGAGAAAAAATTTACCTGGTTCTGGGCAGCGAACCGGAACTATGAGTTTGAAGGAGACGACTCCACGTCCTCAACTCGATAAAACCACAAAAAAAAACTTTTTAAAATTTTTGAACTATGGAACCAAGAATTCTCAAAATTTTATGAGTATTCTTTTGTATTCCCCTCCCCTCTAAAATATGGAATGAAGTGGTTTATATAGAGACCCAAAAATCCTCAAAAGGGATAAAATGCCGATGTGGGACTTTTGCAAAAATTGAAAATTGTTAGAGAAAAGATGTGGGATAGGAAGATTTTTTGTTGTTGTATTTGACTCAAAAATGTATTAATTTCAAAACCATCGGACCAAAATTTGGTGTCAACATAATTTATCAAGTAAGTATGATTAAAAAAATCTCTTTAATTCTTAACAATGTTTTATCCGTATGCAATTACTTTTTCTAATAGTTAGTTTTCCATATATAATATAGTTTGATTATAATATTTGTTAGATTTCAAGAAATAATTATTATTTAGTATTGTTATTACTATTGAAAAGATAATGTATAAATATATTAAATATGGTTTATATTTCGTTCTTTCTTTTGACATAATTTTTTTAATTCGTATATGTTTTTTTTTATTCAGTTGGTTGCATATATGAAGAGTTTGACATATGGACCACAACATGATGGCGGATAACTTTGCAAAGAAAGATGGTACAAGGAAAAAAAATGAAGCATAATTAGAGATTATTTTTTCACTTTGAAATTTATTAGCAACTTAGTTACTTTTGCTAGAGTTTTTAAAATCTTAATTTATGTAAATAATTTAGCTAAATGTATTATATTATCAATGCTAATCATTTGATCCTTTAGTATTCTATTTTCTCTTTGTTATGAAAAAAATAAATATAATTATTTCATTTTAACAATAACAAAATTTATGTTGATTAGTTTCACTTTTATTATAACTTATAAAAAGTAATTGAAAAATATATTATTATTTTCATGATGTCATTTTTTGCGTATGTAACAATCTGTCGTCGTTCTTTTTGCTTTGAAATGTATTTATAATTTTTATGTAGTCACCAATTATTATATTTTCTCTGTTCATTTTTTGTTTTTTCACACCTTATTTTTATTTTTTTATTTTACAAATAAAATCAATACATAATTAGTAATACATTTAGTGGCTAATAAAATTATACATTTGAATTATTTATAACACATGTCTCTTCATCTTACTTGTAAAGTTTAATACTAAATATGAATCGTGACTTTATATGCTTCAATTTTCGTAAATCTTATAAGCATTTAATTAATGTTTAAAAAATTATAATAAGCAAATGTAATAACAAAATAAAAGAAAACAATATTGTTTTGACGAAATCAGAGTTTGGATAGAACATCACTACTCCTACAAAAGATAGAGAAAATTAAAATATCTACAATTTTCAACCTAATACAATATATTGTTATTTCAACATATTATCTCTTATTTCATTTACTTCACCACGGTGAATATATTGTTCTAATATATACATATACAAAACAAACAAATATATTTTATACGTTTTAAAAAAGTCTATGATATCGCATACGAGGAAAAATATAAATATTATCTATATATTCGATATTGACCTAAATATTAAATATTTCATATTATTATCTTATAAATATTTCATATAATCGCGCGAAGCGCGGATAGTTTCACTAGTTAGTGCATAATGCGAAGCGCAAATATATTTTATAGTATCAAAAAATGAGGGAAAAAAAAGAAATATCATTTCTAATTATCAAGATGTGTTATATCACTTTATTTATCCTTAACTTCGTATTATATATATATATATTAGAAATATAAGCTTATACCATACATTATTAATAGTATCTTAATTTATGTGACGCTGATTGAATTTTAAGAATCAATCAGATATTTAAAATAAATTTAAATTATTAATTATTGTAATTTATACTACTTTTAACATAATTTATAAATATATAAATCATTAAAATCCCTTTACTCCATTAGTCTCTCTATTTTATTTATGCGACACAAATGAATCAATCATTTCTTTTAATAATTGTAAAGAATAAGAAGTGGTGGATCAATTTCCATAAGTTTATCTTAAATGTGAAATATTTATACAAATAAAAAATATGAAATAAATATATAGAGATTATACGGGTCTATTTTCGAACGAAATGAAGAATGATAGCAGTTCTCTCTTTTCAGTAGCAGGCGAGGCAAAAAAGACTGCTAACGCCCCTTGCATTTCCCTCTTTGAGTTGACCTATCAGAAAGAAAAACAAGTGAATGCGCTAGATGTCTATTATTTTTTTAAATTACTAGTATTGACTTAGATTGAGAACTAAGTCCATATCTTTACTTATCAGTTATCTGTCGATTGCCTTCTCTCCCATTACCTTAAAATTCAATCAAAAGCCTAAAAAAAAACTGTATCTACCAATTCAATAAGGAGATATAGTAGAAGAGAAGACCTATATAGTGCATAGACATCTATGTAGTGTGAATTTAAAATAATTAAACTTTAATACAGATACCAAATACAAAATTCAAGTAGGCATACCTAAAATAAATAAATAAATTAATTGCTGGCCCAAAACTAATAGTAAATATTTTTTTGATGAAAATAAAAGATTGAAATACAAATTGATGAAAATGGAGTTGTGTTTCACTTAGGATAATCACACAATTGAGAAGAAGAAAAGATAAGAGAAGAGGACGGATGAGCTAATCGAAGAAGATGACATCCAATATTCATTTGCTAAAATCCTCTTTCTCTCCTCCTAAAACCCTACCCACATACTACTCTTCATCTCCGTTCACCGCTTTCAATTTCCACCTAAAACCTCGCCGGAATTCCCTCTATGTTGGTTCAAAGCCCTTCAATGTCCACCTCTGTAAAGCTGCTGCATCCCCTTCCAGTTCCAGTTCCAACTCTGCTGGTGATGAAACTGAATCAGCTCAGCAGCTGTTTGAGGTAAGCTTTCTCTTTTTTGGAATAATGTGTTCTTTGCCCCTGCTTGCATTGATGCAGATGGGAAGAATTTGTATTAGTTTTAGTTTTTTTCATCTAATTTGCTGATTGATAGGAGTATTAAGTGTATTTACTTTGCTTTTGAAGGTTAAATTTATGGAATTTGATAATCGAATGGTTTAACATTACAATTTACTTATTTTTTTTAACATAATACTTATCACAATTAGTTAACTTAGGAATACTATTAGGGTGATGGAGATTGCACGAATTGTGTAGTTGAATGAATTCCATGGAACTTGATACAAAGTTATTCCTTTTGGTTACCGTATACTCTAGTTGGTTGCAGAATTTTTATTTGTTTATGGGAATTTCGATTGTATGTTGAACAAATTCAAGTATGATTATGATTCCTGAGATAACCATATTTTGCATTATTTGGATTAGAAGTACGTGTATAACAATTAAGGGTTAACAACAACAAAATAATTATGACTTGTTACTTCAGGTTACATACAGGATATTAGTTTTAATGCGATGTTTTGTTTAATGGGATCTCAGAAATTGAAGGAGGCAGAGCGTGAACGGATAAATAATTTAGAGGAGTTTGAAAGGAAGGCAAATGTTCAATTAGAGAGGCAGCTTGTGCTGGCTTCAGAATGGAGTAGGAAATTGCTGGCCATGCAGGGAAAGCTGAAGGGGACAGAGTGGGATCCTGAAAATTCTCATAGGATAGACTACAGTGAATTCCAAAACCTTCTGAATGCAAACAATGTGCAGTTTATGGAGTATTCGAACTATGGGCAGACAGTTTCAGGTTAACTGTTCTCTATGCGTTTCTTATTTTCATTTTGTTATGATACTTGATTGAGCTTTGTATGTTAAGGAATAGAAGGTCTTCCTGCGATTGAGCATCATAACAAATTAAAAGAATTTATTTCTAGGTAGCAGACAACTTTTCCGTTCAGTGCACCTGGTGAAAATTGGGCAAGTGTGTGTGTGGTTGGAGCACCTCTTGTACGGTTACTCCTCAGAAAATTAACAAATCACCCAACTAAACTATTGTGCATGCATTTGGGTAGAAGAGTACAAATTAAAAGAAAATGATTCTAGGTATTAGTACCTTTGGGGATCTCCGATAAAATTCTAGGTACTGAAAGGCTTGGAAGTCATTGTTACTATCTATTGTTAATTTCTGACAATATCTAACCCTGTCAACTTAGTTATCACTTATCAAGATGTTTTTCTCTAGGAATCTGTTATGCAATATCTAATAGATGATATCTTACCACATTCCCCAGTTTGTTTATTTGGTTTCCGGTTTATTTGTAGTGATTCTGCCATATTACAAGGACGGAAAAACAAATCGTTCAGGAGGGGACACTAAAAAGGAAATTGTTTTCAAGCGTCATGTCGTTGACCGGATGCCTATAGATAGATGGAATGATGTTTGGAGGAAGTTGCATCAACAACTTGTAAATGTTGATGTGTATAATGTGAATAACATCCCTGCTGAAGTTTATTCTACTGTCGCGACAGCAGTTGTGTGGTCTATGCGGCTGGCATTTTCAGTTCTATTTTACATTTGGATTGATAATAAGATGAGACCAATTTATTCAAAACTAATACCTTGCGATTTGGGCAGCCCTCCCAAAAAGATAAAAGAGCCACTCAAGCAGCGTGCCCTTGGTTCATTAGGAAAAAGCCGGTAATTGAAAACTTTCATTGTTTGTTATATGTTTATTGACTGTACACTTCCTTTCAACTTTGTATGTTCTAGATAAGTTGGATTTATACCTTTCCTCGCATTTTATCAAGTTTCGTCTTTGTCACTGTAAGGCTTGAAATTATGTATGTTTTGAATCAGATGGGTTTTACTGTGAGCTTTGATAGGTATAGTTGTCCTTAAGGATCATTTTCCCTGATAACTTTGAACTTATATATGAAAGTGAAAAACCCGAAATGGGGCACGAGTTCAAAGTTCATATGTATGTCTAGTTCGCATGGGTAGAATTTAGCGACAATGTGGCATTTAGAGTAGGGGATAGGAGGAGAGTAAGATTTTGGAGGTATAAGTGGTGCGTGGATAATGCTTGAACATTTCATTCCCCAACTTATATAGCATTCAAGCCGAAAGAAGGAGATGACAATCTAGCGAGTTTGGAGATTACAAGATGGGGGAGGCTATTGGGATTTGCAGTTTAGGATAAATTTTTTGGAAATAGGAAGAGGTGGAGTTCCTAAGTTTGTTAGAGTTGTTGCTTAAACAAGGATGCTCACCAAAGGGACATGATGAATGGGAATGGGGTTTGGGGAACAATAGAGACTTTTATGTCGAATCATTTTATGAGAAGCAGCCATGCAGCAGGGGGCCGGCAGATTGTTAGATCTGGAGTTCTCGCAAGGCCAGGCGACGGAATCCCAGTTTCGGCAAGCTGGTTTATGTAAATCATGGGCTGAAGGGAACTCGTCCGACTTTTCGAAGGGTGATGACCACTCTAGGTTGGTGGGCAAACCGGGATGGAAGTGGTTCTAGGGTTGGTTCACCTCTGGCGACCTCGCCGGAGCCGGAAATTGTCTTGGGTCCGGCTGGAAAATTTCAGATCCGGAATTTTGAACCTGTTTTACTGGTTCCAACTCAATTTTTCTTCTTCTAAGGAGAAAGGGCTGCTAGTCATGTTTTTGTTAACTGTTAACTGTTTTTGGGTACTAAATATGGATGTTATGATGTTCAGGAGGATGATATGTTGCCATTAGCATGTTTTGAGGAAGGTAGAAGCTTGATTAGTAGGGAGGTAGAGAAATAATTGATGTTCGGGGAATTTTTGGGAGTGTTCTTTGAAGGGAAGGAGGGGAGGGTGTTAGAACTCCCTCGAGGCATTGAACAAGAGGCAGAAGGGATTAGAGAAAAGGAGGTTGTTGACATGAGGGTGGGTAAGGGAAAGAGTATGCGGAAGGATAAAAGGGAGAAGGTAACTTGCTGGAGTACAAGAGGAGAGGTAGGAGTAGGAGTAAGAGTTGGGGTATAGGAGATTGGAGGATTGCTGATTAGGGTAAAATCTAACCTACTGGTGTTCAAGAGGAGATGTAGGAGTAGGAGTAAGAGTGGGGGTACATGAGATGGGAGGATTTGTGTGAGGGTAAAGTTGTTGATTACGGAAGTAAAAATTATTTCTTAGAATGTGAAGGGGGAATGAATGACCCTTATAAGAGAGCTATTACTAAAATGGGAGTAGGGAGTTGGGGTGGGGGTGGGGGTGGGGGTGGGGGGTTGGACTATTGTGCCTTTAAGAGACTAAAATGGAGGTGGTGACAAATGCGGTGGTGAGAAGTCTTGATTTGGGTGGTGGATGGGCAAATATGATTGGGTTTCGACTTTTGGGAATGCATGGGTATCAAAGTTTTTGGGGATGACAGAAATTAGACGTGATGGAGGTAAGCAAGGGGGAGTTTATGGTCGCATTGCTGGTAAAATCTTTGGAACTGATGAGGAATTAGGCCTCGGGGAAAGGAGGGTGTACAGTCTGGTGAGGGAAAGAGAGTTTGTGGGAAGAGATATCCACTATGATGATAGGGTGGGAGGTCCCTTGGGTGTTAGGAGGGGATTTTAACACTGTAAGATTTCATGACGGGAGAGTGGATTGCAAGGGTGATCTTTAGGGCGATGGAGGAGTCCTTAGAGTTTGTTGATAACCAATATCTTCTTGATCTTCCTTTGACAGGACAAATTTACTTGGGCCAGAGCAGGTGATTCCACATCAAAATCTAGATTTGTTAGATTCTTGGTATCCACTGATTGAGAGGAGTTGGTCCCAAATGTGTTGCAAGTCCCATTACCTAGATTGACCTTGGATCATACGCCTATCTTGCTAGATGGGAGTAGAAGGAGCAGTTCGCGCATTTCGTTTAGATTCAAGAACATGTAGCTCAGAGAACTAGATTATGTGGATATAGCAAATAGGTGGTGGAACGGGTCTGAAGTCTTTGGAATACTTTCTTTCTGTCTTGCTAGCATCTCCAAAGAAATGGGGAGGGCTTGGAGTGAAAGATTTCAGGATGTATAATAAAGCTTTGTTAGGGAAGTGGATATGGAGATTCGGGATGGAGGAGACTGCTCTTTGGAGGGTGGTGGTGGATAAATATGGTATAATGGATGGTGGATCGAGTATAAAAAACATTGTAACTTTATTTAGGTATGGTTTGTGGAGGAGTATCATGAAGGGGTGAAAATATTTTTGTGGACATATCTCTTTCAAGGTTGGGGACGGAAGTAGGTTTAGTTGAGGACACATAAGTGGTGTAAGGAGATCGAGTTGAAGGAAGCCTTACCTAATTTATATCGTGAATCTAGCCAGCGAGAGATGACAATCCAACAAATTTGTAGGTCTCATGAGTGGATGGGTGTTATCCACCATGACTTAAGATTCAAAAGGAACCTAAATCATTGTGAGATGGAAAAATTTCACAATTGATTCAGCTTTTGTATAGCCTAGGCACACCAAACAACTTAATGGATGTACGTAGGTTGCAAGAGAGTGGTGATGGCTTATTCACCGTTTGCTCTTTTTACAAGAAGTTGCTAGTGAGAGAGGTAGGTATTTACCTCCAAGACTCCATTTGGATCCTAGAGCACTAAGGAGGCTTGTTTATTTGTATTTTTGGCGGTGCATTGCCCCCTTATCAATCATGTGGGTCATTTGGAAAGAGAGGAATATGAGGGCTTCTGAAGGTGTGGAACTTGATATTGTAAAAATGAAGAGTAGTGTTTCGTCCCTAGTTTCTTTTTGGTGTACTTGCGAGGTCCCAATTTGTATGGAGGATTGGATCTCTTCTGTTGAGAACCATTATTTGGTGTAGGTTCTCTTTTTTTGGTGTATGGCTTGTATATATTGTTCCCCGAAATACTAATAAAATTTACCTTGTTAAAAAAAGAGAAGATGTTGACCAGGAAAGAGATTGACTATCCTTATGATTCGATTTGGATTTCTGTGATTCCAAGAGATGTATATTTTTCTCTCACTTGGTTAGTGGCTAGAGGGGGTAATCATGACACCTAGAATGTAAGGAAGAGAAAACTCTCTTATGTCAGTTGGTGGTTTATGTGCAAGGGCCTGGGCAAATTAATAATCTTCTTCTTTATTGCTGGTCAGTCTCGACTCTCGAGATTATGGTGGGAAACTCTGGCATGGTTTGGAGTACAATGGGTGATGCCGGGCGCTTTGAAAGCAATGTTGACCAGCTGTAATTGTGGCAGACGGAGGAAAAGACATAGGGTTTGGAATGTAGCACTTAGTGGATTGTGTGGAGAGAAAGAAATAGGAGAGCTTTTGAAGGGATGGTGATAAATTTAGTTTAGTTGAGGACTAGCCCTCATCCCATATTGCTTTTTGGTGCATCCATGAGATCCCCTTAGGTACAGAAGATTGGATGCCTTTGGTATAAAAAAACATTTGTTTTTGCAGATTTTCTACTTTTTGGCTTATCTCTTGTGTATGGTCGTTTCTTTCTCCCAAACATCAATAAAATCTTCTTTCTTAAATTAAAAAAAATACTGTACGTATCTAATTTTCTTTTTACTATCTGCCATCAGTGCAAAATTCATATCAGCAGAAGAAAAGACTGGTATAACTTTTGATGATTTTGCTGGCCAAGAATATATTAAGAGAGAACTTCAAGAGATAGTTCGAATATTGAGGAATGAAGAAGAGTTTCAAGATAAAGGGATTTATTGCCCAAAAGGTGTGCTTCTCCATGGTCCTCCTGGAACTGGCAAAACACTTCTGGCAAAAGCTATAGCTGGAGAAGCAGGATTACCTTTTTTTGCTGCTAACGGTACTGATTTTGTTGAGGTGAGAAGTACTTGCAATTCCGACACACTTAAATGGAAGAGTAAAATCTAACAGCTGCAAGATTATTAAAGTTTCTTTAATTGACTATTGTTTTGGGCAACAACATCCACTTACAGGGTTAACCACAGCATGTATGACTATATCTGCTATAATGGACTCCAAAATGAAAGCTACATTCCAGTTATGTTTGGCAAAACCAGATGTATCATTTTCCTTCCCTGCCGATTCAAACAATTGCTTGTTAAAGATACCAAGGTTTTTTTACTTTCCATTTCAAAAACAATAAGAAAAGATAACAAGGTTTTCATTAGCTTCGGTTTCTTCAACCTGTATTTATTTCTTGTAAACACTTGCAAGTTTTTTTCATTTGTTTCTTTGTTTTTTTTTTTATATATATATATATACACACACACACACACATATTTATATAAAACTTATTTCACTTTTCAATTTGTTTTAGCTTATTGTCTATAGGTCCTTTAGATCTTAAAGAAACATTGTGGGATATCTTTTTGGATGCTTTAATTTAGCACAACTCGATTGAATGTCTTCAGTCATTTCTTCCTGCTAATAAACTTTTCATAAACATTTACCTGCCTTATGCGCTATATTTGCTATGCTACAATGCTGAATTGTGGACCATCATCAATCAATATTAGCTCCCCACAAAAGCAGGGATGTTCTCTAATATGGATTCTTGTAAAACATATGGATGATTCTCTGATGGCCAACCCTATGTTGTGGTCTCCCTGGGCATGATTCAATTGTTAATGTCCAAAAACTCCTCAGAAATAATAGCCTTATGCGTGTCAGTCTTGGTATGTATCAATTAGCAAATGTAAAGCATCTAATTTGTGTGAACAGTGTCTTTACTTTCTACAGTAGTCTGTAGAAAAATTAACATAACGGCTAACCTATGTTTGGTGTGGAAGTATTTGTTCATCCAGTCCAAGACCTTAAGGTTACGGGTGAAGTGACTTTGACATTTTCTACCCTTGCACAAACAATGAAGGAGAAGTGTATTGTCTAATTCCATCCAACATGTACTAAAGAATTTTGTTTGGTACTATTATTTTTTCAAGCAAGAGAGAGGAAAGGAGACTGAGTAGGAGTGAACATAAAGTAGAGGGAGACAAATGAGGCTGAACATGCTAATGAGTGTGTCTGCAACTGTTTTAGTGGCTCGATGGGTTGTATTGATATATATATATATATATATATATATATATATATATAAAAGCCCAGAATAGCTCCATGGGCTGTATTGAGAGAGAGAAGCCATAACGATAGAACAAGAAGAGAGAAAGCTACTGACTTGATGAGCCTAAATTGAGAGAGATAAGTCAAGTGCCATAGAACATGAATCTAGAAAGCGGTTGTTAAAACGAGTTCTCTTAGCTCTGATTTCATGGTTAAAAAGTGGACCTTGTGCTTAAATCCTAAGTTGCGCGGACTCTTCACTTTTGATGCCGCACCCGTGCCAGATTCTCCAAAAATACACTACTTTTGACGAATCCAACACGCACCCCTTGACAATTTTGAAGATCCTAAGCAACATAGCTTTAATCAACCTCAAAAGTTAGCTCTTATGATGTTGTCCCAGACTGTACAAGGAGATGATGATGCATTCCGTCCAATTGGTTCTAATACCAAAATACTAGATTAAGATGATTATGGAATTCAACATGGTATCAAATCAGCAAAGCGATCATGGTTCAGATTTCTCTGCCTCTCAAAAAGTGATTTTATCCTTGTTTTTGGCCCTTGCAATAGAATCTAGCACAATGTGAGGAGGCGTGTTGGACATAATAATAGAGTTATAAGAAGTGTGCTCTCTCTAATAGTTTAAGCTTGAAGATGAGATGTTCACACAATTTACTAAGTTGGGGATTGTAAAGAGCAAGGATTTGAGGAGTGGAAATAAACGTGGATGGAGAAGGATCACTTCTCTAGAGTATAAAGAGGAGGTGGTTACAGTGGATGAATTGGGTAGTGGATCCATCGTCTTCTATTCCGAAGAGCTTGTTTACTAGAATATTGTGTACAAGTTCCTTACTATCTCCATGAGAGTGTTGCGTTCTATTTTGTAATAAATACACCTTCTCTAATTCATGCGGAAGTCTAAGGCTTTGATATTATTGAAAATGATATTATTTGAGACCACTGAATTGCCGATTTCAAAGTGCATGTGGGTCCGAAAATGGTGATAGAATTTTCCACCTTCTTTATATCCCTTGCCACGATGTTTAGGCTTTGCTTCTCCTTTGTGCGGTGGAGTTTGGGTGTGCTCTGTTAGTCAGAATTCCTTGTTTGTCTGTATGTAATAGAGGTTCCGCAAGCATATCCTCAAAATAATGTACCCATTCTCTAAAAAATCAGGATCTTTTTCTCTCCTTATCAAACCGAGTTGGTGGCTTCAGGAAATATACTCTTAACAGTCTAACCTTCAACTGTGTAACCAAAGATCAGAAAAATTAGTGGGAGGAAGTAGAAAAGAACAGAAGCATGTTTCTTAAGGCCCATAGCCTAACCTTCTATACTTCCATAGTATGTGGATACTATCTATGTTCGCACTCCAATATTTGATTCAGGAATTTTTCTTTTTAGTTTGGCAGCATTTCTAGCTTCTAACCTTTCACATCTATGCAGATGTTTGTTGGCGTGGCTGCTTCACGTGTGAAGGATCTATTTTCCAGTGCCAGGTCATTTGCTCCTTCTATTATTTTCATTGACGAGATAGACGCAATTGGAAGCAAACGTGGTGGACCAGATATTGGTGGGGTATGATACAATTATTATTCCTTTTTGTTTTTCATTTTGCATATTTGAAATTGTTCTTCCAGAAGCAATTTTCGGTTTGAGCTATTACTCTTCGCTGGTAATTTTTGTATGAAAAGAAGTTTAAGTTCATATGTAACTTGGATGCATGCAATCTTAAGTCTACACCCATTTGCATATGTTTCCATAACCTTCTTCTATCTCTGTTCCTACATGTTATTCTGCATTTTGCTTCAAAACCCATACAACCAACAAACCGGAAAGGAAAGAAAGAGGGGGTGAGTTTTTGGGCAAGGGTTTAAATCAAGGGACGTAGATTAACTTCAGCACATCTAGTGGAGAGTTTGTTTTTCAGTTGCTCTTTTGTGAATTTGATGATCTTCTTGACTGCGGCTATTATTCACCATTTTTGTATCGACAAATGTTATATTAAATACTATGTTGGAGACATTATCACTACTTCAATAACAGTAACCATAATTCACTCCCGAACTAGTTGGATTTGGAAATAGGTCTGCTCCATTGGAGCTGTTTCCTTTCAATAACTCACTTTACAGATAAATTAGGGGTTTCCTGACGCTGGAGGTTATCTGCATTACCCTCCTCTAAACAATCTAAAAAGACTGGAGTCTTGAACAACACTAGACTTGATGTAAGTGTATCAAGACTACTAAGCCTTAATCCCAACAAGTTGATTCCGCTTATAAAGATCTTTTGCTTATATTATAAGCTTTTCTATAGGTTGCATGGACACTGACATTGTTGGCGAACAACTTCATTTCACATGACTTCATGTGTATCTCATCTCGTTCTTAATACTTTTTAATAATCATAATGTCATACTTATGAACCAGCATATTTGGAAATCTATGTGGAATTGCAGGTCTCACATTTCTTCAAAATTGGCCTTTCACCAGCATAAATATCTTATCTTATCTGTTATCTCTTGATCTGTTATACCATTCGCCCAGAATACCGAGTTTTAGATATCTGAATTGTCTAAATTTAGGCATCATTCCCTTCTAATCTCATTTCAATGTCATTCTTGTTTTGGGTAGCTAAATCTAGAATGTGTATATTCTGTTTACTTCTAATACTAAAATCCTTTTTCTCTAAGTGCTTCTCCAATGTTTCAGCTGGTTCCCTCACTAATATCATTAATAAATATATATATATGGGCTGTACTGGAATAACTTTATACAGTAAACGACGTGTATTTTCTTTCTTAGGGTGGTGCAGAGAGGGAACAAGGGCTTCTTCAGATACTGACAGAAATGGATGGATTTAAAGTGTCAACATCACAGGTACATCGTAGTTAAGATGATGGTTTCCCGTAAAGAAGTTATGAGACCTTCTTAAGTTTGCTGTTAATGCTGGGTTATCAGGTCTTAGTTATTGGTGCAACCAATAGATTGGATATTCTTGATCCTGCCCTGCTGCGAAAGGGTCGCTTTGACAAGATTATTAGGGTTGGTTTGCCCTCAAAAGACGGTAGATTGGCCATATTGAAGGTATGTATCGCTACACTAGTGATTGACATCTGTTAATCCTTTGAAGATTGTCTGGAGTTTTTGTGTCAGTATGTTTTGTTTTGATTCTCATTTCAATTCTCTCAGGTGCATGCTCGGAACAAATTTTTTCGGTCAGAAGGGGAAAAAGACACTCTATTGCAGGAAATTGCAGAGCAAACAGAAGATTTTACTGGAGCTGAACTTCAAAATATATTGTACATAATCCTCATCTGTAGTTCCTTTTTATTCTGCGTTTGGGGGGACTAGCTCACACCTCCTCCTGTGCAGGAATGAAGCTGGAATTTTGACCGCAAGGAAAGATTTGGACTATATAGGACGAGATGAACTCCTTGAGGCATTAAAGAGGGTAGGTGCTAAAAATTGAGATACGCAGCATCTGTTTTATGTTTGATTTAGTACATTATGTTCATGTTATATCATTTAATATTACAGCAAAAAGGCACATTTGAAACGGGTCAAGAAGATAGTACTGAGGTCCCTGAGGAGTTAACACTAAGACTAGCTTACAGAGAAGCTGCTGTTGCAGTTCTTGCTTGTTACCTTCCAGATCCCTACCGACCATTCACTGAGGTTGTATTCATATAAATATCATATTACTATATTAGTCAATCTTAGTATTTCTTAAATTTGTGACTTGCTCACATTTGTGCCAATTGGTTTCGATATAATGACAGACGGACATCAAATCCATTCGTAGTCAGCCCAATATGCAATTCGTGGAGATTGGAGGCAGAGTGTTTAAAAGGAAAGCAGATTATGTGAACTCAATAGTCCGTGCATGTGCTCGTAAGTGGGAAATAAAATAGTATTTCTGTTCTATAAACACTTGACGTGAATTTATCCTATGGATCTTATGTTTGAAATCTCTGTTTCTCGTCTTCACCGTTCATATCCAACAATGCTATTTACTATAAGACAGTTAAGTGCACAATGATATTTTACTTTAAATAAAAAAAATGCGCTTAATGGGCTGAGATCTGAATAATTCAGATTCAGACACTTGTTAAGTGCAAATAAATGTGTCCTAAATCTATGCTTTATTATTGCCTTTTTTCCAGAATTGCATATGATCCATGTCTAATACTCTGATAGTTGACACAAATTTTGAGTATCTACCTTGTTATATACTAGACTAGGCTTGTACATCTCATATTGCAAAATGACGTTTTTCCAAAGTATGTGTTTCAAATCGGTAAGTCACTAATATAAGGAGACTTCTATAGATTAGACTGCAGTTTTAGCTATACTTCTTCTCTTGTTTATTCTTGATCCCCTTGAGTTTGTTTTTGCTTTGAGAGAATATGCACTGTTAGACAATGTAGATTCAATACAATGGCATGAACATGATGCCAAGGCAAACCCATGGAAATACCCCTTATGTGTACAATATCAATCTGGTTAAAAGACCACTTTTTTTGTATCTTTGTTTTTCCTCCTTTTCTTGGTTTGATTCATTCACATGGGACACTGATAGATTGAATCTGTAGCCAGAGTAATTGAGGAAGAAATGTTTGGAGTTGACAATCTATGCTGGATCTCTGCAAAAGCAACTTTAGAAGCTTCCAGGCTTGCAGAATTTTTGATACTGCAGACAGGGTTGACTGCCTTGGGAAAGGCTTATTACAGATACCAGAGAGATCTCTTACCAAATGTCAGTATATACTAGATCTTGTAAATGTTAAATCTAATAAACGTCAAATTTTTAATACAAGTTATTGTGTTTTGCAGCTCCCTGCTAAAATTGAAGCACTAAGAGATGAGTACATGCGATATGCCGTGGAGAAATGCTTATCTATTCTAAAAGAGAACCACGATGCTGTAGAGACAATTACAGGTGAAGTTAGTTAACCTTGATTGTCTAGTCACTTTAAGTATTGTCTTCCCTGAATTGGTGCTGAGTCCATGAGTAAGACTTGTAAAATGTGCATCTGGTATTGGCGACTTATCGTTGATTGGCTTATGCTTGTGTATCTGTTGATCAGATGTGTTACTTGAGAGAGGAGAGATCAAAGCCGATGAAATTTGGAGCATATACAAAAGCTCACCTAAAAGTCCTCAGGTGATTCGTTGCTTCTCTTTCCAGTGTTTATCATTGACATAATTGAGGAAGACTAATGCAAATTTATTCTTTTCTCTTCCCTCCCGAAGAAAAGGAAAAAATTAAGAATGAGCCCGATTACTACTTTTGTAGCGGAACTCTTGGGATTGGAAACATGTTGCATGTTTAGAGATCTCGATCTCAGAAAATGCCGTTCTGTTTTCTGTCTGAGGCATACAGGCAACCACTTCTTGCCTTTTTCCCGATAAAGAGAGTAGGATTTTCGCTTCTTGCCTTTTCCCCTTTCTTGATTGACTAGTCTGATTTAACCTTCACGAACCACTTCACTAGAGCAGTTTTTGAGATAAAGCTGGTGATTCTGTTGATAAAAGAATAGAACTTTGGGGATGAATCCCCTTTCTTGACGGATTGCCTTTGCTCGTTCACAGCTTTGGTGTCTGCATCTAGAGGTCATCCTTCTCTATATATGCTTAGTGTTATAAGATGGCTCAACTTTCAGGTAAATCACTTTACCCGGGTGCGCACCTGGACTTGTTTCCAGGCTCTTGGGTTACATGTTGCATCGTTTAAGAGAACTAGCACACCTGTTCATTTGGAAAATGCAATATGGCACAGCACAATCTGACCTACCTTATTATGATTAATCGTAGCTGTTTTTGTTTTGATTCACCATTCTGCTACTGTCAGCATCCAATATATTTGTCCAGGTGACTAGATCAGTTGCCGCAATCCCTTCCCCTTTTTCTTGGGTAGCTTATTTCCTCACCTTTTCTAGTAGATTTAAATTGCAATTGATGTCGGGTGAGGATTAGCACAGTGACAGGAACAAAGAGAGGAGACTCAAAGGGGGATGGGGCAATGTGGTGATTCAGGGAAAGTAGGGAGATTAGAAAGTTGAAGGCTTGTGAAGTGGTAGTGAGGGGGTGTACTGCAGATGCTCTTAGTTAAGGTGGCTTTTTCTTCCCCCCCACCCTCCTCTTCTAATACTCATTTCCTTTTCCCATTATATAACTTACTATTATCACGGCTCTCGCCTCTCGCTAGCTTCGGAAGCTCCACATGGGTGCCAAATCCTATTGCTGCCTATATGCAAAAAATTACTTGATGGAATATAAACTAAGCTTATTCAGGGGGGAAAATCGCCAACAAACAAACTACTATCATGGGCTGCAGTGGGTTACAGTTCATTCTTACATAGTACTCTTTTACTTGCCTGTTGTCGTGTAATGGCATTTATAGTTATGAAGTTTTTTTATTTGTCAGCCTACTGTGAGTCCCATCGATGAATATGGATCCCTTATATATGCTGGACGGTGGGGAGTCCATGGAGTTTCACTTCCAGGGAGGGTGACGTTTGCACCTGGAAATGTTGGATTTGTAACTTTTGGTGCACCTCGACCTATGGAGGTAAGCATGATGGATGCTCTATTAATTGATCTTTATGATGAATACTCTATGTATTGATGTCATTTCATGATTTTATGCAGACCCAGATAGTTAGTGATGAAACATGGAAGCTAATAGATGGCATATGGGATAAAAGGGTCGAGGAAATGAAAGCTGCTGTATCACTAGAAACTGAAGAAGACGAGGAGAAGCCAAAACTTCTGATGGCCAGTCATTTCCTATAGATTCAACTTCCAAGTATCCGATACAGGTTTTGCCACTACTCTCTGAACAACATATATTGTGCAGCTATGGCTTTATTTTGTCTGCTTCAGTTCCATGAGGATGTAACGTCATTTCTGATTTCCTGAGTTCGAAGGTCAGATCGGTTTGGCTGGTAAAGCCTGCATTATGCTTGCCCCATTTTTAAAAAAAATAAATGAGCAGTATTGAACCTGAAAGGGGATGGGGTGTTATGTTTAGAGCCTGATCTGTTTACTAAAAGCAAAGATCAAAATGAAGAAGGTGGGCTATTGCTTTATCATAAGCTAAGAGCAAGCATCCCAACTTCTTTACATTTCTTAAACTTGACTATAGGATATTAAGTGCATGCCTACTGTTAACTTTTTTCTTAAAAAAATTAAGGGGCATGCCTACTAAATGCCCTAAAATATTACAGGGTCTCTACCCTTGGACAACATGAAACTGTATACAATTCACAGAAGTAACATTTTATGAAACTAAGTTTTTTGCAACTCCCTTCTATTTTGCTTTGCTTCCCAATTAGTATCAGTTTCTTTTGCTTCTAGTATCCCAGTATGCAGCCGAAATTGACATGATGGAGTTCTTAGATTTATTATCTAAATCCTCTTGGCCAAAATCCTCCAACTGGAAATTTTTTTGAATGTGTCAAACAAGAACCACTTTTAAAGATGAGCCGAGAAAAGCAACAAAACTAAAAAAGAAAAGAAAAAAAGACGACAAAAACCTATCTTTGACTAGTGACCCAGTGAACTTAGGAATCCAGATGGTAAACTAAACCTTTGGCGTCACCGAGTTGTAAGCATGAAACTATTCCTCAACCTTCATCTTAGCAAGAGTGAGTAACTTGCCATTTATGGCTCAGTTCCTAGAGATGCAATACAGAAACATACTAATCATTATAATAGCACAACCAAATTTGTTCAGGAAATATGTTACATCTGTCCAAAAAGTGCTTATGATACTATACTTTCCTTTTGAGACGTCCAACAAGTAGTTCCCCTTCCTTTAGTACATTTTGAAATATCACAAAATGATTTGCTGGAGAGATTTTTCCTTCTTGTATCGTCCTGCTGCATGGAAAGTCAAAATATGACAGACATGTTTTTCAACAAATAACTAAATATTTCTTCTTCTCTTAATAATTATGCTTAGTCAGAGTGCGGCAAGCAATTTGAATGGAGGGTGGGGGGGGTGTATTAATCAGTGTTCCTCGTTCTGATTGACATAATTGGTTGCAGGCAGGCTGCTGCACTCTTCAATCATTGTTTGTTCTAGATACAAGGATCCAAACACACATTCCTCGGAGAAGCATTTTGACATCAGTAGCATATTCAGGTTTTTTTGAGATCAGAGCTAGACTCCCGCTATGCTAGAGGATTGGATGGTGATAAATTGTATCGATGATGCTAGCCTTAAACATTAGCCACTTATGAACTGCTTTGGGAAATGCCGAGCTGAAAATTAACATCCCTAGTAGCACAAGGAACAGGTGGTCAAGAGGGGCGAATAACCTATTCTAGATGATGGGTTACAAATTACAAGGTGCCCTTTTAGTCCAGTCAGTCGATCAACTCACCTGGGTCCCAAGCAGGTTTCGGAAGGTGCCTATTAGTGAAATTTTGTAAATGATTCCCCTACACCAGCTCGAACCCCCTTCACTATCCATTAAAGTCCCATCCAGAATTTTGTAATATCTGGAGATTCAACTTCCTCTGTTATAGAATACTGTTGCAGGGATGTTATAGAGATGATCTTATTGTCATACTTAATATTTGGGAACTTATAGTTTTGCTGTATTCTGAACTCAGATTCATTGTTATCTGTCATCAACTAGCACGATTAAATTCGATACTTGCTATTGTCTGCTGGCTGCAAAACTGTTAGAACTGTATTTGTTTCACACAGCAGACATGCATAAAATGGAATAGTTACCCTTAATTTTGGGTAGAAATTAGTGACTTTCAGTTCTTCATCAAATTTGCTTCAGTTTTTTTTCATTTTCCCATATATCTTATCTCTTGGCAATCAATCTTCCACAGAAATTAAAAGTATTCGGAGCAAATAAGTGACTACAAAAAATAAGAATAAATTCTATCGAATATTTCATCAAATGAAAAATATAAGGGCACTCAACAATAGAGGTGACTTGGAAAAAAGTACTACTAATTCAATTGAATTCCCATTAGCTGGAAAACTATATAATGTTTGAACATTGCTTTTTTGGCTATTGATGAACTCTTGATATTAGGAAAAATTCTAATAATTCTAATAAAAGAGTTGAAAAATTACTTCATGACAGTGGTTCTGATTATAACTGTATACATTTCTAAATTCTTTCATATAAACTAGCTAGATTTCATGTTGCAATTTTACCTAAAAAGACTGCGATTCACGATACAGGAGCTAAGCGGAGAAGCTCAAGTTATTCAGCTATGGTGGATGAAAAGATAGAAGATGGTGAATAGAATTCAATAGGGATGTGTACTTCTATATTCGATCTGTAATGCCTTGTACATAAATGAGAAAAATATGACCAGCTGATTCATTTTTTGTAACACACTTCTTCCAATAACCAATTTAATTAAGTTGAAGTATGTGTATCAGTTCTTCCAAAATATTATATAAGATCAAATTAGCTAAGGCATTTGTACTAAAACATGGATTTGAGATTCAAAATTTATGAGTTTTGAATTTGAAGTTTATGAATTGTGAAGTAGAAGGTAATATGCGAATATTGATTAGTTTCATCGGAGTTTCAGATGAAAATGAAAAATGTTGGTGAATAGGTGATACAAGAAATGCCCAGCCATTTCCTTGTCTTGTTGCTATTTTTCCCACAATTTCTTCTTCTTTGCTCCGCCATGGCCGGCCGTACCATTTCCCGCCAGAAAAATATTCAAGAATATCCCTTCAGAATATACTCTAATTATTCCCCTCAATCACTCTTTTTGGATGTTAAAACTAACAATTTACTCAACTCCAATCATTCCATCACAAATAAAATCGCAAAGTTTCATTATCAAACAAATTTCTTATTGCCACAAAATTTGATTATTTCACCAGCAGCTTCAAGTCCTCTATATGTGCTTGAGCTTCATCAATTGAGTGTACTTTTGAATTGTCAAAAAAAAAGTAAACACTAATTGGTGGGAAATTTGAATTGCAAGAAATGGCATCATCTATGGGTAACAATAATAGTCATACAGATGTTGATAGTCTCATAACGGGTCGTATTGTTATAGCTTTAGATGCAACCAGGGATCACCCTGAGCATGAAATCAAGCGCATTATTGAGGAGATCAGATCACAGGGTAACATCCTTCATGCGGGCGATACCATTATTGTGCTTGGGGTTTTGCATAAATATCTTCATCCTAGTGAGTTTCTTGCCTCACTTTCTGATGCAATTATCTCATTTTTACTATTTGATGATTGTTACTTTTAGTGCTCGTGTTGGATGGCGATCCAACGTTTTAGTCATCTTTGACTAAATTTTGTGATAGTAACTTTTATAGTTGTCACATCATTTTCTAATTGTAGCTACCTTTGACTCCATGGTTAGAGGGTTGTATTTGACAAATTTTACTTGATTAGTAAGGTTATAGTTTTCTATTCCTGTGGTATTTCATAACACTTATGATCCAACTTAAGGCTCAACTCAAACTTTTGAAATCATTATATTAAAGCGTTACATCGGCTTTCATTTTTCAACCATTCCCATTAACCAGATTAACTTTCCCTTTTGATAATTAATGGGTTAAAATAGAATGGTTTTAGTCATCAAGGATTGTTTTTTTCTATTACGGCTAAGTTGTGATAAAAGGTCACTTTACTATGGAGCCATATTCTGGTTCTTGACAGCTATATTTTGAGTGTTTCTGCTTTCCTGTGGTTGTTGAAGTGTGTATAAAGAATATGTGATTTCTACATATTATGCCGTTTTATGGTAAATGTGGAACTGTGGTATTTCCAGTATTAGCTGAACGGTTAAAGGTGTGATTGACCGCTATCTTTAGCTGACTACTTATCTTGTCTAGTATTATACATGCCTACAGTATGGTTTCCTAACCCATTTTTGTGCACAGTGGGTTATCAAATGGAAGCAGAGCCACTGTCCATGTTTGGAACTCATAAACGTGAGATCGAAAAAGAAGTAACAAAGAAGATTGATGCATATGTGAACATGCTCATGCAAAGTGCCCAAGATTGTGAAGGTGAAGGGGTAATATTATACACTTTATCCTCATAATAGTTCTGTACTGGAAGCAACTATTGATTGATATATCTTAGAAATGTGGCTGGAAGTATCCACAGAAGTCATACGTATGTAATCCTGGAAATTTGTATGACCCACTGGTGTAGCAAGTTTACTTTTCTGGGGACTGGGGGCTTGTGGGTTGGATCTGATGTGCTTCAATACAGTATATTTGAGTTTGTTCAAATCAATATGATAGCAACGATCTGATGCAGGACAGATTTGCGTTTGAAAAAGTAATTTTCAAATGTTCATTATAGGAATAGACACTACAACTCCCTTTAGTATTCGGACTTGGTTTAGAAACTGCTTTTTAAATATTTTCTTATTTAATCAGGATGGGGGGCTACGATAAATAGATGTTCTGGTTTCTTCTTGACAACTTCCTTTTTTTTTTTTATATTCTTAAATTGTATATGGGATGAACATCTTTCTATTTCTGCTACCATGCATTCCTTTATTTCAGTTACTTCAATATATATCACAAGAGATTTAAGGTTCATAGATCCTTCAGGCTGAATCAGGGCTGGACTGTTATTCGTATCATGTTGACTCCACTTTATATGTTGATGAAGCAATGATTAACATTCCTTTTGCACTTCCATTTAATTCCCGTTTTCCTTATTTATTTTAACTGGCACTAGGTGGATACTATCTCCCCTATATAATTGAGGTTTATGTAGATTGTATTTTTATCCATCCAGGCGGAAAATCTAGGAATTCCATTATTTTCCTCGAATGGCCTTCTTACCTAAGAAGCATTTGAATGACCTAAACTATGAAAAGCATGCACTTTCAACCAACTAGTCGAGAGAGAGAGAGAGAGAGAGTAGTAGACTATATTCATCGTGGAGGAAAGTGAAGGGTCTATCACCCGGATGGAGTGGCATTTTGATTGAATGCCCAAGCTATTCTTTTGCTCGCCTTTTTATCTATCTCATCTCAATATGTTGATTTCTAAAGCAATCACTTTATTTCTTATATATTTCTATCTCCCTTTTAATTTTTCTCTAACTATAAGTTATTATATATTGTGTTTAGGTTGACATTGAAGTCAAAATTACTGCTGGGACTCCAGTAAGGAAGGTGGTTGTACAAGAGGTTACAACTATCAATACAACATGTGTTGTGTTAGATAGGTATGTTCTCTGATGTGACCATGGTAATTCCTGTTGCTGTAGTAAGCATATTGTCTCTATCTTTGGGATCTAAATTATACTGAGACTTGACGCCACAATAAATTAGTGACGAAATGCACTAGTAAACCATGGCTACATAAAAACCTCCACTTTCTAATAGGCTTTTATAAACAAGATGAAGAAATAAATGGCAAAGAGCAAAGAGTTTCTGGTCTCAGTGTTGCTACCATCTTTTATCACAACATTACATGTGATTGCTCCATAGAAAAGGAATCTATCCATGCATCGGGAGGCCATTTTATTATCCGATTAAGTAAAAATAAATATATCTTTTTCTATCCGCCAAAATATAAAGTTGGAACCTTAATTATTATTATGCAAACAGAAAATCCTTGCTCAGATAAGATTTTTAACTCTTCCTTTAAGAACTGATGTTTTCATTGAAGTAACTATTTCAACTGCATTTTGTTCGATTGTTTGTTAAGTAGGGTTTGATTTTGGTCCTCCACTAGTTAAGGGATACAAATGGATCTTCAGGGAATTTGCATAGACCCTTGTTTAGAGTTCTTTATTCTTCAACATTGCTTTCGTCACAAGATGCTCCCCCTTCGTTTACCCTGTCTCTCTACTTTTTTCTCATTACAAATTCATGGATATGTCTCTACCTGTTAGTCATAATTCTGATTTGTAAATAAAAAACAAATTCACCATCCATTTTCAATGTCCTGACTATTTCAGTTTATGTAAAATGGGGATTTTAATCTATATATACTATATTATGTTTAATGTATGCATAGATGATTAATATTGTGTGATTGCAATATATTTTGTTTCCTATTGTGGTTAGAGAATCAGGCTTCTATTGGAAGATATTTTGCTTCGTCGGAAGAAGAGAAAAGGGAAGTCGTTAATTTAAATACTTTCTTAAAGCTTGGTTTTATTGAAAGGAAAGGAGCATGAGAGATACTTTTTTAGAGTCCATCAAACTAGTCCCTCAACTCACTGATGGGATCATAAACATTTTGATTTCACGAAGATAACAGCAAAATTAAGCTATTGTACTTTTAAAAACTACATCAAATCCATGATATGCATGCATGTACAATAAGGTCATGCCGCAATCAATTAGAGCATAGTCAATACACTTCTTCTCAGTATAAGGAGTCTGTGTTTGTTCCATATTGGTGTTTACCATGTCGAATGTTGGGCTTCTGAACTGTCTGATACAAACAGAAACACATATATCTAAAGCTCTATAATTTTATCAAAGTTGGAACAATGTCTAGCAAGATTTCTCTTATTTAACTCAAGAAAAACCATGTCTTTGCTTTTATTACTAGAAAGTTTGTATCTTATCATTGACAATTGACTCTCTTGGATAAATCATCATTTCCTTCCAACTTTATATCCATGAAAAACCATGAGCATTTTGTAGTTGTTACAAGGAAGTCTCCATCTTATTAAGCCACTTGAATTAATTTTATATCATCATGTGCGTCCAACTTTATTTACCGATTTTATGTTTATCTGACTCTACATTTCTGATAGGACCCCATGTTTATTCGATTTGACATTTTTTTGTTCTCTAATGTTGACAAGATTAAACTCTTACAGGCACCTCAGGCGGGATTTGACGTATTACCTTAAACACATACCTTGCAAAGTTGCATTAATTGGTGATAATTTATTCGTCAAGGTTGTGAGACCTTATTCCATAGTTGATGCTGACAACATAGAGCAAAAGTTATACTTTTCTATGTCCAAACAAGTAGCCTTGGCACCCCCTCCAACTGCAGCGAACACAGAGCAGTCTGTTGTTTCAATCAACTATTCAGGTTTTGTGGAAAGCTCTGAAATACCAGAAAATGAACAGGTGGTATATAATCAACTGGAGCATAGCACTTCACACGAAGATCTTAGTTTCAATTCTATGCAAGAAAGATCAGGTGAGCTAGCATGATGATAATCTTAAAAATAAATGCAGCTATTCCCTCCCTAGACCCCACTTGTGGGATTACACTAGATGCGTTATTTTTGTTGCTTTCTGTGTGATACTTTTAAGTTACGGAAGTGTATTTTCATCCAACTTTGAGGGTTGATCTCCTTTTCTGGTTGGAATCCTATTCTACATAGTACGGAGAGATCAGAAGAGCATTTATTGACAATCTCTTTCAGATTTTAAGAAACATCTGGTTTCTGAATGTATGTGGTCCTTTTGTAGATCGGATTCCTTCACACCATAGGTGAGGAAGAAATCAGAAGAGGACTCCTTAGAAATACCTTTCCTTACAGTTACCATGATTCCAAAACAGGCTTTGTCTGCTTGTGGTGTTCATAAAACTAAGTTGAGATTTATAGATCTGTAATGATGTTACAATCTCTAGTTTTAAATTGTAAGGGATTTGATACAAAGTAGGGAATAGTTTCCTGTCCTTCCTGCTTTAAATGTTTGACTATTTGAACAGATAGGTCTGCCAGAGGAGATATGAAGCATCCAATCCCTCCTGTTTTCCAGAAAGAACGAAGACCACCTACATCATGGAGATCCTCTAATACACCATTTCTTTGTATCGCTTGTGGAGCAAAGACAGAACTATACATCAAGGATTCAATGAGATTCAGTTTCTCAGAAATACAGCTTGCAACAGATGATTTTTCAAAGGATAACTTGCTTGGAGAAGGTGGATATGGTCATGTATACAAAGGTCGGTTAAAAGACGGACAGGTCATTGCTGCAAAGGTGCGGAAGGAAGAAAGCACACAAGGATTTTCTGAGTTTCATTCTGAAGTTTATGTTTTGAGCTTTGCACGACACAAAAACATTGTGATGCTTTTGGGTTATTGCTGCAAGGAAAATGTTAACATCTTGGTCTATGAATACATCTGCAATAACTCTCTTGAGTGGCACTTATTTGGTACGTATAGTTAATGTAGTCAAACATTTCTCCAGCAACATAAAGCTCAAGATAAAAAGTTAATTTGGGTTAATATCTTGACAGAGAATACCGAGAATATTCTAGAGTGGCACCGTAGATATGCCATTGCCATTGGCACTGCAAAGGGCTTGCGTTTTCTGCATGAAGAATGCCGTGGAGGTCCAATTATTCATCGTGACCTGAGGCCAAGCAATATACTTCTCACTCATGAATATGTTCCCATGGTAAATCAACACATTTTGATTCAAACACGTAGAAAGAATGTTAGAATTATTGGACTAAATAGAATGAACACAGATACTTTTGAGTTACCACATTTGTTTCTGATCCTCCAAGCTGGACAGCGACCTGAATAAAAAAATTGGGAACCTAATATTAATTCTATCATTCCTATGGATGATACTGTTTGTTTTTGTTTCTCATAGCTAGGTGACTTTGGCCTGGCTAAATGGAAGACAAATGAGGATAATATATACACAAGGATACTTGGAACATTGGGGTGTGAGAAATTCCTATTATTCATTGGCTACACAGAATGCTATATACTCAACAAATGAAATCTTTGAGTCAGAGATTCACCAAAAGCTTCTCTTGTTTCATGCAGATATCTTGCTCCTGAATATGCTGAGAACGGCATTGTGTCTGTCAGAACAGATGTCTACGCATTTGGCATTGTTCTTATACAACTAATGTCTGGACGCAAAGCCATAGATGCAATGAGAGAGGACAGTCATCATTCTCTTAGACAATGGGTATGTTCACTAGGCTTTTTTAGTTGTCATCGCAGCCAAATGTGATTCCTTTCAAAGATCTAGCTAGTTTAGTGAACTCTCATTTTAAAAAATTCAGTGCTATTTTAGCGGAAGTCTCTCTTTGTCATTTTCAGGCAATTCCACTCATTGAAAGGCTTGCATTGCATGAGCTCATTGATCCCCGCATAGGCGACTCCTATGACACATTTGAAGTGTACCACATGGCTAGAACAGCATTCTTGTGTGTGCAGAATGACCCGGAGCTGCGGCCTTCAATGGGAGAGGTTAATTTTGTGCTTGATGAAGTTTATTTGTTGATTAACTGCTCATTTATAGAAGAACACTGAATATCTCATCAGCCTATTAATCCATGTCGAAGATCTTTTTCTTTTTGCTTTGAAGCTTCATGTATCAGTCCATCTTTATTCTCCTCATAATTTTCTCTTACGCAACACTAAAGATAAATGATCTTCAACTGAAAATACAGTCAATGTTATAACTGTGAAGCAGTAGTACATAACACAGTAGTGATATATTTTAACATCAGAAATCAGAAGCCAATCTATCCCTTCTTGATTTGGAGTTGAAAACCTTGTTCTTGCTTTGTGATTTGCTCTCTACTACGAGGTTGAGTCTTTAAAGTATCATCTTATTTGAACCAACCTCTAATTGATATTTTTGTTTCATTTGTATGTTTGAGTATTGTCTTCTGTCATTTGATGACGTAAAACTAGAGATAGATTCTTATCACCAAAGAGTATTTTACCCAAATTTCCTTAAAGAAGGATGAATTGTCAATTAGTTTTGAAGGATAGGGAGCTCGAAGCTTCATCTTTATTGCTTCCTAGCAATTTGCATTCCGTTCTCTGCTTCTTGATAGTGTGCAGCCTAAGATCCTATTGCTCATAAAGCGTCAACATGTAGATGGTTTCAAGCTATTACATTGACTTGGTGACAAACTTAACCAAGAACTAACGTTCAGGCCATTTGTCATGGCCAGTAAAATCCTCTAATCATACAACAACTTAATCTTGGTAACGAAAAGTAACCTGATGTAACCACACAAATCTTGCTTACTGAGTATGGATAACATATCTTCCTTGTCATTTTACTCAAAGTGATGAACTAACCGGTTGCAAACATAAATGCAGGTCTTGCGTCTTCTTCAAGGGGAGTTAGACCATCTCCACCAGATCGCGGAGCAGTTTGTACCTCAATTTGTTCCACATTTTAGTAAATAGAAACCTGATGAGCCATGTTATGTTTAGTTTGTTGCTGCAACTGTCTTGGTATGTTTTACATTTCTGTGCCCAGGGAAATTGGAAAGAGCTGTATAAGCTTTGTTTGGTATGTTACTTTTTAATACCAAGTTATATTTCACAACAGTTCAACTAGTATAAACTTCATGTTATATAGACTTAATGTCTCTTGGATTTGATTATTTTTGTATTGTCATATTCATTTGTTACCTGTTGCTTTTTTGCGCTTGTGTTTGAGGTATTGGGGAAATTGACTGGAATCTTATTTGTTGCATTTTTTATGGTGTAATTTATTTTTGTGTTCCCTAAGAAGTACAAATATAACTTAATTACAAGCCATTTTGATCATTTTTCATCTTATATACACAGTCAAACTTGGCATAAAAGAGTATAAGAAAAAAAGTTTATTGAAGCTTAATTATGTTATCCTCTTCCATTTATTACCTATTGTAACACCCCTAAACATGGTTGTTGACTAGATTTTGCAATTTCCCCAAGTCAATCCATCAGCTAAATAAAATGCATTCAAGAGTTGGATCAAATTTTAATTTTTTTTTTAATAAAATTAAGTAACTAAATAAAGTTTGTGTTTTGCCAAATTGCATAATGAATGTAAACTCATCATATAGTTACGACTTAGGTCCGTTTGGACATGATTTAATTTGAAATCAGTGATACTAAGTCAAGTTGAGTTGAAGTTAAAATTTTATTTTAATATGTAATTGAATTTATTAAGTTAGTGTTTTTTTTATATAATAAAAATATGAAAACTCCATAATTTGTGAAAAACTATTAAAACTTTTTGAATTTTTATATAATCTTACCAAATGATCAAATCATAGTTCATAATAAGATATCATAATATTTAATATCCTAAGTGTTGAGTATGTAGCAAGAATTGATGGGAAACAGAGGAACTTGGAAAGTTGAGAACTTGAAGAGTTGGGAACTAGAAAAGCCCTATAATGCTTAAATGAAAAGGCATTTGTCCCTCATCGATGGTGAAGAGAAAAATAAGAGAGTTTAAATATATAAACACTCCTATTAATTATTAAAAGGGTTGGAAAAGGGATCCCACGTGCCGTCGTCAAGATTATTTTTTGGACAAAGTTTGTTTTTAATTACTTAATTAATTATCTATTCAATTAATTAATTAAATGGCCAAAATATTTTTAATAATTAGTTGATAACAGAAACGTTTTCAGTTATTTAGTTGAAAATAACCGAAATATTTCAACTTTTTAGTTGATTAACCCGATCCGACTCGGATCCGCGCGCGACCTCTTTGATTTAAAAAAATTCTGTTTTATTTAAATTTCCCGTCGTTTTTTGAAGTGACTGTTCTAAAAGGTTGCAACTTTCAAAAATAGTCACTGCCATTTGAAATGTTGCAAACTTTCATTAATGGTCGTGTAGATTCTGAAAGGGTTGCAATCTTTCGGAACATGTTCCTCTTGCCTATAAATATCATTCACTCTTTAGAATTTTTCCTACCTTTCGGAACCTGTTCACTCTTGCCTATAAATATCATTCACTCTTTAGAATTTTTCCTTATGAATTTTTTTATCCTCTTCTTCTTCTTCTGCATAAAAAATTTTTCTTTGTGTACTTTACTGCTGTTGAGTGGTTCGCTGACACTAGAGTTTTCGTTATCTATACGCTGGTGAGTGAGATCATTTTTTCAGATTATGGTATGTTTTACATATTTTAGTTTTTTGTGAATTAAATTTCTGTTTATTTTTTTAGCTGGTTCAATAAATTTTGATTACTCTGTATTTTTGCAAAATTTATTAGAATCAGTAACTCAGATTTTTTCTAACACGGATTGACATCACTAAGGCTCCAAGTTAATAACTCACATATATTCGTTTTGTTTTTATAAAGAAATATTTGTGATTACATGTTAATATTTTAATATAAATTTTTGAATATTCTTACTTTACAAAAATTAATTGTCTCCAATAAATAATAGCAACAACAGAAAAACTACTGTCAATGAGTGCTCTCTGTTTATTTTCACTTATTTAGTTTAACTTTATATATTTAAGTAATAAATAAAATTTCAATTTTACTATATCGAAATCAGTTTATTTATTATCTAAATAATTATACTGCAAAACATTCTTAAAATAGTCAAATGTCGAAAGGGACATTAATTAATGAGATCAAAACAATATCAAAGTTGCAACATAAGCTAAAATTTTGAATTAATTATTTTCTACCCACTGCTAGCTTTCCTATCTTTTTATTACTTGAATGTAGAAATATGTATATTTTATTTTCGATCATAGTTAATAATTTTCTTATCTATTTTCAAATATCGAAAAATGATTGAGAGAAAAATAGTACATAAGACTAAAAAAAGGTTCCTCTCTTTTTCACTTTCCTAATTTTGATCCTCACCTTTCTAGAAATTAAATACTTTTTACTTTATTCGAAACTTGTAAAGTTAAATTTTAAGATAAAATTATATTTGATTCTAATTTTTGCAAATAATAATATTTTATTGTCTGAATATATCAAAAGTGAATGGAAAAAGTGAAAACATCATTTTAAATGACTTTCAGATTCCAATTACAAAAACTCTATTCGATATTTTCACAAGATTTTTAAATAAATTAAAAAAATAAAATTTGAAAAGATTAATAGTTCTCAAATGCCAGTTACTTTTTTAAGAATAAAATCGTTCAGAATAAATTGATTAAGTCATAAAAAATGGGAAGATTTTAAAAGACACTTTCAAGATGACATGTTTGAAAGAGAGAAAGTTGATTTTTTTTGCTTTAGAGATATGCCATTTCTTTTCTTCATATTTTAAATAAAAAAATTAAATTCAAAACAACGTTTAATATATCAATGAATTAAAAAATAATTTTGTTAGAAAAAAATAGTTTGAACAGATCTTCAAATGATTTTTTTCAGTCACAAAATAATTGTTTCTTTAAATTTCAATTCCAATGGAAGATTTCTTGATACAAAGAGTTATCTTGATGAAAAAGAAATTTTTTTATATTTTTTTTCTCTAGCGTAAATTGAACATATTCTCTTAATAAATTTATCAAGGCCAAATATATAAAAAGATCCATAAATTTGTTGGATTTTTCTCCTTAGGTACCTCAATTATGCTATTTTCCTATTGAATTATTGAACCATGCATAATTTGTTTCTTTTAAATATCCCTGGCTGACGTGGAACCAAATTTTGTGAGAGGTGTTGATAGAGGATACATATGTTGTTCCAGAACTCATTAGTCTAATTGATGGTGAAACTGTTCGAGAATAATTTTGTTTTACTTCAAGTCATTTAAACACATTAGAAAACAAATGAGACTAATACATATTTTGTCTTCTTTCCTCAATAAAAATTATTACAATACGAACACAATTAAAGACATTTACAATAAAAAAAAAACCGATCAAAATTAGTCAACACTGTTTAAAAGAAACAAATTATGGGTGGTTCAATGATTCAATAGGAAAATGGCATAGTTGAGGTATCTGAAGGAAAAAACCCAATAAATTTAGGGATCTATTTATGAGTCGATTATTTATCAATCACTTAAAATCAAGTCATACATTAAATAACATTATGTTTTTTAATTATTTTTTTGGATAGCATGATTATCAATATACCAATTACTAGGTATGTAATGCTTACTTTGTTCATTTTTACTTGTCAATTATATGCAACTCACGTCATTCGAGGTGACCAATTCAAGATTAATATTCATTCTTAAATTTGTAGTGATATTCAAACTACACAACCTCGAAAGCTAATTAATTCACGATTTCACGTGTAGATAGTGTTGTCTGTCGTACCGTTGACTCAAATTATTCATGGATTTTTTTTATTTCATTTCCTATTTTATATAGGCTTGCTTCCTCTTTTTTCGAGAATTCGTCTATTTCTTTTACTCCATAGGGCCTTCTCTAATCGGGAAATTTTTCAATGTTTAAATGAACTATATTTAATAAAAGTGATATGATAAATTATATCATTTTGTTATTTCGATCCCAACATGTACAAACCACCTTATTCTCAGGGGTTAGGATTGAAAAATTATGCTATTTATGCATGATTAAAATAATATTTAGGTATATGTTATAGATGTTGAACTCCTTTATGCTACTTTGTGTACTATTTCTTTAAATTTTTAATCACTTTATTGAAAATTCTGACTCTGTTACTTTGTACAGATGTCAACTAAAACAAAAGTTACCAAAAATCGAAGCAAAACAAGGCTACCACATAATATGCGATGCCTCGTCGTCCTCTACTTTGTTTCTTACGTCAATTATAAATTATTTACTGAAAAAGAAATTATATTATTGCATACAATACTTCAACATTAACAAGTCAACTTACATGTACATTCTTTTGTTTCTTTCTTTTTGTTCATTTAATTTATTGGAGTGGGGTTTGAGAAAAGGAAGTTTTCAATAATAAAATAAAATTGTCCCCTCAAAGATAGCTAATCTTATTTGCTTACAAATAGGAAATTAATTTTATTAAAAGGATTTCTAAAAACGTAAAAAGTGATTTAAGTGACTTTTTTTCTCGAAAAGAATGATATAAATTTTATCCGACATAAATTTAAATTAATCAAAATTGTAAAAAAAAAATTGCAACTTGTTCATATATTGAGTAATTTATTACATGTCCTTATTTCTAATGTAGTAGAAGTGATTAATTCACTGCTTCAAGGTATATTAATCAATTAAATTCCTCAAATGATTTTTTTCAACTTAAATCCACTTAGAAAGAAATAACAAAATGCAATAAAACATGTTATCATCAAGATTAATTAATAAATTGATCGACTAAATATAAGAAAGTATTTATCAGTTAAGATTCATCAAGATTAATCAGTTGATTATTTTAATTTATTAATTAAGTATTGAATAATTTTGTTTAAGATACCCTCAATGCTTTGTGAATTAAACTTGTCCTATAGAACTTGCCATAACACATTGTACAAAATGCTTAGCACACGAATATTCATCCGAAGGACAAAGATCGTGACAGAAATTATAGCGATATTCCGAATGATCATCTGATTAAAGCAAAACGAGAGAAAACTTTTTTGCAACTTATGCTAGAGATTTCTTTTTTCGTTTCATTAATTTATTTGTTATAGCTTGTATCTATAAGACACCAATTTTATTGAGTTTTTGACCAAAATGAGCTATTTTAAAAATCAATTTACCTAATTAATACATTTTCTTTTTTACAAAAATAGTATAAACGTACTTAATGGTAACGTTTTAGGATATTTTCATTATAAAAATTCAACGGACAAAAAGTTAACGAGTTGACGACGTTAAACGCATAAACGTAACTGTGAGTAACGTTTTAGGTGTAAAACGTTACTCAAGAGTACGTTTTTGGAGAATCCAATCATGGGCCACTGAGTCCAATCCTGCAAAGGCGGAGTCAAATCATTCAACTGTAAAACGTTACTATGAGTAAAGTTGTACACCTAAAATGTTACTTTGACTCCCGTTTCTTAAGAATCCAATGACAGGCCTTCGACTTCTGCAAATTTAGAATATATTTAGCTATAAAACGTTACTCACAGTGACGTTTTACCTTAAAAATGTTGCTTTCAATTACAACACTCTGTTAAAGTCATATTCCTCAATTTTTCAAACTGACCAAAGTGATTATAAATAAATGTTGTTGTAATATTTTGCATGTTCAAATATAATTCAGCAAAAATTTTCCTTGTGTGGTCCATTTTAAAAATAATATTCACAAAATTTCATCAGGTATGATACATTTAAATGTATGTCATATTGATGTTAATCCAATTAATATTTTTATATAACATTATAAATCATATAAATAAAATCAAAGATTTTCATAATACCTATTGCATGTAAATTGAACTGTTGAAAGTATATATATAGGTACGCGTTTCATAATACCAATTGCATGTAAATCAAAGGTTGTGAATATTATTTTTAAAATGGACCACACAAGGAAATTTTTTGCTGAATTATATTTGAACATGCAAAATATTGCAACAACATTTATTTATAATCACTTTGGTCAGTTTGAAAAATGGAGGAATATGACATTAACAGAGTGTTGTAATTGAAAGCAACGTTTTTAAGGTAAAACGTCACTGTGAGTAACGTTTTATAGCTAAATATATTCTAAATTTGCAGAAGTCGAAGGCCCGTGATTGGATTCTTAAGAAACGGGAGTCAAAGTAACATTTTAGGTGTAAAACGTTACTCATAGTAACGTTTTACAGTTGAATGATTTGAGTCCGCCTTTGCAGGATTGGAGTCAGTGGCCCGTGATTGGATTCTCCAAAAACGTACTTTTGAGTAACGTTTTACACCTAAAACGTTACTCACAGTTACGTTTATGCGTTTAACGTCGTCAACCCGTTAACTTTTTGTCCGTTGAATTTTTATAATGAAAATATCCTAAAACGTTACCATAAAGTACGTTTATACTAGTTTTGTAAAAAAAAATTAAAAACATATTATTTTGATGAATTGGTTTTTAAAATAGCTCATTTTGATCAAAAACTCCAATTTTATTTATCTCCTTAAATTAGTGGAAAATAAAAACCTCTAATTGTCCAGAATGAAAATCAACAAAGACAATAAGGTATAGATAAAGACAAGATACGAAATTAAATTGAATTCTTATCAATAAGAAAATTTATATAATTAACCAATTAAGTAATTCAGATGTTTTTATGCGTTTAAAGATTGAAAATGTACTGTATAGATATATAAAAAAAATATATAGTATGTAATAGTTTAAATATGAAATTTACTCTCCTAATGATTTAGGTATGAAATTAAAAATAAAATAAAAATACTTTAGTGGGTTATCTCTTAATTAATTGTTAGACATTAGAATACTCAACCCTTGATTGGATACCTCTAATTAACATCCACAAGTAAAGGCGAAATTAATTTTATATCACATTCTTTCTTTTTTATTCTGTCTCAAAAAGAATGTTATCTTAAGTGTACTGTAATTAGAAATAAATTACATAAAATTTTCCTTTAATCCTTAATAAAAACAACAACATATATATAAGGATGGTTTTAAACTACAAATTTCAGAAATCCTCTTTTTTAAAAAATATTATGCCAAATTAAATAATACCACGTAAAATAGAACAACAGAGTACTTATTTTTTAGTAATATTGGCTTAATTGATAAACAACATTTATTAATTAAAACCAATCAAAGATTAACATGAGGTTGTGTATGTATGCTGGTTAAATTGCCACATTTTTAACACCTGGCTATAATTAGTTACACCAAAGTATTAGTTTAATTATGACAAAAACATTTTATGTTACTGGAATAAATTTTTATGCATGTGTTGGTTCATGCGTATACTATAATATTTTAATTCAGCTTACAATATATTATCCTTTTCTATGAGGGGTATCTATTATATGTGACCTCAACTTTTTTTATTCAATAAAATTAAAATTTATTTAATTTACATTTACAATTATACTTAGCTTGTCGTCAAAGAAAAAACTAGTTGATATACCACGTTAAGGTCTTATACACCCTTGAATAAACATCATATAATTAATTCTTATCCAATAAATAAACTATTATCCTTCAAAACATTGTATCGAAGCATCTAGTATTTGCTTGGAAGTTTTTGTTGATAGCAAGAGATATATTAGATTTGATGTGAATATGTTTTTTTAATTATTATTATTATTATTCTATAGCTTTATTTCATGTGTTTAGATTAACATCGAGATAAGCCATACTATAAACTAACAGTCGAGGCACCTCTGTAATTGATATATTTATTTTATGTGACATTATTTATAAATTAAGCTTCAAATTTTAAAATTATCAAATGAAATTCATGATTTAATATTATTATTGCTTAATTTATATATTGTCTATATTCTATCAACAATAATTATTGTTCATGATCATGCTCTATTTAAAGACAAAAATGTGGAACATGGTTAATATAATGAGGCAATTAGTGATAAAGTTAATTAGCTAAATTAATCAGATTAAAGAAAGTTGTCTAGGTTCAAGAAAATATGTACCTAGACAACAACCAATTATTGATTCATCATAAAAACATTTTAGACAGTTTAAGAAAAGAAAACATTATATATATTCTGCTTCCATAATGGAAGACGACATAGAAAAACATGCATACACCAAAGATAAGATAGAAAATGTCTGATTTAATCACGGAAAAATTAAATAAGGGATCCGGGATTATTTTAAGAATATGATGAAATAAATGAGATTTTTTTATATTGATTAAAAAGGAAATAATTTGAGTTTTAGGTATAGGAAGCGCTATGTATTAAGCTATGTAAATTTATATTAGTCAAATCTATATAATAATATAAATCTGGATATAGAAAAGGTGATGTGGCACCTTTCTATGGCCAGCATTTAGATTTATCTTTATTCTTACTTTTTTATTTTAATTGCATTTTTATTTCATTTCTACTACTAATAAAATGACAACTAACAAAAACTTCATAAAACTCAATTAAACATTAAATTGCAGTAAAGACTCAATTGAATCTGATTGTAGCCCACGTTGTCATTCCTTCATTAACCTTAGAAGGATTTATGAAAATAAATAGATAACAATAAAGATGAGATCATGAGAATAAAATCAAGTATAACGTAAAAGAGGAATGAAAAGAGGCTTTAAAAATAGATTAAATAGTATCAATAAATATTATTTAAAATAATTTTAACATTCAATTAGGTACAATTAATGCATACAATACTCATTTATTTATAATTATACACTCAAATCCGTTTATTTTTTTTATCACTATAAATACTAATGACAGCCATTTTCACTTCAGAACATTCTTCCTTTTTCATTTAATATTTTTCTTCTCAAATCTTCATTATAATTACTAATTTACTCCTTCATTAGAAACTCTTTTTTCAAAAAAAAAAAGCTTGTAGATTCCATTTTTTTTTTTGGCTTTTGCCACCATTATTAATATATCATTCTTGTGCAAAAATTTTGTTAACAGGAACCAAAGAAGAATGGCGTACACATATGGCCTTACTTATATGAAGTATATGTATAATTCAAGCTCGGAAAATAGTTATTGTTATTGATATATCAAATTTATTTCTTTTATTATTTTTGCAAGTGTGTACATAGTTTTAATGTAGATGTAAATGTAATAATTTTATTTTTTATGGGATAAATCATATTTTACCATAAATTCTTAACATAATTGTATTGATTTCTTAATGAATTTTGATAGTTCATACGAACTTGAAGTATACGTTATTATTAGCTATGTATCAAAATTTGTTACTCTTTTTAAAATTAAATTGTTACAAGTTTATATGTAGTTATAGTGTAATTGAAATAAGACTTGAAGAATATTTAACATTAGCTATAAATGAATTTTTTTTTAAAAAAAAAATATTAATTTGTTGCAAGTAAGTACATAGTTATAATGTGAACTAAAATACAATAATTTTATTTTCTAAGTTAAAATCTATTATAATTTTAGAAATAATTATATTAATTTCATTTTGAATTTTGAATTATTTTGTACAAGTTTTCGAAATAAATGACATTGTTGGAAAATATAGATATCTCTTTTATCTCAAAATGATTTATATATAATTAAAATTAGGCAAAGGAGAGTGGTGTGAATTTTTTCTTTGCCCGACAATTTTATTATTCTTTTTATTTATTTTTCTTAGTTATTTTATTTTAAAGATTCATCTTCATCTCTACTATCTTTTTTATTATACTGTAAGTTTGCTAGAGAATTATAACGAACTTGAAAATTGCACTGTCAAGAATTTTTAAAAAATATAACATATGAAGTCTTGCTGGATAAAACTTTATCATTCACAAATCACAAGTATTTTAATATATTTGAATCATCATTATCTAATAATTATTTTTATCCTACCAAGTAGATTTTTAATATTGTAGCAAACCACACTTGAAAGTTGACATGTTATAAAATAACTATATATATAATATTTAAAAAAATTTCAAAACGATCAACATAATAATTTATAATAAATTAATTTAAATGAGTAATCATACTGCGCGAAGCGCGGTCAAATTTACTAGTTAGGTAATAAATCCTAATATAACAAATGATTATAAGAATTAACCCAAGATTAGGCTTTTCGCATTAAAGCAAGATCTACAAGTCATGGTAGTTAAACTATAGGTTAAATTTCTTTCTCATATTGAGATTTTAGCTAACGCTATACGCAACTCTCCTGCAAGGTTAGTTTAGATAGCGATATCTTTGTGTATGAAATTGACATTTCTATTCTAAAATTACTTAGTATTTAGGTCGTGAGTTATAATCTTAATAATCTATTTTCTCGTCACATGTAAGAACATAGGTTTTTCCCCTCATTTTCAACCCTCCTTACTTTAACTAAAGTACTATTTTAACTTTAAGTGTGTGTATAAAGGAAAACATTTTTCAATTTTCTCATGTTTGGTTGGGATAAAAGTTTTGGAAAATGTTTTTCCAAATCAACTCATTTTCCTCGAAATTAAGGAAATGACTTCCCTTCAAAAATTAAGAAAAACATTTTCCAAAACTCTCATTCAATTTCAAATTGCATTTTTTTTTGAAAAATATCAATTTTAAAAAAATATTTTCAACTTCAAATTTTTATTTTTAAACTCCTACCCCTACCCCACCCCGGCCATCACCCCTACCCATCCCCTACCAGCCCCCCACCCACCCCCAACCCCTAAAAAATTAATTTCATTCATAAATCAAACACACTGAAAATATTTTCTAGTCACTAACCAAACATAAGAAAATAAGTTCAAAATCTACTTGTTTTCCAGGAAAACATATTCCATGAAAAACATTTTCCTTCATACCAAACACACCCTTAGTGGCGACAATAGTTGCCATAAAAGTCCAAAAAATCGTCACTAAAAGTTTTTAACATTAAATTCTAATTTTGTGTTTTTTCTTCATTATTTAAAAAAAAAACAAAAATAATATCGATTTAGAATTTACGTTGTTGGTTTAAAATATTCTTAAACTATATTCTAAACTTAAATTATATCTTTAAAGTATCATTCTCAGTAGAAAACATCCTTCAAATATTTAAAAGTGAACAATTTTTATTTTTCTATTAGATATCGTCAAAAATCTAAAGGATCCTACATAAACATGATCAATTTACGTGACTATCAACAAAATGCATAATTTCATTACCTGCTATAAGTAGTTTCTGAAAAAAATATTAAAAATTTTAGACATTAGCGCTTACTGAAACAAAAAAATATTTGGAAGGTGTGAGAACAAATGATCTGCTCTTTTTCTCATTTACTAATGGGAAGAAATTGGAGCTTAATTATCTTACCTTTTTCAAAGCCAAATTGTATTTAGATCAAAAAAATTTGGGCCAGTCTGATATTAAAGTGATCAAAATATTAATTGTCTCGCATTTGAGTTTCGTTCTACATTATTAGAAGCGAAAGTCTTGAACAAAGTCGCTTCTAGCATATTCAATTGAGAAAAAAAACATATTTTAATTAATAATATTTTTAATATCAAATTACATGAAAAATAAAAGAAAAAAAAAGTTGTCCAATTTAAAGAAATTTGTATAAGGTTAAACTCAATTACCAAAAAGTTAAAAATAGTATTTTTAACGTATCTAAGTATAATAATTACGAAAGAATGACTTAGTTTTTGTGAGATCCCTTAATTTTATGATAAATTTAAGTAGAAGGATGAAAACTATTACTTTAAAATATTCAAAAAAATATTTTCTGCTAAAAATAATACTTTAAGGATGTAGATTAAGTTTAAAAATAATTTAAGGATAATTGTAATAAAAAAAAAACTCTTAGAATTTGATAATAGAAAAAATTAGAGAACCTATTTTTTAAAGAAAAAAGTAGTACTCTTTTAGACCCACTATTGATGCATTTTGTGGTGAAAGATAGTCTTAGTAGCCTTTATCAAATTAAGAAAAAGAAATTAAAAGAGAGTACTATTATATTCTCTCCAATTTATTTTATTTTTCATATTTATTTTAAAAAATATTATGCAAAGTATTTCTTCCCTTAGTTCATTTTTAATTTCCTACTTCTAAATATAATTTTTCACTTTGACTTTGTCACCTTTAATATATTAAAGAAAATGTTACGTTTTTCATAATTTACTTTCAATACTAATTACTTGTTCTTTAAAAAGAAATTTCAAGACCTAACACTAATTAACAATTAATAGATGTATTATGATAAAATAGTCATATTCGTGATTGTTTTTCTTAATGTGTGTTAAATTAAAATGTGACAAATAATTAAAGTGAATGGGAGTGTATTTTATTAATTTACTTTTACTTGTCCGCTATTTAGATAAAATAACATATTAAAAAAAAAAATCTTTTCTATTTTACCATCACATTGGTTATTTAATTCCTAAATTATTTTTTACCATCTAAAATTATACATTTATTAATATAATTATTATAATAACATACTCATATTATCATTTCTTAAAAGATATACAAATATAAATATAAATAAGTAAAAGAGAACAAATGAATTAATTGCATTTATAAGTCAAATATATAATAAATGGTTTGAGTCAACTTTTATCCTTGAGAGAAGTTTAAAATTGAAAAAAAAAAGTACTCCATTTTAATCAAATTACCTACTACTTAATCTTTTTCTTTAAGAAATGTATAAAATAAGATAGGATAAATTGTACTAATAAACATAATTAAAACACACTAATATTTATTTAAGTGCTTAACGAAGAAAGTGCTAAAATAATTTGATACTTACATTACTCATACATTGTGTAAAATGTCTAAATATAAGTTAGGTAGGTTCCATTTATTTTTAGAGAAAAAAAATAAAATAAAAAGAAGTTCCAAACATTAAGTTTTTTTCCAAAATTTGATTAGAATATATATCAACTCTCTGCCATGTTTGGCAATTATTACTTAAGTTAAGTATGTACCAATTAATTAGTGGCTTCGTCAAATATATATGATTAACACACTCTAAAATGACTTATGTGTCCTATTAAATTGCTAATTATATATGTTCAACCCAAAGAACATACATGAAAAACATAAACAACTCTCCAATTTTAACATCTTCAATTCTTCACGAAATCATCTCAAATTCGCTACATTATTTATTTCTTTTTATAAACAATTAATTCTAAAATAATTTGTAGAGTTCAAAAAATTCATGTGTATTAACAAAAATATTCCAAAAACGAAATCAGTCCCAAAATTTCAAAAAATTTCTTATTCGTGTTTTTGTAGTTGTTTTTTTACCTTTGAACATTGTTGCCTAGTGTTTTTTAAATCTATATTCAAATTTTTAAATGATTACCATTAAAGAATGTTAACGTTTTTATACTTTGAAGAAATTTCTAAGAGGGTCTTGTTGAGTCAGTTTGAATTCGAGCTCAAAAGATACTGAATTTTGATATCTAGCTGGGAGGAAACTACTCTTGAAATTTGAGACAATTTCATGAAGAATTGAACAACTTTGAAATTTGAGAATTGTTGATATTCTTCGTATTCTTGATGTTCTCAAGGAAGTAGAAACAATAAATGTACATTTGATCCAAAAATAGTAACTGAAAAAGTGTTAAACCTTATTTGAGATGTAAAATATAATTTTGCAAAATCGAAATTAAAAATAATGACATTGATGAGTTTTTTCTTTAACAACAATATCATATACAACTCAAACTTTTAATGAATAGTATAAATAAATATTTTTTAAAAGTTCGATAATATATTTGAATCCTTTTCATTTAATAAAATAACGGCTTTGTACTTTTTGATCTACATTAACTTTTAAACCTAATCAACTTATAGTATAAAACGATAAAACACCAAATACAAAATTACAACTTAATTATAGTCATGTATAAAATAATAATAATAATAATATTGGTACTCTATATATTTATTATTATATGATATGATATACAATATAATAAAACCATAATGCCAAAAGCATAAAGAAAAGGGCTATATAACAAAACATGAAAAGACCCTCTTTACTTTTTATATAGCGGTTTCGTTTTTGTACACTATTTTGGAACTTTCTCAACCATCCCCTATTTTCTTCATACTTTTTCTATCCACCATTCTTTTCTTCTACTTATTCTCATAGGAATTATTATTTTTACACTTTTATATAACCTATATAGAGAGATATGCTCAATATTAATTCATTCATCACAACCCTACAATAATCACATCAAAGTCATAATCATAATCCTACAAATCTAATTGGAAAAAGGGTCCCAATGTATGGAGCCCTCTTAATATTTAATTATTCATGAAATAAATTTATTAAACGGATGATAACTTATTTGTCTATTCGATATATATTTATTAAATTTTAAGTGTTTGATTAACGAAAGGAAAGGAGTTATATGTATTTTCTTTTTGAATATTTATTTCTACACGTATGTGTTATGTATTACATGATATGATTGAGACTATTTCTTTATTGGTTGAAGTCATGATACTTTATTATATGAATATATATTGATAAAAGTTAAATAATAGTTATCGATTTATCATATCGTAGGACACTAAAATTGAACATTAAAATATTAAATTGCATTGAATTAAATTAATATAATAATAGTACAATATTTTAAAAATCATATAAATCAAATTTACAATATTAAAATTTTAAAATATCGTATCGTACCACGCATGCCCCTGCCGTCAACTCATTACGCTACTCGTTATTGCAATTCAACATCTTGCTATTGCACATTGCTTGCTTTATAAGTAGTTCTTAATAAAAGAGTAAAGATTAATTAAATAAAATTATTTAATAAAAGATGAAGTCAAAATTATAACGTTGAGTGTTATATTGGATAAAACAACTGTTACATTTGATTTTATTGATAAATTTATTTATTTTCCAGATATTTAAGAAAAATAATGAGATTTTTTAGTGGTAGTTTGACCGCAACAAAATAATTAAAAATATTTTTTTAATGGAATATATAGAATAATATGTTATAAAGTTGATTAAATATTTCAATCCAGTAAGTTGCTTTCAGTTTGAAGAAAAGAAATTAAAGAAGACAACTTAATTAGTTAACGGAGTAGCTTTGTCTGAATCTTTCATGTATTTTGAATGATATATTTTAATTATTTGTGATGATCTCTTCCAATACATATTAAGCTTATAATCGAAGATTTATAGTAAATATCATTCAATTGTAATATTAGTACGACATTTTTATATATTTATTTCATGTCTAGAACCTATCTATCGTAATAGACGACTCCCTATTCAGTACTATGCATGTTTCCTTGGCAAATGACAACTTTTAATTTAACAAGAAAAAACACAAAAAATAAATAGTTCAATAAATTTCAATAAACAGAAAAAAGCTTAAAACATCGTTAAAAAATATCGTTTATTATACTTACCCCTCTTCAAAATTAGTAATATTGTATTATCTCATTAACATAACACTCGAGATAATACAAGATTACTTTAATTTTGAAACTAATAGTAAAATTACATTTATTCATTTTTTCTCCAAACATTTCCTTCTCAAATTGAAGTTAATATAAAATTACAAATAAAAATGTATCTAAGCCAATGTAATTTGATTTTGCATTCACTCTAAATTTCACTATTCTAAATAAATATCTCAACAATCTAACCTTATATGCTTTTTAATTATTCATCCACGTTGAAAGAATTAATGTAATTAATTTCAAGTCAATAACAAATTTATGTTATTAATATTTATAGTCTAATTCTATGATAATGATTGAAATATATTTTAAATTTGAATTATTATGACTCTTATATTCATTTTTGGTTTTTATTATTGTTGAAAAAAATACTTGTGTTGATTATAATCCCTTCATATCCTTAGGACACGTGTACTATTACGCATCTCCCAATTAATGTCCCTTTACGATGTTTCACAAAAATCTACTCCATTTTCATTCGACCCCTCAAAATCTTCCTCTTTCGTAATACTTTTTTTCATTTAAAAAAAAATAATTTGATTAAATTTGACATAAAATTTAAGAAATAATTTTTTAATTATATAATTTTAAATTAAAGTAATATTAAATGTATATAGCTGCTTTTAAATCTTGTGGCCTTAAATATGTCACATGAAAATTTATTTAATTTTTTTTAAATAGACTAGAAAAGAAAAAAATCATTATTCTTAAATAGAGGGAATAATATAATAATTTTTCCTATTTTACTTTAATTTAATAAAGTCCGGTATAATTTCTAAAATATATTAACTAATACTAGTACATTAATTATATTAATTTTTTTTCTAATTTTGTGAGGTAAAAAATTAAGATAAAAAAGATCTTAAAAAAGAGTAAATATTTTTTTTAAATGGGCTTAAAAAAGAAAATGAAACATAGGATTATTATCTGAAAAGAATATGATATTTCATCAAAGAAAAGAATAAATATATAAAATATTTAAATATTTTATCATAAGCTTTGAAAAAAGAAATTCTTAAATATTTTACTTAATATGAAATAGAAAAATACTATCATCATCATCTTATTATAATTAGAAAAAAATTTAAAATTATATTTAAATTTTTATTAAAATAAATTTGCAATTAGAAAAACATCTCATCATCATCTTATTATAATTAGAAAAAAATTTAAAATTATATTTAAATTTTTATTAAAATAAATTTGCAATTACACCTCATAAATTTTAATTTATTTTCATAAATATTTATCAAGTCAAACAATGTCACGTGAAATAACACAAATATAGTGTCACATGAAATAGCGCGGAGTTGATTGTTTCTAGAATTTTCTTGGACAGACTTTACTTGTGTGTACAACTTATGTGATGACACATGTTGTTACCTTCCTTCCCCAATGAAACAAAACCCCTTTTCCCCTAGAAATACTGATCAATACATACACTACTATACATTAGAGTCTATCTCTTTTTCTTTTTCCTACTCACCTCTCTGTATTTTTGTTTGAAACAGCAACAAGAAGATACCCTTTTTTTGGGCTTTTCCTTGTGTTTTTTTGTGTATATATAGAGGTAGGAGTTTGTGGGGTGTAAAAAGATTACAACTTTGAGTAGAAACAAATGATAGGGGTAGAAGATTTGAGCTTGGATAAGCTGTTTGTGAACAATGGTAGCAGAGGTGGGGTTTGTAAAATGGGGGGTGGGGTGATGATCAGAGAGTGGAAGGATATACCCATGGAGTTGTTGTTGAGGATTGCTTCACTTGTGGATGATCGCTCGGTGATTTTGGCTTCTTGTGTTTGTAGTGGATGGAGAGATGCAATTTCTTGGGGACTCACTCGTCTTTCCCTTTCTTGGTATGACTTGACTTTTCTTGTTTCTTGATTTTGATAAAATTTTAAGGTTTGTTTTGATGGGGTGTTTTTTCTTGATGTGATTGGTAAAAGGGTAGTTCTTGTTCTTCATTTGTTTGGTTGTAAATGGTCAGGGGAGTCGTGTCAGCGAAAGACTGAATTTTTGTGTTCTAGAAAAGTTGAAGGAAATGGGAAAATTCACAAAGTTTTATGTGTTGAACTATCTTGGTCCTGTTTACCTTGATCAATCTGTTTGAGATGTTATGTACAATTGATCAACTGTAGGAATACATGAGGTTTTTATTGTTTGTTTGCTTTTTTGGAGGAAGGGGTTTGTAAATGTTGTTGAATAACGCTTTGAGTTTGGAACTAAGGTTAGATGTTATCTGAACTTTTTTATCTCATTGGTGAGGGTATGAGTCCCCACCCTGTAACCCCTTCTCCTTTACCCTACCCTGGTTTTATTCTTTTGAGAAAGGTTAGATTTTTTATGTTAAAAGGGGTTGACTCAAGATTTTTTCCAATTTGGATTTGTGAGTGCCAAGACTTGGATGAGCAAAGTTAAGTTGAAAAGCTTGCCTTGCACTTTCATCAAGGGATTTGGGGGGAAATGAGGAGATTAGAGAGATTAGGGTTGTGATTCAACAGCCTTAATCCCATAGGTCTTATCACATGTGTTTGTATCTGAGAGGCCCTAAATATAAAATATGGTCATATCATAATGGTTATTGGTCTGCTTTGTGGCTAAATTTTACCCTTTTTTCTATGTGCTTCATATCCTGAGCATCTGGAAGTTGATATCTATGTTTTAGTGCTCAGAAGCATTGAACCTGAGAAGATATAACTTGCATATGATTGTGCATTTGCCTTTATTTTATACTTTTCCTTTACCTTTTGAGGGCTCACATGTTGTTTATAGCTTGCATTTTCTGGATTTGTAGTGCTGGTTTTTTACCCCCTCCTGTTTATTAGAATTTGTTTGTATTTCCCCATCTTGCTGGTATTTAGTAATTTGAGAGTTGATATTCTATGGAATTGGGTACATGGATCTCTGTGAGTTTATCTTTCCCTTGTTGATTTGTGGTGTTATATCGGTTTCTAAGTTTTTTTGTCCCCTCAGGTGCAAGAGGAATATGAACAATTTAGTGCTGACACTTGCCCCCAAGTTCACAAAGCTGCAGGTTCTAACTCTTAGACAAGATTTACCACAACTTGAGGATGTTGGTATCGAGACAATTGCCAATCACTGTCATGAATTGCAAGACCTTGATCTTAGCAAGAGTTTCAAGCTGACTGATCGTTCCCTTTATGCTTTAGCTCACGGCTGTCCAAACCTCACAAAGCTGAATATCAGTGGGTGTTCTGCTTTCAGTGATAATGCTGTTGCATACCTAGCTGAGCGTTGCCGAAACCTAAGAGTCTTAAACCTTTGTGGTTGTGTTAAAGCTGCAACTGATCAGGCATTGAAGGTATATGTGTTGTCCTCTCAAATGACCTGTAGGAGTACTAAACCGTTGTTTCTTCGAATTTATATGACTCGTGTTACTCCTTGCAGGCTATTGGTTACTACTGTAACCGACTGCAGACTGTTAATCTTGGTTGGTGTGATAAAGTTGGTGATGAAGGTGTAATGAGTTTGGCTTATGGCTGTCCTGATCTCAGAGCCCTTGATCTGTGTGGCTGTGTCCTTATAACAGGTAAAACATGCATCTGGTTAAGTTTTGTATTTAGTGTCTTTCCTTAGCAGTGTTATGTTTACTACTGAAGAGTCTAAACTGACTTGGATTTGCCGTGCTTATTAGGGCGTAAGTCATAGTCAAGTATTCTAGAGATTTTATGCAAGAAAAAATCTTACCAAAAGACGACAATTTATTCATGTCCTAACTAGAAGGAGATATTCATGCGAGATATTTTCATCTAGGAAATCAAAAGTGAAACCTGATTTTGATGTATACGAGGAATATGAAGGACCTTACTTTAGATTTTATATCGAATAAACTCCTATGGCTATTTGTGGTGTCTGAAATGAATGATGAAATACATGTTAGGTGGTAGAACTGAGCTTTTTTTCTTTGGGGGGAGTGTCCAAATTTAGATGTCTCCTGTATTTCTCTGTGTGGATGGATTTGTTATAAAATTTTATGATCATTGCTCTCAACCTGTTAGAGCAATGGCTACAAGACAGCAGTGTTCTATGTAGTTTAGAGGTCTGTGTTTCCTCTCGTTGGCTTTGTCGAGTGTAATAACAAGTATGTTCTACTGCCTATTTTTTTTTGGGTTATTAGCGTTTCCTTTTTCTACTGAAGTTTGACATAGCTATTATCTAATGCCTGCAGATGAGACCGTAATTGCTTTGGCAAACAATTGCCCTCACTTGAGGTCCCTGGGCCTATACTTCTGCCAGTACATCACAGATAGGGCAATGTACTCTCTAGCTCAGAGTCGGGTCAAGAACAAGCACGAGATGTGGGCGTCTATGAAGAAGCACAGGAACGAGGATGAAGGGCTTGTGAATCTAAACATCAGCCAATGCACTGCTCTCACACCTCCCGCCGTTCAAGCAGTATGTGAAGCATTTCCTGCTCTGCACACATGCCCCGAGCGACACTCTCTCATCATTAGCGGATGCCTGAACTTAACCTCTGTGCATTGTGCTTGCTCTGTCCAAGCTCACCGTGCACGAGTTCTCCATCCAGCTCACTGAGATGTGCTGTGTCCAAGTTTCAAGGCCGTCATAGAGGGAGAGATGAAAAATAGGGCGTTAAGGTTGAAACGCCCTTGTACATATTTGTTTCTGTGAAAACTAATGCTGGACAATGTAGGTTGTTTAAGGCAAACAGGTTCTGTTTGTTTAATCTGTTGGACTGAGAACTTGTTGGTTTATGTCAAAACTCTTTTAAGACTCTTTTCATGTGTTCTCAGTATTTGGTGAAAGATATTAATTTCCTGTTTCAAATTTCACTTCTCTAGGTTAATCTTTATGTTTTTAAAATTTGTTTGCTTAGGGGAAGCAAAATCAACCTACAAATTAAATTTTTATTGTTTATTTTACTAATTTAGTTCATTTCGATATGTTTGATTTTGTCAGTTTAAAAGGTTGGTATCGATTCCAAGACTTCTTTTATTTGGTATTAATACAAATTGAAATTTTAACAACTGAATGAATTAACGGGTTGAGTTATAATTTTATATTTTTCATTTTCAAGTATAAGTAACTCTATTCATTTATTTATTTCCGTCTATTCTTTGATCAATTTAGATACTGTAGTCTGTTCGTTTTACACCTTTAGTTTAATTTATTAGGTTTCAAAATTAAAGTCTATTGTGATCAATTTAAATTTAGCTTTTATTCTGTTCATTTGACACCTTTAGTTTAATATATTAGGTTTCAAAATTCAGTCTATTTTGGTCATTTTAATTTTTGATTCATTCAGTTCATTTAACAGTTTCAGTTTTGATTTATCATTTTTATCAGGTTACAAATTAGCTTAATAGTGATAGCTGAGTAAATATTTTCTACGTCGTTAGTGACGTGAGTGGGAAAAAGGATGTTATTTGTAGAAATTATAATAATAAGATAGGTGATAAATGGACGTGTTAACATAAAGTTCTTAAATTGGTATTACTTTTTAGCAAATGAAAGTAATCTAAAATTAGTAAATAATAGCCATTGCTTAGTAGAACTTCGTCTCTAATTTAATAACATTTTCCTTCTTATGTTGCAGTTTTACTAAAATAATGGGATTAATGTTATTTGCGTAATCTAATAAAAACAATTAGAAAGAAGATAATCCCATGAACTTCTATAATTGTAGAAATAATGATAGAAATAATCTACTTGACTGAAAAAAAAAAACTCTCGAAGAAACTTTAAAAAGTTCAAACTTTTTACGTATTATTTTCTGATTTATTATGTGTAAAATAAAGATTCCTAGTGGAAAGGACATGATATTAAAAATGAATTTGTTTAATCATTTAAAACAAACATAATATTTCATTACATGTTTTTTCAAGTACAAAAACAAGCTGCACAAATATTAATTAGCTTACGCCTTTATGAGTTTTTTTTCCTTTCAATTATCTTAATTCGAAGCTCGAAGCGAAAAAATTAGTTCATCGATTTAAATATTATTTGCCTTTGTATACAATCTCTTCATCATCCACATCGAATGCTGGATTACACAAACATCTAAAGAGTCTACCAATTCCCTACAATATCACACACCAAAAAAAAAATTTAGTATTTATGTATTAGAATCTTCGTCAACTTTTAGTGAAGTGTCTGAAATTTGAATTTGTAACGTTAAAAGATGATTGCTGAGTCAACCTCTAATCAAGGGAATAAACCCGTTATTTTCACTTTATGTCTATAAACATCATTGATTTCAATAGATATGTATAGTAAGTAAAAGAGTCAAGAGAACCTGTGTGAGTAGAGGAGTTCTGTAATTTAGTGTTCTTAGTGAGTCTTCTTCATCATCACTGCTATCTGAACTAGATTCTTCAGCATTGATATCGCCTATCGTCTTCTTTTTCGATGTTCCAACACACTTCTCCCTCTATTGAATAAATGCAAATGAATTAGTATTAGTATCTCAATAACCAATAAGATTTGTGTTTAGAAGGGATATTATGACACAAGTTATGCTTAATACTTGCCTCAAATACTTTTCCCAAAATCTTTAAAGCCATCGCGCGTTTCTTGAGTTCTTCCTTCTTCACATTGCCTTCTTGTAGCACCTGAAAGATTACTCACAGGTAACTCAAAGGTCTCTTTGAAGAATAAGCTTGTAGCAACAGGCTTACCAATTGGCAAACATGTAAAAGAGTCACTTCAATGTCTACGACATTTAGTTTCCACAATGAATTCATTAATGTTTCTCTGTTTAATCTTAGATGTGATTCAACGTCGTTTTCAGGGCCACTGCCATCCATTTTAAACTGGCGACGAACATCTTCTTGAAGTTGTAGCAGTTGAAAAGCACCTATATAAAATTAGAGTCCACCACATCAAAGATACAGATATATAGCAAGCAGGGGAGTACTTGATCTTCTGTAAGTGTACCTTTTGCTGCTGTTAGCTGTGACTTCCAGAAATGACCTTTGTTCCGAACCCACTCGGCCATGAATGGAACTCCCAAGTAAATTGCTTTCTTTCCAAGCTCTTGTGCTGCTTGTCTTGTGTATATGTATCCAATAGTTTGAAGAATCTCAGCTCCAAATGCTGTTAACACAAATGTCATGTTCTAATTAAGACATTTTGTGTTGTCCTTATTCAATGCGGTCTTTTCAACACTTGTCATGGTGAATTCTGTAAAACTTACAGCAATCGATTACTAGAAGAAACACAAGAGTAGTGAGTGAGCTGACCTGCTTGTGAAAGTCGTTCTGCTTCAGATTCTACACGATGTATAAATCCCACTCTGTCACCACGAACGTATTGTTGAAGAAAATCTTTGAGTATTCTAGCAAGTTTTTCTTCCCTTTCCTTTTGGACACCCTTCATAACATAGTTCTATTATAGTGAATCAACTGTAAAAACGTAAAATCTGAACTAAAGGAAAAAGCGAAAATTTGTTCCTTGTCTCTAGTAACATTTAGTCTAAGAACGAGATATCAAACATATCTTAATTTCATGGACAGATATTTTCTATATATATAATTTAGATTGTTGGGCTTTGTGGAGGCTTGTGAGCCGGCCCGACCCATTACTGAAACCCTAGGTTAACCATTTGGTTTTCCTATAAATATGATCCTTGTATTTGTAATTCTTAAGGCAGCACAAGTGAAATAAAATCCTCCTGTTACAGTCGTGGAGTAGGGAAACCGAACCACGTTAAATTCTTGTGTGTCCCGTTTGTGTTCCGTTTCTCTTTTTTCTCTAGATTATTTGTGTGTGTTGTGTGTTTAATTCCCAACAATTGGTATCAGAGCGAGGTTTCAACAACATTGTAACACAAACTGTGAGAAATTGTCACCTAGGGTTCTTGTGTGAAGAACTGTGTGCAGGGAGGAGAGCCGCCGTTACCGTGTGGGTAACCTCAAGCAGCAGCCGGCTAGGAGAACCGCGCAGGGTGCGAACAGCCGTCGTCCGTGTGCTGTCCGTCGCGCCGTTCCGTTGGCCGCCGCGTCGAGGAGCCTCAGATCCAGCCGCGAGCGTCCAGATCGTGAGCATCGTCCAAATCGCCGCCCGCTGTCTGTAGACGCCGTTAAGGGAATTGCCGAAGTCCTTTGAGATGGCAGAAGATGGGAAGTTCCGAATTGAGAAGTTCGATGGTACAGATTTCAGTTGGTGGAAGATGCAGATTGAAGATTTGCTGGTTCAGAAAGATTTGGACGTAGTGTTGGGTGACAAGCCAGGAAAATTGTCTGATGCAGAGTGGGCAGGTTTGGATCGGAAAGCTATGTCAGTTATCCGACTCTCGTTGACCAAGAATGTTGCGTTCAACATTCTTAAGGAGAAGACAGCGAAAGGCATCTTGGAAGCCTTGTCTAACATGTACGAGAAGCCATCTGCAGCAAACAAAATTTTTCTGATTAGAGAGTTGGTGAACACAAAGATGAAGGAAGGCAGTTCAGTTACCGAGCACATCAACTCATTGAATTCGATCTTAGCCAGACTTTTGTCAGTTGGCATTAAGTTCGATGATGAAGTTCAAGCTTTACTACTGTTATCATCATTACCTGACAGTTGGTCCGGAACGGTTACAGCAGTTGCCAGTTCAGTGGGACCTAATGGATTCACCTTTGAGAAGATTCGTGATCTCGTTCTTGGCGAGGATGTCAGAAGAAGGAGTTCTGGAGAATCATCAGGTGATATGCTAAACGTCGTCAGAGGCAGAGGAAATAACAGAGGTAGTGGGAGCAGGAACCGAAGAAGGAGTCAGTCGAAGGCTCGGGATGGCTCAGGTGTAACATGTTGGAACTGCAAGGAGGTGGGGCATTTCAGGAATCAATGCCAGAAAGACAAACAAGTCAACATTGCAGAAGACAGCGCCAACGAGGATTTGTTTATCTGTTGCGCGGAGAGCAATGTGGATTCCTGGGTCATGGATTCTGGTGCTTCTTTTCACGCTACCCACAGCAGTGAAGCATTGCAGAATCTGGTTATTGGAGACTTTGGAAAGGTAAGGCTTGCAGACGATAGAGCTCTTGATGTTACGGGCATGGGTGACATGGTGCTGAAGACGCCAGTCGGTTTCTGGACCTTGAAGGATGTCAGAGTTGTTCCAAGCTTGACGAAAAATTTGATTTCTGTTAGGCAGTTGGATGAACAGGGACATCATGTGAAGTTCGGAAATGGGCAGTGGAAGGTCGTGAGGGGCAATCTTGTCATGGCTCGTGGAACAAAAAGAGGATCGTTGTATATTGTCGGATTACCGTCTGAGGGAGTGACCGTCCCAGTTCAGAAGAAAAACAAAGTCCGGTTCACAGAATCTCGTGGGCAGAAGAAGGTTGTCTTTGCAAGAAAGAAACCCAGAGCCACAGGTCAGATTCAGGATGAACGAGCAAGGAAAGGTTCAGGAAGACCAGTCAGAGGCGTTTGTGGCAGTGGGAGCACCGGCCGTGCTTCAGCCAAGGCTCCTAGAAGACAGTGGGTCAAGAGAACCAGTATTCCAGCTGTTGATACGTCTCCAGAAAATATCTTGCTGAGTATGGAGAGTGTTTGTTCTCAGGGAGTTCTAGGATCCGGCAGTTCGTGTCTCAAGTGGGAGCCGGTAGGGACCGAGGACGAGTCAAGGGCAGTTTCAGCCGTGACTGATGTGTTGAAGCTTCGGGGAGCTTCAACGGGCCTTTCAGTTGACTGATGAGAAGGCCGCTGTAGCAGGAGAGAGTTGAAAAAGATTACTAGACATACAAGTGTTCTAAGTGGATGACAGTTGAAATTCTTCAAGCCTCCAAGTGGGAGATTGTTGGGCTTTGTGGAGGCTTGTGAGCCGGCCCGACCCATTACTGAAACCCTAGGTTAACCATTTGGTTTTCCTATAAATATGATCCTTGTATTTGTAATTCTTAAGGCAGCACAAGTGAAATAAAATCCTCCTGTTACAGTCGTGGAGTAGGGAAACCGAACCACGTTAAATTCTTGTGTGTCCCGTTTGCGTTCCGTTTCTCTTTTCTCTAGATTATTTGTGTGTGTTGTGTGTTTAATTCCCAACATAGATGTTATTGAACTTCATGACATACTTGCCTTGAGTCTATCATGGAGCCTTTCAGGGTTGTCGTTTTCGCTGACTAATTCAGAGGAAGCCATTGATGCAACAGATAGATGTCCGATGTAGTCTTCAAAAAGTTCGCTCCCAAAGAGGAGTGCAAACACAGCAGTTGGATCAAGCATAGTTTCCCTACAAAGTGACATCAAAATTAGTATTGATGGTAACAGGACAAAACATCTTTTTACATAGAAATTTGTGAATTAGCAAACTAGCTACTTGCATTTATCATCTTAAGGGGTCGTTTGGTTGCTAGCTAGGAAGGGAGTTAGTTATTCATGTATTAAAACTAACAAAACTAATACCATGTATTCAGAACTCTGCAAACCACGTATGATGTTTGATTATCATTTTGAGTCAATTTACGTACTATTTTATGCAGGGTAGAAGATGGAATAACTAATCTTTGGATTACTAATACGTGCTGAATTGTAGAAAGATTACCTGGAGACACATGACTTTCCATTTTGATCATATACATTTCTCTGTACTGGATCACTCAAAACCTGATATGCTTCTCCTAATTCCTGTTTGTTACAATTTAAAACATCAAAAAATTTCTAAATATGTACTTTTTGACTAGATTTTACAGAAAAATAAACATAAAATAAGAAACAAGCAATGTGATTGCCTGAAATCTTTGTGCAGCAAGGGGATCATCTGGATTTTTATCAGGGTGAACTTGCCTGGCCTGCACCATAAGATGAAAAAAAAAACAGATCTCGAATATCATTTAACAAGCACAAGACATTGTTCTTCATCATTTTTCTGTTTTCATTTCTAGTTTCTTCGGAATAAGACAGACCAAATTGCTTTGAAATGCTTTTGTTGAAGTCGAGGTCTATCAGGAACAACTTTTCTACCTCCACTGGGTAAGGTCCACGTAATTACCTGTGGGATTACACTAGATATGTCTGGAAACAGAGACCAATTCCCACATTACCAAATCCGGGGAGCTACATTTTATGCTAGTTTAATGCATTTCTAGATTCAGCTAATACTTAAAACTCTCACATATACTAAATACTTTATCTAAACTTGATCAATATTGAAGAAAAAACAGTTCCTTTCAACAAATCAAAAAGGATAGAGACATTTCCCACTACCATTTTTACTTCTAGTCAAAATGAAAGTTGATGATTCAAATCTTCATTTCCAACACAAATATCCCAAGAATCATACTACTTGGATCCACTTATCAAATTCTAAAAGTTTAAACAAATGACTCTTCGTCTCAAATTTATGTGGCACAGTTGGAATTTCGATCATCAGCCAAGATTTTCTTTGACCAGAATTTCCTTATATATGTCTTTTAAATGGGTTAATTATCGTGATTTTTTCAGTGCTTATAACATAGTTTTCAAAAGTTTGAATCTTGAAATTCTAACTATGCCAAGTAAACTAGATCAACCCCAACACTCAGAAAAAGCTACACAAAATTCAAACATAGAGAACAAAAATTAATAAAGAAGTAGAAAAAACCTTGAGATAATAGGCCTTGCGAATTTCGTCTTCAGATGCTAAAGGACTTACACCAAGAACATCATAATACTCTGTCTCTTTCACCATTTTCTTTTCTTTTTCCAAAATCTACTCTTTTACCTCCTCCAATGCTCTAATTACCTCTTCTTCTTTTTCTCGCGCTTCTAAAATCTTAATACAGGAGCGAAAAACCACTTGACAGTAAGAAAAAACAAACAAGCCAAACCAAAAAAAAAAAAAAAAAAAAAACTGGCAAAATTGTATGATCAAGAAAAGTTTCAAGGACAAAAGGAGAGAAAGAGGAGGGGGGTGGGTGGGGTATGATGAAAAGAATGTCACAGAATAAGAGAGTGCCCCCACGAGACAAAGCTGCCTTTCCAGTTCTGATCAACGAATTAATTAAAGCTTTTCGCGGGAGAAAAACACTATTTTAACTGTCACTTTGTGCCTTTCATCATTTTATCAACTACTCTTTTCAAACTTCTACTTTTTTTGCTTCATGGGCTCTGGGCTTTTCTTCTCTTCTTTAATGGGCTTTTTTTTTTCTTTCTAGGGGCCCATTTTTTTTGGTGGTGTCTTGGACCTACCTTATCCAATTGTCTAGTCACTCTGCTTTTTCAACTGGACCAAAATATAGGTATAGATGCAGAGCACTTACTTGTCGATACTTTAAAAATAGTGTATTTGTGGAGAATCTGACATGAGTGCGTGCAGGGTGCACTCACAACTTAACTTAAGATGTCTTACTCCAAAAGGAACACCCTTTGATAACATAAACAAAAAATACCATGTCTGCGTTTTATTCAATAATAATAGTACAAAGATGACTGATCCAAACAATTCTAAGCTCAAGCATAAATGTTATCGGAAGGGCAAGATAAGAACTAATGTCACAATATTAAAGGATCTCCATCCATTGGTATGGTGTAGAAGAAGTGTTCAATTTGCTCGACTGCATAATCCTCGCCCTGAGTCTTGTTTCCTCTCTTTATTGGAGCTAGGCTCTCCTTGTAATTGAAAACCCAACAGCCAGCAATGTTAAGGTCCAGCTGAAATCCAAGATCGGTAACTTGTCTTGTTGTAGGGTCATATAGCACCAGCTGTGAAGTTTCTGCGATCTCGAAAACCATCTTATCGTTACCCCAGATGTTGCGAGGCCAATGAACATCTATATGAGGTTGCACAGTAAGAACTTTGGACCAAGTTCCCTGTTGTTCCAACACCCACACATCATATATGGATGTCATAGGTTGGCCAGGGTCACCGGTTAATAAAGCAAGTGAGTTGCCACGCAATGTAAGTGTGCCCCAATGTTCCCTTGGAATATCTGGGACTTGCATCTCCCCAAACTGTTCGCTGCCCATGTCAAAAGAGCGAATCGTATAGATCTCATCAAGGCCCCTAGAAAGCCAATGATAAACCCCATTGAGATAAGTGGCGTCAAGGGGTGCAGATAAGGTAGGACTGGAAGGGAATTCAGGAGTTAGGTGTTTCCATGAGTTGTTGCATGAGGAATAGACACAGGCATAGACACGAGGATAAACGCCTTGTCCCGGTTCATCCCAGAATACTCGAATCCATACAACCTTGTAATCTTGAGTCAACAGGTCAAATCCCAATCCGAACTGATGATCATGGTCCGAGAAAAAGTGCTCAATCTCAAAAGGCGCAGGAGGCAGAGACCTGAATTCTCTGGTGGCAGGATTCCACAAACCCAAGCAGACATCGTCTCCATAAAACTTCTTCTGCACTAAGAATAAGCCATCAACTGGACCAGCAACACACGTGAAATCAGCGACCCTCGGAAGCTGAAGGAGAGTTTTTTGTTCAGGGGTCACACCTGGAACAATTTCTTCAGGGAGCAAGGAGAATACAACAGACTTTACGATGGCGTGTCCTTCACGTGCTACTTTCAAGTTGCAAACAAGGAGACGAGCACAATTGTTCTTGTGATGAAAATGTTTTTCTATGAAACTCGGACTTTTGATGAGAGCATACCAGTGCTTGCACACACATTTGAAACGCAACAGTGATTCCACTGGCAATCTCAATAGAATATCAACTACTAGATCTTCTGGTAAAGAACGGCAACCATCCATACTGGTGGAAATATAAGTAGAATGAGGTAAGTTACAAACATATTGAAAGAGAACAGATCTAAAAAAACATTCATTAATAGAACACACAGTGCAACGAAGAAGATCAAGCAGCAGCATTACCATGTGAAGCAAAAAAGGGAAAGTTACACATTTGACCACTCGGCCACAAATATTTACATCCGCAAGCCAATACACATATTATGGGTAAACATATTTTCAAAAATAGTTCCTTATGTTTGGCTTCAGACTCAAAGTCATCCCTTCCCTTTCTTTTATATCGTGCACTAATAGCCTTTTAAGTTTCAAGTGTTAGTGCACTTTTAGTAACTTCATTAACATCCATTTACTCATTAATGTTTGATCCTTTACGCATCCATTTATGGCCTCCGCTGTATACGTTCTGGTACAAAAACAAATTAATTCTTAGATTTATCTTAGCAATTGCAGATGAGTCTTCATTTGTACTTGCATCTTCATTGTTTGGTGTGCACCATTCAAAGATTTGCTAATTCTTTAACTTTCTTCTCTATTTTCCATAACCAATTATTCAGCTGACTAATTTATTTTTCTGAATAAAAGTTTCTTTTGTTTTGCCTATATATCTGTAGCATAACCAAAGAATAAAATAAAAAACGAAAAATATAATACATACTTAAGTCTTCGATTTTAGCATCGGATTAAAGTGCACCAATACTTAAAAGACTATATGATTTCGAATCTAAAGCCAAAAATTATCTTCGATTTACTAGTCAATTAGAGGAGACTAGCAAAGAAGTAGTTTCTAGTCTTTTCATTAACTAGTCAATAATTATTTTTAAAGCTACATATCAAGTTAGCATATTGAGCAATTTTGCAGGTGATTAAGGAGCATGAAACAGTAATTACCCTTTTCAACATACAAATCCTTGGAAATGGAACAATATTGAAATGTAAAAACCCTATTTTCCCCATATGGGCACAAATCAGATTCAGATTCAAATTCAGAAAAACAAAATCAGAGATCTAACCTTATAAACTGACGAAAAAGAAGGATAAAAATGGGAACAGATATACTGGATTGTTGTAGAAGTAGCTCAACAGTTGACTACTTCCCTTGTCATTTTAATTTAATTTATACAACTCCTCTTAGGGCCCGTTTGGATGGGCTTAATAAAAGCAACTTTAAAAAAGTACTTTTGAAAGTGCTGAAACTTATTTTTAAAATAAGCAGTTATGCGTTTGAATAAAAATGCTGAAGTTGCTATGCCAAACTTGAAAAGCGAAAAATGGAAGAAAGAGATGTTAGGGTTATGTGAGTAAGTTGAGATTGTACAAAAATATTAAGGGTAAAAAGATAAAAATGTGGTCAACTTAAAACAGCTTATAAGCTATAAAAAAAAAGCACCCCTACCACAACTTTTAACTTTTGGCATAAAATAAGTTTTTTTTAACTTAAAATAAGTTATTTTGAATATTGTCAAACAACTAAGGGCCCGTTTGGATGGGCTTAATAAAAGCAGCTTTAAAAAAGTACTTTTGAAAGTGCTGAAACTTATTTTTAAAATAAGCAGTTATGTGTTTGGATAAAAGTGCTGAAGTTGTTATGCCAAACGTGAAAAGGGAAAAATAGAAGAAAGAGATGTTAGGGTTATATGGATAATTTGGAGATTGTATAAAAATATTAAGGGAAAAAACATAAAAATGTGGTCAACTTAAAACAGCTTATAAGCTAAAAAAAAAAAGCACCCCTACCCCAGCTTTTAACTTTTGGCTTAAAATAAGTTTTTTTTAACTTAAAAAAAGCTGTTTGAGTATTGCCAAACAGTCAAATAAGTCAAAAACCAGCTTTTAAGTCAGTTTGACCAGCTTTTAAGCTGAGCCAAACAGGCTCTAAATAAGTCAAAACCCAACTTTTAAATCAGTTTGACCAACTTTAAAGCTGAGCCAAACAGGCTCTTAATTCCTTTTATGTAGGGTTTTAATTACCTTTCTGCTGCCGGAGTAATAAGTAACTTATTCATTCTTAATTTTAGATCTTAAAATATTTTAATTCTAAAAATAACTTCACTTGATAGGTAAAATTAATTTAGTCAAAATATTAATGACATTAGTTAATTGTTATTAGATTTAATTTCGTTTTAAATTTTAGAAACAATTACAAAGAAAGTTAATCATCACTAAAAATAAATATTTAGCGGTAATTAAACTATTATCGTTAATTAAAAATCGCTAAAATATTTTTTTTAATATAACGTTTAACAGTCCATACATTTATGTTAACTAGTCTTTGGAAACGTGCTCTGCACGTTTATCTCTTATTATTATTATTATTTTCAAACTTTTTAATATATTTTTCAAAATTTGAGAATTTCTCCTCTTATAGTCGTATGCATAACAAGAAGTTATTGTCGAATGAAAGTAATATTTTGCAAATATTAAACAGAAAGTTGATCAACATATGTCTTCTTTAATATGACTATAATATCATTGTCAATTTTATAGTATACACCTAAAAAAAGTAGTAATTATATTATGATGAAGATGAAATGAATCAATATATATTAATTACAATTGCACCTACATGTATCATTTCTTTGAATCAAGATTGGGATTTCTTTAACATAATTATATTATTTGTATGGTTAAAATATAATTGTATTACGAAATATAATAAAAATCAATCTCTATTCAAGAACTTTTTCTTTCATATGAAAATTTGACATAAGAGTATTACTTTTATTGTTTACGTATAATTTAATTACGAAATATAATAAGAATCAATCTTTATTAAAGAATAAGAGACTTGATACAAAAAGTTAAAAGATGTTAAAAAATATAAGATCTAAATATTCTGAAAATTATTAAGACAATTTCTTAAATCTCAAAAATCTTATTTCTATATCACACTAGCAACTATTTGCGCGTAACCACTGTGATTAATCATTAAAGGTCACAAACATGAATAAGATTTGCGTAAATGCAGTTACTCGTGATCCCATCAACTCGTTTTTCAGACATAGTGGTAGATTCAACTTGAGTTGTTAAGAGTGTGTTTTAGTCAGTTCACTTATATTCAGACTAATTGGGTCTTTCCCATTTTCAGATGTCCATTGTTTTAGCTTCCGCATAGTTCATGTTTTACTTAGTTATTTTCAGTATGCTTAAGTAATATGCTAGACTCAGGGTTAACTTGGGATCACTCGTGATCTTAGATCCCATGTTACGTCAAGGGGGTAGCCTTGGGGCGTGACAGTCCATGCATGCTTTGAAATTTGGCGGGTCAGGCCATGCTGCCCCATCCTTTTTTTTTGTAGACGAGTAAACAGTCAACCCAATCCACCAGTATGTGGGTTGCGGATCATGCCGATCAGCTTACCCTTTTTAAACTTATATTTTTTATAAATTTAAAATTAAATCATTATTCAAAAATATTAATATAAATATCAAGAGAGTATTACATGGTGTTAGGATTACAACGTAACTTGTTAACCAAATTCACAAATAAATTTATAATACTTATTAAGTTTGACTTCAAGTAAAAATATAACTAGCTAAATAGAAATATTAACCAAATTATTTCCCAATGATCACAATGAAACACAAAAAGATATGTGTGATTCAATCATTACGACGCTTTAAGATGTTCTGATATACAAAGTGATGGTTTGCTCATTTGGTAATTATATTGGATAAGAATAGGAGAAAATTGATGTTTTTCACACAACTTGTGGATTTTTCATGTTTTACGAGGAAAAAACAAATACAATTTAAGAAATCAAAATTGGATGTGTATTTAATCGCAGCAATTTAGGGATATACTATAGTCGAGCTCAAAAGTGTAGTGAACTTGTGTTATGCATTAATTTTAACTTCTTTTTTGTGTTCCTCTCTTGTTTGGGCTATTCCGATGTGTGATTCAACTAAAATGCTTGCCAGTCTACCTTCATCGATCCGCCCTCCATCATTAGTGTCACACATTTGATATAAGTTTCTTTTGTTTTAAAGAAAATGCCTACATCTACATCATGGGTCTTTTTTTATAAATTTTATGGAATGAGACATTATTGTCTAATTCTCAAAGACTTGAATAAAGTTGAAGTCGTTAATAAAACAGCCAATAGGACGAAATACGACCAATACCATCAATTAAAACACACTAATTGTTGTTTACCTACCAATAGCATTAATTAATAAATTAATAATGCAATAATTCAAAGTTTCTTTTTGTTTTAAAGAAAATGACTACATCTACATCATGGGTCTTTTTTATATATATTTTATGGAATGAGACATTATTGTCTAATTCTCAAAGACTATAATAAAGTTGAAGTCGTTAATAAAACAGCCAATAGGACGAAATACGACCAATACCATTAATTAAAACACTAATTGTTGTTTACCTACCAATAGCATTAATTAATAAATTAATAATGCATCAATAATTCAGATATACAATACACATTCCAGTATGTTTAATTGTGCTCATTACCAACTCTAATTATTGTTTGATCTCCTCATCCATCTCTATGTACTAACCCACACCTTGTGTCATATAGTATTTGGATCTACGTACAACCAATCAGTTAACAATCGATCGATCTATTATTGAGCTATTGAGGAATAACAAGAGATTTGATAAACTAATATTGAGGTGAGTTTCATTGATTCGGAATTTATTTTCATACTTGAAGAAAATCTTTATTCTCTGTATCAATATACTCCCCCTTCCTAATTTGTGTGTCTTAGTTTGACTAGTTAAAGAATTTTGACAAGCTATTTCTCTCGTCTCTTTTATATTCGTTTTGTTTAATCTTTATGTTTCGTGTTTGTTATTATTATTGGGAATTTAATGATTTGTTGTTTTGTGTACATTAACTTGACATGTGTATTTGTACCATATTTAGTTATTTTTACTTTATAAATTGTTAGTCAATTTTATAATTAATAAAATATATTCTTTTTATTAGGAAAATATATTGTAAAAATGATGATATCAATAGATTTGAAGGGCATAAAATAGGTTATTTACAATCAAAATTTATATGAAGTATTTTGGGATAAATGCACGTTCCCAGAAAATATTCGCGGAAGATAAGGTTAGTGCTAATAATCCTTTAGATAAGGTAAGTAATTAGTATGTGATTGCAGGGAAATGTTTGTATTAAAACACACCTCAATTACTACATCTCATTTCCTCTTGCACTTGCAGCACTCCATAACTCGATCCCTATCACGGGAACTTAACAACTTGGTATAAGAAAACATCTGATTTTCTTGTATCTAATTTTGTTGCTTATGACTTAAACAGTAAAAATCTAAGACTATGACCTTTGATAATGTCTGTGCCACTCAACTATGCTCTATCCAGATGATGTTCTCAAAATTTTCAACAATTTGGTAATTTAAGTGCATATATCTTAAGGATAAAAAAACTGGTCAGTTACAATTTTTTCTTATTTATGCCTTCAGGTAACTGGAAACAAGTCTGCTGATTTTATCGGTGAAATAGCAAAAGAATACGACTTTGTGAAGGAGCAAAAACAACAATGGCTGATCCAGTAATTGGTGCTACTGTTCAAGTTGTGCTTGAGAAGCTGCTTTCTGTCACTATTGAGGAGGCCAGAAGTTTAAGGAACTGCAAAAAAAATCTCAAAAGGCTGACAAAATATGTATCCATCATCCAAGCTTTCATTCATGATGCTGAAAGACGACAAGTCGAAGATCAGGCTGTGGAAGAATGGCTTAAGATGCTTGAGAGAATTGCTGAAGATGCTGAAAATGTGTTTGACAAATTCACATATGAATCTATCAAAGCACAAGTGATGAAAAACCGAGCCAAACTAATGGAAAAAGTCCGTAGCTTCTTTTCTAATACTGCTTTTAAGTACAAAATGTCTCGAAAAATCAACAACATCAATGAAGAGTTGAGGGCTATCAATCAGTTAGCCAATGACCTCGGTCTCCAATCACTGACTGTTCCTTCTCGCAAAATACTACCAACCCGAGAAACAGATTCTATAGTAGTTACTTCGGATGTTGTTGGTAGAGACAAAGATGTCGCTGAAATTAAGGAGAAGATTTTGAACATGAGAAAGGATGCTGTTCTGTGCACCATTCCCATTGTGGGTATGGGGGGTTTAGGGAAAACTACTCTGGTCAAGAGAATTTTCAATGACGTAGAGATTGACAAACACTTTGAAAAGAGAGTTTGGTTGTGTCTACCTGAAATGTCAGACGCTAAGAGCTTTCTTGAACTGATCCTCCATTCATTGACAGGGCAGAAACTTGAGCTCCAGAGTAGAGATATAATAGTGAAGAAGCTACAAGATGCATTGGGAGAGAAAAGGTATTTGCTTGTCCTGGATGATTTGTGGCGTGTTGGATCTACAGATTGGTATGAGTTCATGGACACCTTAAAAGGAATCAATACATCCAGAGGAAACTGCATTCTCGTGACTACTCGTATGAAGCAGGTGGCATCCATAGTAGCTGCAGATCTTCATATGTTGGGGAAATTAGCAGATGATCATTGTTTGTCCATTTTCAAACAAAGAGCATTTGTTGATGGGGAAGTTCCGCAGGAAATACTGAGCATGGAGAAAAAGATAGTTGAACTGTGTCAAGGTCTACCGTTGGCTGCAAGTGTTTTGGGATGCCTCTTATGCAACAAGGAAAAACATGAATGGCAGGCAATTCTTGTTGCAGGTGAAGATGATAATGGGGAAAATAGCTTAAAGAAAATCCTAAAACTAAGCTATGATTATCTACCATCTCCACATCTGAAAAAGTGTTTTGCTTACTTTGCCATGTTTCCAAAAGATTTTGAGTTTGAGAAGGACCAACTAATCCAACTCTGGATGGCAGAAGGCTTTCTTCGTCCATGTCAAGAGACCCCTGTGATGGAAGACGTTGGGATCAAGTTTTTCCAACTCTTGTTTCAATATTCCTTGCTGCAAGATGTTAAGCTAGATGAATACAACAATATCACACACTGTAAGATGCATGATCTTGTGCATGATTTGGCTGGAGATATTTTGAAGTCTAAACTATTTGATAAAAAGAGTGTTGAAGGTGAAAATCTTTCTCAAGTTCGATACTTTGGATGGGACTCACCACGTGATCAAATAGATAAGATAAGCGAGCCAGGACGTTTGTGCACATTGTTCTGGGAAAGCAATATATCTGATGATATGCTATTGAGCTTTCAGTTCTTGAGAGTTTTAAATTTGTCCGCATCAGGCATCAAGGAGTTGTCAGCCAAAATCAGCAAGCTAATATTCTTGAGATATCTTGATATCTCCGACACTCATATCGAAGACTTCCCCGACTCCATTTGCAAGCTCTACAATTTGCAAACATTTAGAGTCAATGACTGTTCTTCACTCAGAAAGCTTCCAGAAGAAATGGCAAATATGATAAGTTTGAGACACATATACTGCAATGGATCAGATATGCAGACGCCACTTAATATGGGGCAATTGACCAGTCTTCAGACGCTACGGGTTTTTTACATAGGTTCAGAGAAAGGTAGTCGGATAAAAGAATTAGGTCGTTTGAAAAACCTTAGGGGTAAATTGACGATCAAACATCTCCAATTAGTCAGAAATAAAGAAGAGGCCCAAACAGCAAATTTACAGGAGAAACCCAATATCTACAAGCTGGTGTATTCATGGTCCCATGATGAATCAGAAGGCTGTGAGATCAATGATGAGCATGTGTTGGATGGTCTTCAACCGCATCCTAACTTGAAAGCCTTATCAGTAGTGGACTATTTAGGGACTAAACTTCCTTCATGGTTCAGTGAGGAGTTGCTACCAAATTTGGTCAAGTTGAAATTAAGTGGTTGTAAAAGGTGCACAGAAATTCCATCCCTTGGCCAACTGAATTTCCTTCTGCATCTTGAGCTGGTAGGATTCCATGAGTTGAAATGCATTGGACCTGCTTTATATGGTGTTGAAATTAGCAATATTGGATCAAGCAGCATTATCCAAGTGTTCCCGTCATTGAAAGAACTAGTATTGGAGGATATGTGTAGCCTTATTGAGTGGAAGGGAGATGAAGTTGGAGTAAGAATATTTCCTAGGCTTGAGAAGTTGCGCATTAGTAAATGTCCGTTGTTAAAAAGTACTCCAAGTCAATTTGAAATCCTCTATGAATTAAGAATTGAAGGAGTTGACAGTGAAATGCCATTGTTGAACTTGTGCAGCAACTTGACATCTCTTGTGAAGCTTGATGTTGATAATGTGAAAGAGCTCACTTGTCTTTCAGATGTTATGCTACGCAACAATGTTTCTCTTCAATACATATCGATGGTCGACTGTGGAGAGTTTCGTGAATTTCCACAAAGCCTGTACAATCTCCATTCTCTTGAGAGCTTACGAATACAACGCTGCCCCAATTTCAGTTCTTTTATTGTTCCCTGTGGAGAGAACTACTTGACTTCCCTCCAAAGTTTTGAGTTACAAGGGTGTAACGGATTGACCAGTTTACCAAGTGGAATGCTAGAGCAATGCCGGTCTCTACAGAATTTGTCGGTCAGCTGCTGTGACAACTTAGTTTCCTTCCCTTTACATGAGTGGGAAATGCCTTCACTTTCATGGTTGGATATATCACAATGTCCCAAATTGATTAGTGTATCAACAGGGTGCCTGCACCGTCTCACTGGGTTAATTGTATTGGGAATTGGTCCTTTCTCAGAGAAGGTGGATTTTGAGGTATTCCAATTGATTTTTAGTGGTGTTCAACAGCTGTTTTCCCTTCGTTCTTTGTGGGTGTACGGACATTTGCACTGGGATTCTCTGCCCTATCAGATTATGCAACTCTCTGCCCTAAAAGTTCTCTCTATATATGATTTCGGAATCGAGGCTCTTCCTCATAGGTTTGACAACCTTACATCTCTTGAAACATTATCGCTAGAGAGGTGCAAGCGGCTAAGACATGTGGACTTCTCAGATGCCATGACCAAATTACGGAATCTGTGGATACAGGATTGTCCATTATTAGAAGCTCTGTCGCATGGGCTCGGCAACCTTGCTTCTTTGGAACAGTTACTTATTTTAAATTGCAAAAAACTAGTGCATCTGCCATCCAGAGATGCCATGCGACGCCTCACCAAATTAAGGATCCTGCATATTGTTGGCTGCCCACAGTTAGGAGAAAGCTGCACCAAACTCCCAGTGGTCCAAAATTTCCCATATTCCAGAAATTAATGTAGGTTTCTGCTATTTCATTTGACAAATAAATTTTGATATCTACTCTCATCGGGACTTGGTACTTAACTTTGTATGAAATCGTGCACGTCTGACCCTCACCTCTCCCAACCTGTACGAAATAAGAAGAATCTCAGTATTTCCATATCTATTCAGGTGCATTCATGAAGATAACGGAAGCAATGGCTCGACTTATTGGTGAAACGCTAGAGGTAACAGAACCATTTCACAGAGAGTTTGATGCCAGAGATTTTCTTTTGGACCGAAATTTGACTTCTACAGTTTTTGTTGATTGACTTACCCAAATTGGAACATATTTCTTCAGGGATGAGCCGGTGAGTGTGGTTGCATCTTGCACGAAGCTTGAAAGTTCAAGGTAAGTTAGTTTTTTCTACATCTATACCTTTTTCCCTGGAATTGTTTTTCTTTTTCTCCCAAATACTACTTTTAAATCATCATACTTATCTACGGAACAATGTCAAGTCCCATAAATGGTAGAAATCTATATAAGTTTCTCAATACACTCACAAAAAAATAAATCTTTATTTTAGACAGTAGAAATTTTATGGATATATGACACACTACTCGTTACTTTCACTTCACAGGATAATTTCTCCGTTGATAATAACTTTTGCGATTGAAGTTCTTCAACAAAGATAGTTTTTCATGAATATAATAGCATCAAAGAGCGGCTCATTGGCTCTTACAATGTCCTCAGCAGTATCTGTTCATCTTGATAGGTCTTGATTTCTCCTAAAATCTCCTTTTTTTTATTGGCTACTTGTAATGATGTGCTTTTCCATTCTCCAAGGAGGAAACATGTTCCAAAACTAACTTTTTACCATTTCCCGCGTTTCAGATTCATGTTTGAAACACTAGCATTGACCTTGTCGAAATGCTACTTCTGTTAGATGTGTTTCTGTTTCATCGTTGGCAAGGGGAAACTGCATTCCATAAACTTATTTCCCTTAAAGGACCCTAAAAGGGTCATGTCGTCATGAGTGATTAAGCTTGTTACACATGTATTATGATAAACAGTTGAGCTTTTCGCGTCTATTGAGATGAGAGTCCAATGGAAACGCCCAGCCCACAGCTCCTAAAATTAGTTGATGTAATTATAAACTGAATTAAACTAGCAGTGTTGAATACCATGGTTGTATCATGTATGGTGTAAAGTTTCTTGGATCTAGTCCTCCTACAAGTTGTTAGTTATGGTTGTGAAAATCCATAACTAACAACTAGTTGCGCGCAATCACTCTGATTAATGATTAAAAGTCACAGACATGAATAAGATTTGCTTGTAAAAATGCAGTCAAGGAAAGAAAAATTTCACGCGTTAAAAAGTTAGTGGATCCTCATACAAAGTTTTGTTGGTAAATATCTCACTCAAAATAATTTTTTTCTAAATTTTCCCATTCTTTTCGTCTAGAATTTTCATCTAAAATAAATAAAAGGCTCAGAAGTCCCTAATAATTTCATCCCCCAACAAACATAGCTATACTTCAAATTTTACAACAATTCCTAAGAAGTAATTCTGAAATCCTTCTTTCACTTTCCTTGTTGGCAACTTCCCTTCGCCCTTTTCTCCTTTCAAATGCGGCTAATATATAAATATATTTTTTAATTTGATCTCAATTTATATATATGTCTTTGATTTTTTCATAGTACATACAAGTAGATATTAAATTTTTATAAAATAGAGCAAATAGATGTACGCAATAAATTTGATATAATACATGTAGGACACTGTGTAGGATACAAATTGTCACATAAGATATCAAATAGGACACTCCTCCTTTGAGATTTCTCAATTTTAATTTTCTATGTGACCCACAAATGTATCATACAGGACCTAACTTCATTAATTTCATATACCATTAAAAGGGGCAGGGAACAACTATCACTTAAAGGTTGAATTTTTTTTAATAATGCAAAGTCATGCACTGTCACTTTCTAAATGTACGATACATGGATTTGAGAAGATGGACAATTAACAAAATGTTGAACTCAAACACATTCGTAATTCATAATAATCGTACGACTATTTGTGAAGCGTAGCAAAGAATTTCAATTTTAGCTCAAGTTATCTCATCTAATCCTACAATAAAAACTCCAGTTTAGACGTGACAAGTAAAGAAAGAAGCATTTCAGATAATCAAAACAAAAATTCCATGAATTCACGAGAAAAGTCTCGTTTTGGATCATGTTGCTAAATTGAGACCATCACATTACTATTTGAGTAAGGAATAAATATTGAACCCTGAGAAATTGAGGGTCAATTTTCTATCTCGGATTAAATATCATCAATGATACGTCATTGACCCAACTTTCTGTATCGCTCGCATCACGAGCAATCGAATGACTTTTGAGAAATATAAAAGAAATTTTCTAATCGGTTAAAGAGCTCATTCAAGTTTGAGGTGAATCCGCACTGTATTTATTTTCTCTAAATCTTCTTTCTATATAAACATCAGTATATTTTCTACGATTTTACATTTGATAATTTTGAATTGTGTTTAGAAATTTAGTGATTTTCAAAGGTATAATTATATCTTAATTTTAGTGACTTTCAAAATTGTAATTAAATTGTATTTGGAGTTTATTTGGTTTATATCTTGGATCAAAATCTAAATTTATGTGTATGGTCATATTAGTGTAATCAACAACATTGAAAAAGTGTGGATGCATAAAGATACTAAATTAAGCAAACAAAATATAACAAAATTTAAACAACACATACAACTCAAAAGTCAAAAACAGTCACTAAAAAATATAATTAGAATAAATATAGCTACTAATATAATAATTATAATCTAACCTATACCTACTAATGAAATTTCCTCATATTTACATGGTTTAATTTGGCCACTCCTTACTGTTTAATTATATAATTCTGTACATTTTCTTAGAACTTTCGAGTTCAATAATTTCTGTTGCTCCTCATGTTCCACGTGATTAGCAATTAATTTGTCTCTGTTGGTTCTGCGGTTGGCTGGACATTATTTAGCCCTACTATTCCATTGATTATACTAAAAATAATTATTTAATAATATTTATTCCGTTTAAAAAAACAACAGATAAATAATTATTTTGAATCTATTTTACTTTTGCTTTTAAATATCAATCAATATTTAATATACTAGTGTACTTAGCCGCGCTTCGCACGGTTAAAAAATGAATTAATTTGTTTTTATACTAAATCATAAAAGATAAGTTATGAAAAATCATTTAAATATATCTATATTTTGTAACAATAATTATTCCAAGTCATCTATAAGGTACATACTCTTTAGTTGAATTTATTTAATTTATACATCAATTTTTTTAGATCGGACTTCTTTCTTCTCTTTGTTATAACTTCATCACTACATACTTTCTAGTATTTATATGTTTACCAACCTAAAAAATTATCATATCAAAATTACTAAAAAGATTAATTAAAAATAAAAAACAAATAATGTTAGAAAGAAGATACATTTAAAAATACACACAAAAATAAAAGAGAGAAAAAAAAGAATTAGCTAAACAAAAAAATTGAAAAAAATGGCATACACAAATTTCTAATTCTTCAGTTTTGTTTAGCTTATACACAAAAATATTAAGAGTATATTTCATATTGCAAATTAATACAACATTCAATATATATATATATTCATAAGAATGAAGAGTCATTGTAATTAAGAGGATTAAGGATGTGACTTAATATTTTTGACATTTGTATATTATGACACAAAATAATGAATATTAATCATAGAAACTGATAAGACAATCCGAAATAAAGTTATTGAGACATTTATTTTTGTAATAAGTTCAATAATAAGTAGGAAGGAAAAAAATCACCTAAGTATAGAGAGAAAGTACCACATATTCTAGTCCAACAATTATTATATAGATAGATAGTTAGACTTTTAAGAATCGCCAATTTCTTTCCTAGGAAAATCAACACATTACTTTAGAAGAAAAAGTTAACATTTACACGATATAAAAAAGAATTATATATGTAACGCTCCAAACTTTATCGAACAATATTGTTCTTGGAAAATACATACCTTATATTTGAAAATTAACTAATTATCGCCACAAAATTTCTTCTTCATTTTGTCAAACTTGTACAAAACTAATCTAACACTGTCATAAAAAAACGTCTTCACCTTGTCTTCGTGTTTGGCTACTATGACAAAAAAAGAAATTATGTAAAACATATCAATAATCTTCATGAACATGGTAGTCATGCAGATTCTGTATCACTTTTTTTTATATTCTCACTCTTAGTTATTAAATACATGATCAATGAAGAAACAAAAACGAAAAAAATGAAGGAAAACATGAAAATAAATATCAAACAACTCCATATATAATTGTTATTTATAGATTGTTTGAGTCCTAAAAAATAGATAGAAGGAAGTTGAGAAGACATTATTTAAGTGGAGAATGCAAAAAGATGGAAGTGTTTTTTTTGTAACTCATGAATTATAATTGAATATAATAAATATGATAGATTTTAATATTATTAAACAAATAATTAATAAAAAATGAATCACGAAAATTTTAAAAAAAAATATCAAAAAAAAAATGAATCCTCATTTAAGAAGCATGCCACATCAGCAGCCCTATGATTCATCTTTATATTATTATATAGATTTCAATAGACATTTAGGAATAACATTGATAAACTTATAACATATAGATATTGATCTTTAATAGAAATAATAATCTTAAAAATCAAAATAAAATGACAAATCAAATTCTAATACATTTTTATGCAGTTTAGGACAATAAAATTTTAAAATAAACAAAGAAATAAAAAGTAAAAAGAAAAAAGAAAGGAAAAGAAATGATTTAAGGAAATGCATAACATTGTTGATGAATTTGAAGAAAGAAATTTAAAAAATTAATAGCATCAATGATGAAATGATTTAAATATGGCCGTATTTAATAATTCAGTTTTGAGGTAGTATTTTCTGTCTTTTCAAAATTTGGAAAAGTATTAAAAAAAAGAAAATAATAAATAAACTTCCACATAATTTTCAACAATTATTTAAGAAAAATATAAGAGAAAATATCAAAATAAAATTGATTAAAATAAACAAATATCTTATATTAGAAGGTTATCATCTTTTTCTAATTTTAATTTTATTATTACAAATATATATAAATGAATCTTTAGTTATAGAAGTGACCTAAATTAAAAAAAGCTAAATTTCCTAAAAAAATATAAATGTGATTCTTATCATGTTATAATAACAAATATCTTGTAAAAAGTAAATTAAAAAAGGTAAAAAAATTATTAAAAAAAAGTGCATTAAGGAAATGATATAAATGAAAGTAATAATCAAAATGAAGTAAGAAAAAATAATATGATTGATGATGAATGGAATTAAATGTAGTCACTTCGATGTTCAGTAAAATTTGAAGGGAAAATTTTTAGTTTTTAAAAACTAAAAATTATTAAATTTAAAAACGAAAAAAAAGTAAAAAGTGGATAAATTTTATGCCATATATATATATATATATATATATATATATATATATATATATATATATATATATATATATATATATATATATATATATATATATATACACACTTAATCAAAGATATACGAAGAAAATATAACAAACTTCAATTAAAGTTATATAAAAGAAAAAAAAAACTATAACTAAAGATAGATAAGAAAAAAAATGTTTTAAGAGAAAAAAAAAACAAAAAAAACGGAAATTAGAAATAAATGACAAATTAAAATTTATTTATGTATAATAAAAATGCATTAACACTTAGTTTTAAAATAAATAAATAAAAAGAACAAAGAAAGGAAAAAAATAATTTAAGGAAATGATATAAAGTACATTAATGATGAGTTTAAGGAAAGAAAATTTTTGAAATTAATAGCATATATGATGAAAGGATTTAAGTACGGTTAAATTTGATATTGTGCAAAATTTCAAGGTAAAAAGTTCATCAAAAATTAGGTAAAATGCACAAAATAAGAATTAGAAAAATAAATAAATAAATCTAGACACAATTTTTAGCAATTATTTTAAGAAAATATAAAAGAAAGTGTTATAAAAATATGATAAAATAAATAAATATCTTAAATGAGAAGGTTATCATCCTTTTCTAACTTTAACTTTATTATTATTACGTATAGATATGAATCTTTTCGCAGAAGAAATGAACTAAGTTTAAATTAAATAAATTAAATTTTTTAAAATATACATGCAATTCTTATCAATTTATAATAATTATTATCTTGTAATAAATAAATAAATAAAATGTAAGAAAAAAGAAAAGGAAAGAAGCAATTTAAAGAAATGATATAAATTATAATAAAGAGATCAAATTAAGGCAAGGAAGTACAACTAATGATGAATGAAATTAAATACGGTCAGCTTTGATCTTCACTAAAATTTGAAAGTGAAATTTTCGATTGTTTAGAATTAGAAATAAACATCAAATCTAAAAACATTTTTTTTTTTTTACAAAAATATAGACAAACTTCAGTTAGAAATATATAAAAGATAATAAAACAAACATTAATTAAAGATAGATAAGGAAAAATAAATTAGAAATACGTTTTAAGGAAAAAAACAAAAAAATTGAAATTAAAATATTGGTAGATTTCTCCTTATTCTCCTCCTAATTTAATAAGAATTCCATAATTAAATTAAATCTCTCTAAATAAATTTTCTTGCTCTTTGGAGCACTTATTATTCATTCTATAAGTTTCTCAATCAAAATGATTATTTCTCTCAATATATAATTTTTGTAGAAGAAGAAATTATAGTGTAGTGTCATTTCAAAAACTCTTTGTATTTTGAAGAAATTTGATTTTTACATGATTTTCTTCTTACATCAGTATCTTCAGAGTTATCATGAAAAAATAACACTCCATCATCAAAAGAACAACAAACAAAGTAAAAGAGCCACGATGTTTTTGTTCATTCTAAGATCTATTCTCCTCATCTCTAAATTAATTTGTAGTGTGTTGTGTCAATTTTGTTGTTCTTTTTCTGTTGCTTGTTATTTTTGTTTTCTTTCTGATTGTTGTTGTTGTTTTGATGCGTTGTTGATTTTCCTCTCACTGATACATGCATGTATGTTCATTGAAACTTGCTTGATGTTCCTGTAAAATTTAAAAAATAAAAAAAGAGAAGAAAATTAAGTGAAACAAAAAAAAATGTTTGACCACAAAAATAATATATTGAGTATCAAACACTCCATATATGATTGTTATTTATAGATTGTTTGAGTCCAAGAATAAGGGAGGAAGTTGAGAAGACACATTATTTAAGTAGAGAATGCAAAAAGATGGAGGTTTTTTTGTAACTCATCAATAATAATTGAATATAATAAATATGATTGATTTTTAAATTATTAAATAGATAATTAAAAAAAAACTAAAAAATAAAAAAGGTCAAAAAATAAAAAAAATGAATCCTAGCTTTAGAAGCATGCCACATCAGCCTCCTATGATTCAGATTTATATTATTATACAGATTTTGTACAAACTATATTTGATGTATGTGAAATAATAAAATTGATTAAAAGAGAGAGAGAGAGAGAGTTGTAAATAGCATATCTATGTACCTGATGGTGAGATGTTAGAGGGCCCACAATTGTCGAATAAAATCTGAAATATAGAAAAAAAAAGATATTTAGCAAACTGAGGGAAATCTTCATATATTAAATATATATTGTTGAGAATTAAAATGAACATAAGAGGAATAAAATAGTTACCAATCAACAATAGATTATATATTCAAACTTTTATGGCGTTTAGCTGCTAACGATCTATATATTCTCTCCGTTCCGTTTTATGTGACATTATTTTTTTTTTGTCAGTATTATATAAAGCTTAAAAATGAAAGATTAATGTGACTTGAGTTATAGAAAATCACTGCACATGACTATATATTACTCCAATTCTATTTAACAAGGAACATGAAAAGTTAACTTTTGGAAGCTCAAGGAAAAAAATAGTAAATGTGAGATATAAATCAGTAGGATTATAAATTGAGTTCAAATAATATGTATTAAGTTAATTAATGGGGAGATGAAAGTTTTCTATCAATGTAGTTAAATTACGGATAAATAACTTGTTTTTAAAGTGATTACTCAACTTTTAATTATTTAATATTTTATTATTTACATGTTTTATAAAAAATTTATTTAGTCTAAGAGCAAAATGATAATCCAATTTTTAATGTTGGAGCTTCTCACTTATAATAATACAAGTACGTAAGAATCACATAATCCATTCTTCATGATTTTTCTCTCCAAATGTTGAATTAATTACATATCTTTTCTTCCTTTGGCTTATTCTATTAGTCAAATTTCATCAAGAGTAATCTTTTTCTTCATTTGATCTTCTGCTTCAGCTACTCAAGTTTCATTTCAATTATGTTTTACATCTTAGGCTTAAGTCTTATGCGGCGCCTTAAAGTTGTTCACATAATTCACTTAGACA